>OW121743.1:18373150-18963150 GCA_933228675.1 Stomorhina lunata
AACCAAAATGAGGTTAGAACCGCAATAACTCGACTAAACAATAACAAAGCTGTGGGTGCCGATGGTTTGCCAGCAGAGCTTTTTAAAGCCGGAGGTGATGAGTTGATAAGGCTTATGTCCCAACTTATAGAAGCCATACGGGATAAGCCTTCTCTCAATTGCATATAAGATTGTATTGACTATACTGTGTGAAAGGCTTAAGCCCAATATTATCGAAAAAATTGTGACGTATCAATGTGGCTTTAGAACCCAGAATATCAATCAACGACCAGATCTTGACACTACGTCAAATCCTGGAGAAGACCCAAGAGAAACAAATTAATACGTATAATCTCTTTGTTGACTAGAAAGCAGCTTGTGACAGCCCAAATGCGGAAGAAGGTGTTTGAAAAGCAATATCTGAGTTCGGCATCCCCACGAAAGTTATTTAGGATGACACTAACTAATACATTATCATCTGTTAAGATAGATAAGTCCCTGTCAGAGTCTTTCATAACTAAACGGGGATTCAGGTAAGGTGATAGTTTATTATGTGATTTCTTCAATATTGTCTTAGAGAAAATCTTGCGAGATGCAGTAGTTAAACAACTGGTACAATCTCCAATAGAAAACATATGCTCCTCGCATTTGCCGATGACATTGATAATATGGGACGCACTTTACTAGAGTCACGGCCGCATTTTCCAGTTTTGAGAAGGAATCAAACAAAATGGGTCTAACTGTAAATGAATCAAAAACAAGACTGATGGTTTCTTCAGGCAGACAAACCACTAGAATTGGATCACATGTGCCCGTTGAAAACTATAGCTTCGAAGTTGTAAAGGAATTTGTATACGTTGGTACCGCTGTGAACATCAACAAAAAGCATTGAAATTAAACATAGATAGCATCCGTTGGCAAATATGATACTTGGCAATTGATGCTATTTTGATGCTATTTTTGGCTAAGAAATAAAGTACTCTCCGTAAGAACTAAAATTACGCAGGGACCGTAAATAACAGCTATTTTTTAAAATGTGACCCCAAAAAATCATCGTGTTAGAGGCATGGAACACCTATAGTGTCATATACCAATAGATTCGTATTGACGAGCTAATGAAGAAAAACGATCCCAGTTCAATAGTTAACAATTATTTTTCAACGGAAAAATAAAAGTTGGTTTAAAACTGTTAAAACTGAAAATACGCTCTATAAAACGTTTATACAGGGTGGCCCAGAAAGACCGAAGTGGTGTGAATTCCTTATAACTTTTTTATTATAATTTTTTTTCTTTTCTTTTCAGTATTTTGTAAAGAAGACTTGGATAATTTATAATGGAGCAATACACAATTGAACAACGTGCCCAAATTGTTGAAATTTACTTTTCAAATCAACGGTCCATTGTGTTGACTCAGCGTGCATACCGTCGTCAATTTAATGTGCGGGTTGCACCCTCTCAGTCAACAATAAACCATCTGGTTGCAAATTTTCGAGAACAAGGAGCAGTAAGGAACCTTCCTGGTCCCGGCAGACACCGAACTGTCCACACGGCTGACAATATTCAAGTGGTACAGGAGAGTATTCGGGAGGATCCAGAAACATCAACCAGGAGACGTTCGTCACAACTGGGCCTCTCAAGAACGTCGCTGCAGCGAATTTTGCACACTATAGGATTGTTTCCATACAAAATTCAACTTGTCCAAGAATTGAAACCAACAGATTACCAGCAACGACTTGACTATGCAATTTATTTCCAGCAAAAAGCACAAGAGAATCCAAATTTTATTCATAACTTAATAATGAGTGACGAAGCCCATTTTCAATTAAATGGGTTCGTTAACAAGCAAAACTGTAGGATATGGGCTACGGAAAACCCGAGAGTACTTCATCAACGACAATTGCACCCAGTTAAGTGTACCGTTTGGTGCGGTGTTTCTTCAGAAAGGATCATTGGCCCATTTTTTTTGAAAATGAACAAGGTGTCGCCATTTCCGTCAATGGTGATCGATATCGGGCCATGTTGCAAAATTTTGTAAGGCCAGCCGTGGAAAACCATCCGCAAATATGGTTCCAACAGGATGGAGCCACAGCGCACACTGCGAGGGCCACAATGACTCTTTTACGCGACATCTTTGGTGAAAGAATAATTTCTCGTAACAGCAATTTTAATTGGCCTCCGCGGTCCCCGGACTTAACCGCTCCAGACTGTTTTCTTTGGGGCTATTTAAAAGGAAAAGTTTATGTTAATAAGCCTAGGACTATTGAGGAGTTAAAAACCAATATTCGAGAAGAAATTAACAACATACCACCGGAAGTTTTGCGAAAGGTCATGGAAAATGTGTTGGAAAGAGCACATTTGTGCGAAGCAGAATATGGCCACCACTTGCGGGATATCATTTTTAATAACTAATCCAAAAATATTCCCCATAAATTTAATGTATTTAAAAAAAAAAATTAAAAAAATATCTCTTAAATAAAAAGTTATAAGCAATTCACACCACTTCGGTCTTTCTGGGCCACCCTGTACTACCCATGCTATTATATGGTGCTGAATCATGGACACAGGCAGATGAAGCTATCCTTGGAGTGTTTGAGAGGAAAATTCTATGAAAAATCTTTGGACCAGTCTGCGTCAACTATGAGTATCGACATCGAATGATTCAGAAGCTGTATGAGTTATACGCTGACATAGATATAATGAAACGCATTGAGCAACAGCGGCTACGTTGGCTAGGACATGTTTTGCGAATGAATAAAAATACTCCGGCAAGAAAAGTGTTCTATAATGTAGAAGAGGGCGTCCAAAACTATGTTGGAAAGACCAAATAGAAAATATTCTTCAAAACTTGACCTACGAAAATGAAGAATATGAGCACAAGACGGAGGCGCATGGAATTCTTAATCATGCTTGGCCTTTGATCTAAACAGGTATTAACTATAGGCCATTTAAGTAATTATGAAAGTAAGATGTTGCCATGACTGGGGCTCGAACCCAGACACAATTTGACGTGTTGATGCCAAGTATTTGAGGTGTAACCTTAAAGAGGATATAGTTTTTGAAGCGACATAACTTTGGCGTCCATAGAATTATTATATAGAATATCCTTATTCGGCTGCCTTATTATTAATTCAAGGACCCATAGAAATGCCCTAATTCTTTTATTTGTGGAGGCTTCATTATTTCAAAAACAAATTATGTTTCTTCCTTTATAAATTCATTCCTGTAGGAACAATAGAATTAGCTTCTTCTTGTAACAATTTTCTGTTATTTTTCTTCAAAATAATGACCAATTTGTGAGTCATTAAGATCAATGAAAAAATTCCAAGTTAAATTGTCAAAAAGTTACACTTGATGAAAAAACATTATCCTTTTTTTTTTGTCTGGAATTCAAGACTGCCTGATTTAATCAACTTCAAAAACATTGTCGAAAAATGTTTTGTCTTTCTTTGTGCTTCTTTGTAGTTCTCTTTTTGGCAATTCAATTATTTAACTAAGGCTAATTGAGAAATCGACAAGTTACAAAAAAAGAAAAACAGGACAAAAAATATGTCCTGTTAAGGTTCATTGTATTTAAAACTAAGAATTATTGTTAAGGTTACTGAAAGTATACTAATAGCAAATGTCAATTTTTCAACAAAAACATTTACAAAGAATTGATTTAAGGCAAAGACAACAACAATCAAAAAAGGATACTTTGAGACAAAAACATAGGATAACCACAGGATACAAGGTAACGTGTAGCAGAAACAAAACATTAAACAGTAGGGATTCTAAAATGAAAAGAATTACACAAAAATGAATATGAACAGGACATTTTACTACAGATGCAAACATACACATATACATTGTAACATGTTTGTGTATGTATGTATGTATGTATGTATGTGTAAACATGGTTTTATTATTGAGACTTGTATTGTTTAAGAACTTTATTGTTGTTATTGTGGCTCTTGTTTTTGTTGCTATTATTACTCTTATTGGCATTGATGTCCTTGTTATTATTGCCTTTGCCCCATAGAGTCATAAATTTTCTCTGTTCGTTCGTCTGTCCTTCCCTCTTTGGTCATAGAATACCCAACACGCGTTTAGTTTTTGTTTAGTATAATGATTATTTCGGTTTAGGTTACGCTTTTTTCCTGATTGTTTGTATTAACTCAAGTCAATACAAACAAAGACTAGCAAACAAACTCAAAACAATACAGGATCACAAAGTCCTTTGTGTCCTTAAGAAACAACTAGCCTGTACTTATTTTCATCTAAAGTTACAATTTTTGTGTGTTTAAATGTCCCAGTTTGTTGTATATTTTTAAAAGTAATTTTCATTTTCATCTCGATATCACATTACTCGGTTTCACACACTTTCACACACTCTTAATATTCACACATTATTTCCTTTTCTCCTATGAGTCCTGGCTGCGAACGCTATCGATAACTGCCAACCACTTTTAATAAACTTTCTTTCTTCTACGCTATTCCCCATTAAAGGATCTAGGGGTTTCATACTTTTGTGTGTCCTGCCCAAATATGCTGAGAGCAGGCTACAGGGAGTGGCTCCTAGTTTCCTTATTTGCTGCTAGCAAACATTATAGCAGCTGTGTCTTTATCTCTTTTTCTATGTATGTGTCAGTGTGGGAAAAGCCAGCATTTGGAAGCTAGAATTAGTTGGGGAGAAAAATTTCAATTTTTCATCTAAATACCCAGATAAAACGTTTTTAGTTGAGCAAAGAGATGGAAATGATGACAGGGAATTGAAGGAATGTGTTATCAAAGTAAATGCTTTGTAAATTTTAGTTATTCCAGAATATAAAAATTTTAGCACTCAGGGGATGACCCTACTAATTAAAGGCATTGTGTTAGAACTAGGAAAATAGGTTATGGGAAGGGGGATAGAAGGAGTAGTGTTTGAGGATATTTGATTCAAATTTTCCTATATTGTAAGTAAAAGGGAAAACTTCCACATACGAACAGTACGGCTACGTGAGAGTTATATTCGATTTTCGATGATCAGCTAGAGTAAACTATCTCTTACACCGTTTTAGAAAACCTAGACACTTGAATGCTTCTTTCGACACTTGAAAAATGTGGTTAGTCCAATGAACATCACACTGAATTCTCATGCCCAGAATATCAAGAGCGTCTGATTCCTGAATATTTACAACATTTATGAAAACAGATGAATTAACAAGATCTGCCGTGCGCTTATGCGTAAGCACACAACATTGAGTTATTCGAGCATTAAAATCAATTCAATTCACGCGGCCCCATTCTGATATTGTGTCTAAATCGATGTTTGATGATTCATATCTCATAGCATCTACCTCAATGAAGCTTCGTCTATGATTGAATGAATACGAATGTCAAATGTTACTATCATCTGCAAAAGATTATATAGAATTGGAAGTTTGACATACAAGTTCGTTAATAAATATAAGAAAAAGTGCAGGAGAAAGAACGATGAGATCACATCTACGACAACTATTATAGTGCGATCTCTGAGAAAGCTCGATATAAATCGAGCGAAGTTATTCTTCTTCTTCTTCTGTTATCCTTGACTCCCAGTAGAGCATAGGGCCTAAACCATCCTCTTATATCGGACTCTATTGCGAGATGTTAGGCATACATCATTCCATGAATAGTTTGCTGCTTGTAACTCCGCATCAATTGATCTTCTCCACGTTCTAGCAGGTGCACCAACACGACGGCCGCTTCCTTGTGGATTCCAACGAAGCGCTTGTCGAGCAATGTTGGTATTTGGCCTTCGAAGTGTGTGGCCTATCCATCGCCATTTCCGTTGACATACCTCTGTGGAAGCAGGGATTTGGTTTGTTGCATTAAGTAGATCTTCATTTCTTATGCCACAATATATTAAGAATTTGTCTTAAGCATTTGTTTGTAAAGGTTTGCAGTCGTTTATCGATGGCATTTGTGCGTTTCCATGTTTCGCAGCCGTAATACAGGATGGACTTGACATTCGAGTTATATATTCGTAACTTAGTTGTTGTTGATATTTGTCGAGATTTCCAAATTGCTCGAAGAATGCCGAATGCAGATTTTGCCTTATTAATACGCGATTTAATATCCTCGTCTGCACCACCTTTTGTAGTTACTAAACTTCCCAGGTAATTGAAGGTATCTACACTCCCAATAACCTCGTTATTCACATTGATGTGTGTCAACGGGTTATTACCGACACCAAAAGCAAGAAGTTTTGATAAAAGTTCACCATGCCACACTCTATCAAACGCCTAAGCAATATCCAGAGGCACAACTTTACTTTCGCCAAAACGGTGGATTGAATGGCACCATTTTTCAGATAGGAAGGCTAGTAGGTCTTCCGCAGATCGACCCCTACGAAATACGTATTGACGGTCGCTTAGTAGGTTGTAAGATTCCAGATATTTTACAAGATGGTAAAGTGCAAAACAAATTGCTATTGGGCGGTAATTTTCTGGGTTGTTAGCAGCTACCTTTTTAGGAATTGGGGTAACATTAGCAAACCTTCCAACACCGAGGAAACCGGGGTATTTCCATGGTTTAAGGTGCTAAAAGGTTAGCGAATGGGCGCGGAAGCATCGAACAGTACTGCTTCAAGACCAGTGCTGGAATGCCATGTAGGCTTATTTATGCTAAGACTCGCTAAAACCTTTTTTACTGCACGGGATCAAAAGAATATATTTGGCATAATCACAGATACTCTTTTGAAAACGGGCATAGGTTAAAAGTTTTCCGGCAAGCAGGAATTGCTTTTAAATAATTTAGCTAAAAGGTAAGCTTTATCAACCGGGTCTGTGAATGTTTGGTCATCCTTTGAAAGAGAAGAAATTGTGGAAGTCGCATTATTATCAACACTTTTAACGAAGCACCAAAAGCTCTTACTGCCCCGAGAAGCAGCAAAACCTTTAGTACGAAGATGATGCTCGTAAAGAGCGTCTTCACATCTTAGTATTTTGCACACGTAAGCCTCGCCTGTTTGCGGTGAAATTCGGTAGCTGGAGTTTGGTAATTACGCCATCTATGAAAAGCTTCCCTCGTGATCTGACTGCATGCTTGCAAGTCTGATTGAACCATATTTTGGACTTAGGTTTAATCGAAATTTCTTTCACTGGAATAAATGATTTCATTCCAAGCTTGAAATGAACATTGCTGTCAAGGAAACAAAGTTTCCAGTTAAACTGCCTATAAGACTCAAGGAACTCAGCCCAACGAGTTTTCCATATAAGAATGTTTAGCGTTTCGCAGCTGTTTGGGAAACGTTCTGAAGTAAAGAGAACGGGAATGAAGCGGAGATGGTAGAGTGATCTGAATTTCCAAGAGGTGCAAGAACCTTTACTTCATACTTGTCAGGATGTGAAGTAAGGAAAAGGTCAAGAGTATTGTGTTGGTGCCCTTCAACACATGGAATATATGTTGGTTCATTCACTAATTGCGCTAGGTGATTATACGCTGCGAATATCTCAACATACTGGCCCTCAGAAGTTGTTTAGCTCGAATGCTGAAGCCAAGAAGAATTATGAACATTAAAATCAATAGCAACTATGATTTCACTGTTCAGATAATTTTCTAGGATCTTCGAAATGGATTCGGAAAGGGTGTCGAAACCGGATATAGTAGTATCCGTTTCAGAGTTGGGACTTCCATATAAAAACCCAAAATGCAAAAGATGTTTCCTGATGTTGAATTTAAACCATAGATAGCTAAATTCCTTATGAAAGTGCCTAAAAGTTGCTGACACTGAAACGCAACTTTATCGCTAATGTACATTGACATCTAGATAAGTAGAAAGACTTATGTGAGAAGTTTATTCGTTACAGTGTAAACCTGAAGAACAAGGGTTTTCTATAGTTTGTTTTAGGAACTGCTGGCCAAACGATTATATATTATGTTTGAGTAGCTTGTATGTACGGATAAAATATCCCTTATTTCATTAGAATATATATGATTGTTATATAATTAGATCTATTTGGAAATCTCGGCTTATATCAACGACAACTAAGTTACGAATGTCAATTCCATCCTGTATTACGGCTCCGAAACTTCGAAACGCACAAATGCCATCGATAGGCGCCTGCAAACCTTTGCAAATAAATGCTCACGGAAAATCTCTGCTTCTATAGAGGTATTTTTGTCAGCGGAAATGGCGATGGATAGACCACATTCTTTGAAGACCAAATGCCAACATTGCTGTTCAAGCGCTTCATTGGAATCCACAGGGAAGAGGCCGTCGTGTTGGTGCATCTGCTAGAACGTGTAAAAGGTCAATTGATGCGGAGTTGCTTGCAAGCTATTCATGGAATGACATATGCCTAACATCTCGCAAAAGAGTCCGATATAAAAGGATGCTGAGTGCCTATGCTCCACTGGGAGTCAAGGATAACAGAAGAAGAAGAATTACAAGGAATAGGCAAGAGGTACTGGATTGTCTCTGCGGAACTAAAATACAGAATTGTGAAATGAAAAGTTCTTGACAAACTCGCCGTAGAATCTTGAGTTTTTAGGAAGTCTCAAGTCTTGCCAACCAATTTGCTCTTAAGGTTGTTGTTTTTTGTAACAGCTCTAACATTTACAGTTTTATAACATTGTTTTAATGGGAGATCTATTTGGAGATCAAGGCCAAGAAATTGTGCTACTTCTACTGGATGAGTTCACAAATCCTCAGGACTAAGTGAAGTAGGGTTGGTGGTAAAGTTGAAAATGTGGGGGGACCACAAGCTGGATCAAAGATATTTAATCTGTTGCTCCATTCCGATCTCAGTTGAGCCAGAACGACTCTTGTTTTCCTCGGCAGGTTCTTTTCTTCTTCTGCTATGGGCGACCTCCTAGTACAACATTCATACGATAACCTAAAATCGCGGAGTTGGTTGCGTCTTTATGAATGTTGTTTAATGCTGCCATATACGAGGTATGATCTAAAGGATCAAGTATGTTATCCTCATACACGCGAAGATCTTTCCTGACATGCCTCGGGGAAGATGCCAACTGTGTGATGTTAAAGTTTGGATGATTTCTCCGATGACATCCCAAAAGGAACTGGAGCAGCATAATTTGTCACTGACCGACTAATCGCTTTATAGGTAGATAGCAAGGTTTCCTTTTCCATTCCCCAAGTACTGCCGGCTAGTGCTTTAAGGACCTTGTTTCTATATCGCAATTTATGAGCGACAGGCTGTCGAGTGTGACTCCCAGGATTTTCGGGTGGTTTCCTGTCGGAATTGGTACACCATCGATCTCAACGTCAAGTTGTAGGCTTACTTAGTTGGTTGTATCTTCAGGTTACGTTCACTTAAGAAATTGTGGATGATACCGAGATAACGATTCACCTTACCGCATAGGTCTTCCACATTATGGCCGGTTGCCATTATCGTGTAGTCGTCCGCATATGATATCACTTTAACGCCTAGCGGTGGAGCTGGAAGTTTAGAGAGGTAAAAGTTAAACAGGAGTGGCGACAGGATTCCGCCCTGAGGAACTCCCTGTTTGACTCAATGGTGTTTTGAGCACTGGTCTCTAAACTCTACGAACGACTGACGACCACTCAGATAATTTACTATCCATCTCTTCAAATTTGTTAGCATTTTGGACAGCAGGATGTCCAGGAAGAGGGTGGCATGGCTTACCGTGTCAAAGGCTTTTGACAAGTCAAGCGCCACGAGGAGCTGATTTAACCCTTGTGCGATCTGAGTGGTTATGGCTGTTAATGCTGTGGTGGTGCTGTGCATTTTGCGGAATCCATGCTGGTGGCGAGCTGCTGGTAGTTGGCCTGTCAGCTGGGGGAGGAGTAGAGCCTCGAGTGTTTTCGCGACTGGCGACATAAGGGATATCGGCCTGTATGATGATCCCTCATTCGCGGCTTTCCCAGGTTTTAATATTGGGATCACTCTACCCACTTTCCAGACATCGAGTATAGGGCACCTGTCTTGAACTCCGCTCCCCATTCGCCTAGGTGTTTTAGTATCAGCAGGGCCAATTGCCTTTGAAGGCTTAGCTGTACGGATGGCCTTTGCAACTTTCGCAGGCGTAAAAAGTTGTCGTGGGTCCGAGATCATGGGAGATCATGCAGTTTGCGAGCAATACTCATTTTCGGCTTGTCTCTCTCTCGGGGTGCTCAATAAATAATCGGCTAATAGCACTCGAGTAGGCTTTTGGGTCGGATATAGTGTTATCGGCAAACTTAATCTCGTACCGATCATCCTTTTTCGTAGGGTTCGAGAGAGATCGAACAGTGGACCACAACTTACTTATGCACTTGGTTAGGTCTTGGGGTATGTGCCTGTCGCCGGTGCTTTCATACGATGTATAATAAAACTGCAATGCCAGCTTGTTGGAAGATCTGCAACAAAATATACAGACTCGTGGTTCGCAGGAACCTTTCCAGTATCTTCCGATACGCAAACTTCTGAAGAGACATTCACCTGGCGATAATATCTAAGCGTTACTACATTTGTGTACAATCAGCCTAAATTTCTAGGTTTTAATGTACTAAATGTCCCATATTTCCATCTTTTTCACATATGGAGCAATTGTCTCTGATGTTAAGCTTGAAGTTCAGCTTCTAGTCCAATAATACTTCAAGGTGTTTGGCAATGTCCTAAAGAGAAGTTTCTGGTTTCCCAAAAATAATGAATGTTTAAATTTACCACAAGACCATTGTCACTCTGGAGCATGTCTATAAGGAAATAGGTCTTTAGACCTATCTCCTTCAGAGATGCCAGAACATCGTTCGGTTTCAGAACATCGTTCAAAAACTGAACTCTACCAACGAATCTATTCTTTGTAAGTAGAACGTACACAAGCTTCGTATTACCAAAATCCACTCACAGATTACATAACGATTTTCCTATCACATCTAGAGTTATGTTTCGGAAAGCTGCCTTGATATTCTCAATTATGGCGACTGAACAGGTCATGGAGAGCTTCCCCAGTTAGGTTTCCCTTGCAGTGAATTGTTTGACAGCCGCTTCTGATGAATATATTATTTAAGATTCCTTCCAGTTAGTCTCTTCAATGACTTCAAGAGGATTGAAGACAAGCTTATAGGTCAAGAATCTTACAATTCCGTATCATCATTTCATAATTTTCTTGATGTCCTCCAGTGAATCACTTCCTTTTCATCACAGCTCTGCCATATGTGGTAACTCTACTATTTGTCAGCTATTATTCAAACATTTAAATTCTTTTTAGTTTTTGTAAATTGAAATGATTTTTAGTTTTACTTTGTCCTGTTGCTGCTGCTGCTGTCCATTTTCTTTCTTACACTTCCACAGGCTGTACTTGTAATATATTAAACTTTACGGATATTAAAGGATATGCTTTATCCTAGAAACTAATAGTTTCATTTTTAACCAGGTGGATTCTGGTGAAGAATTTTACAATTTGCATAAAGGCTACCAGGCAAACCCGGCACATGTCTGTATGTATACATTATACAACTTCCCAACCAGGCAAATAACCAACCATTCGACCATGTTTTCATTCGAATATCCCTGCAATTCTCTTTCTGTTTGTGGTTTATTATTTCCGTTACAGAACTTTTTTTCTAGGCTTCCCTTTTACTTTTTTTTTACTTAGCTCTACGTTTCCGTCAGAGTGTATGCTTGTGTGTTTTGGAAACAGTTTCATTTTCAAACTTTACTTTATTGAACGCATTTTTGGTCAATGTTCTTCTGCTGTAGTTTGAGATCCTAATGTTTACCTTTTCGGAATGACGCAGAAGCTTGGTATGTCTGTCTTGCCAAAGTTTTTTTTTTTCGTTTCTATCTCTTACTTTTTGTCAGCTTTCATGTTGTTTGTTTGCTTGACATTGTTGCTGAAAAACTTAATTAATGCTATAACAGTTTTGAGGTTGTTTAAGTTGATTTCTTTCAAGCTTTGTCTTGCTGTGATTTCTTGGGGTTTGAGTTTTTCTTTTGGGGTAGTTGGGAAATAGTTTCTTAATGCCATGTATAACTAATTTTGAATTTGTATTATTCTGTAACATTCCGGAACTATATAAATGTTTTTCCCAACACTCTTTGCTTCAGGAGATTGAAAATCACAAATTAATTTCAATTATTATTGTTTTGAACAAAAAAAGGATATAAGGACAGGTTTTAAATATTATAAGATAGGAACTTGAAATTTATTGTACATATAAAGAACATTAAACTGCGAGTTGTGATAAAGTCAAATCAAAATTTGTTTTAAGCAAAGCTAGAAATTTGTACCGAAAGTAGTGAAAAAAAATTTCAAAGCATTATAAAGTATATTGTATATTTTGAAACTATTATAAATGTTTTTCCCAAAACTTTTTGCTTTAGGGGACAAAAAATCACAAGTAAATTTTAACTTTTATTATTTTGAACAAAAAAATGATATAGGGCCAGGTTCTAAATTCCAACAGTTAGGAACTTTAAATTTATTGTACATATAAAGGACATTAAACTGCGAGTTGTGATAAAGTCTATCAAAAATTGTTTTAAGCAAAAGCTAGAATATTGTACCGAATGTAGTGAAAAAATTTCAAAGCATTATAAAGTATATTGTATATTTTGAAACTATTAGAAATGCTTTTCTCAACACTTTTTGCTTTAGGTGACTAAAAATCGAAAGTTAATTTTAACTTTTAATATTTTGAACAAAAAAATGATATAGGGTCAGGTTTTAAATTTCAGCAGATAAGAACTTTAAATTTATTGTACATATAAAGGATATTAAACAGCGAGTTGTGATAAAGTCAAATCAAAAATTGTTTTAAGCAAAAGCTAGAAATTTGTACCGGAAGTACTGAAAAAATTACAAAGCATTATAAAGTATGTTTTGAAACTATTATAAATGTTTTTCCCAACACTTTTTGCTTTAGAGGACTAAAAATCGCAAGTTAATTTTAACTTTTATTATTTTGAACAAAAAAATGATATAGGGCCAGGTTTTTAATACCATTAGATAGGAACTTCAAATTTATTGTACATATAAAGGACATTAAACTGCGAGTTGTGATAAAGTCAAATCAAAATTTGTTTTAAGCAAAAGCTGGAAAATTGTACCGAAAGTAGTGAAGAAATTACAAAGCATTATCAAATATATTGTATATTTTGAAAATATTAGAAATGCTTTTCCCAAAACTTTTTGCTTTAGAGGACTAAAAATCGCAAGTTAATTTTAACTTTTATTATTTTGAACAAAAAAGGATATAGGGCCAGGTTTTAAATTCCAACAGATAGGAACTTTAAATTTATTGTACATATAAAGGACATTAAACTGCGAGTTGTGATAAAGTCAAATCAAAATTTGTTTTAAGCAAAAGCTGGAAAATTGTACCGAAAGTAGTGAAAAAATTTCAAAGCATTATAAAGTATATTGTATATTTTGAAATTATTAGAAATGTTTTTCAAAAAACTTTTGCTTTAGAACTAAAAATCGCAAGTTAATTTTAACTTTTACTATTTTGAACAAAAAAGGATGTAAGGTCAAGTTTTAAATTCCAACAGATAGGAACTTCAAATTTATTGTACATATAAAGGACATTAAACTGCGAGTTGTGATAAAGTCAAATCAAAATTTGTTTTAAGCAAAAGCTGGAAAATTGTACCGAAAGTAGTGAAGAAATTACAAAGCATTATAAAATATATTGTATATTTTGAAAATATTAGAAATGCTTTTCCCAAAACTTTTTGCTTTAGAGGACTAAAAATCGCAAGTTAATTTTAACTTTTATTATTTTGAACAAAAAAGGATATAGGGCCAGGTTTTAAATTCCAACAGATACGAACTTTAAATTAATTGTACATATAAAGGACATTAAACTGCGAGTTGTGATAAAGTCAAATCAAAATTTGTTTCAAGCAAAAGCTAGAAAATTATACCGAAAGTAGTGAAAATATGATAAAGTATTAAAAAGTACATTCTATTTGTTTTTCAAAATGTCTTTAGTGCTAAGCATAAACTGATAGTAAAATTTGTTTGTTATTGTATAAAAAGGATATATGAAGAGATTTTGAATTAATGGACTAAGAGTTATATAATTTGGTAAGTTAATAAGGAGTAAGAAATCATAGGTTGTGGTAAACCTTATTTTAAAATCAAATAAACAGAAACTAAAGATAAATAATAAAAAAAAATCAGAAACAAATGATCCTTTATTTCCATTTTATGTTTCGCTAACTCGTCAAATCAACAATACACGAGTATGTTCCATTGATAAGGTTGCCACAATGAAGGACTACTAGTAAATTTGTTGACAGATAAAAGGCAATCCAGAATATATATTAAGTTCAGGAAGACGGGAAGATACTTAATAGAAGCTTGACTTTTAGAGAATAAATTTACTCCCACTCTGTCAATTTCCTTAAGGACAGAACTTTAGCCTGAAATAGTCTACAGTGTTTCGGTAGCCTTCGCACGTTATTTAGCTGTAGGTATTTATGTAGGCCTCGAAGAGTTCTAATCATTGTGATAGCTTCCTTTTGTATGTGGATTTATGATAAACGATTTCGTTTTAAATTTTTTTTGAAACTATTTTATTAAAAATTTAATTTTTTCTATAACTTGTATGAAAAAAAAACTTAAAAATTTTTTAAATAAACCATAGCATAACTTGGGATTTCATGCCTTTTACAGGTATACCAAAATTGTATGTTTCTAGTTGATATAGTTAAATAGTCCACCATATATCATTTTTGTTTGATATCTGTTAATTAAGGTTTAAGACACTTTTCTTTTAACTTTTAGCTTTTTTTAATGAATCGTTCAAAAAGTGAATTGATGAAGGTCATTTAAATAAAAATATTTGTATTTCCCGACCAATTCTTAGGAATTAAATTCTTTTCTACAATTTTTGGAGAAAAAACTTCTTAAATTGTGCAAATTTTTTTAAAATAAACATAAAACAACTTCGGATTTCATGTCTATTACAGGTATAGCAAATTTTATTTTTCTAGTTTCTATAGTTAAAAAGTTCACCATATATCCTTTTAATATCAGTTTTCTAAGGTTTAAGACACTTTTCTTTTATCTTTACCGATTTTTTCAATAATTTGTTTAAAAAGTGAATAGGAAAAGGTCATTCAATTTTCCAGCCATTTTTCAGAAATTAATTTTTTCTATAATTTTCATAGAAAAAGCTTCTTAAATTTTGTTAATTTTTTTCAAATAACCACAAAACAACTTGTCATTTTATGTATTTTACCAGTAAACCAAACTTTGGGGTCTCTAGAGACTATAGTTTATAAGTTTTCCATATATCCTTTTTCATAAATATAAGTTTTTTTATGTATCAGTCACTTTTTTTATAGTAAATCATTTTTTCTATGACTTACTGAACAAACTGTAGGTAAAGGCTATTGAAAACAAATGTTTTGCCTTCTCTAGAATTTTTTTGAAAATTATTTTTTTAAAAATAATTTTTTTTAATCTTATTTTAAGAAAACCCTTAACAATTTTATTGATTTATTAAAAATATGATTAACACAACTTGTGATTTTATATATTTTACAAGTATACTAAATTTGAGATTTCTAGTGACTTTTGGTTAGAAGTCCTCCATATATCCTTTTTCTTTAATAAATGTTTTTTTTTTTAAGTTAGACTATTTTGGTTTACAGTAAAGCCTTTTTTTATTAAATTATTTAAAATAAAAAGTTTAGACTTCATTAAAAAACTTATTTATTTTTCTGAAATTTTTTTAGTTAATTTTTTTTTATAAATTTTATATAAAAAACCTTAATAATTTTATAAATTTACAAAAAATAATATTAACACAACTTGTGATTCAATGTATATTACAAGTATATTAAATTTGAGATTTCTAGTGACTTTAGAATAGAAGTCCACTATATATCCTTTATCTTTAATAAATGTTTTTTTTAAGTTTTTTTTTTGTTCTATGAATTTAATTTAAAAAACCTTAATAGTTTTATTAATTTATCAAAAATACGATTAACACAACTTGCGGTTATATGTATTTTATTAGAATTCTAAGTTTGAGGCTCCTATTGTTAATAGAGTAGAAGTCTACCATATATCCTTTTTCTTCAATATATTGTATTCTTAGATTTTGACCGCTTATTTTATAATAAAGCGTTTTTTCATAATTTTTTTTAAATAATAAGATAAATAAAAATACATTTTGTCTTCTCTATAAGTTTTTTTTTAAATTTAATTTTTTCTACTAATTTATTTTAAAAAAACCTTAACATTTTTATTGATTTATTAAATTTATGATTAACACAACTTGTGATTTTATGTATTTTACTAGAATACCAAGTTTGAATTTTATATTGTTTGTATTGACTTATACTATCATATATCCTTTTTCTTCAATACAATTTTTTTTGGGTATTTGTTACTTATTTTATAAAAATTTATAAGATTTGTCATGAATTAATTAAAAAAAAAATAGGCAAAGGAAAAAAACATTTTATTTTATATAGGGGTATTTTTCAAATTAATTAATTTCTATAAATTTCATTAAAAAAACCTTAGCAATTTTTTTGATTTATTAAATTTACGATTAACACAACTTATGATTTTCTGTATTTTATAGTTATACCAAGTTTGAGGTTTCTAGTGACTACAGTTTAGAAGTCCACCATATATCCTTTTTCCTTAAAAGAAAATTTTGTTTGGTTTTAGACACTTTTTAATTAAAATTAAGTATTATTTCAATGATTCTTTTAAAAAATGATTAGTAAAATTGTTTAAGATTATCATTCTTCACTTTTCTCCAACCATACAAATTTTGTAGATGTTTTCTGTAACAATCTAACTATAACTTAACTTAGGACTTTATATCTTTTACTATTACACCAAATTTTAGATCTTTGGCTGCAATATCTTAGAAGTTCACCCTAAAGCCTTTTTATTCAATAGCCGCTTTTATGTCTTAGATTATTTTCTTTAGAAAACATTTTTTTTATAGATTCCTCAAAAGACTATTAAGTAAAAGGCTATTTGAATGACATCCTCTGTTTTCTTCCACCAACCATTCATCATCTTTTAAAGTTATTCCTAATATTCTTTAATATTTTAAATCTCCCTAAGACCTGTTGCCCCTTACTTAAGCCTTTGCCTATATTTTTAATCATTTTAATCTTTAAAACCTTCACACATCAGTCTTAACTTCATTAATATTTAATTTTCCATTAATATTACTTATGAAAAAAGAAGAACAAATTATTCTTCTTCAATTTTAATCTGTCAAATTTTTTCGAATATTGTCTGTCATACTTTAAGTCATGTCAGTCATGAGCATTAACGTATGAGTGCCAAGAATTACTGATATGAGTACAGCAGTATCCAGTTTTATAAATGTTTAAGGCCTTCCTTCATATATCAGTAGAATTCGAACTCCCCATTATAACAACAACAAAGAAAAAAACTTTCGGTTTCAATTGAATTTTCTTTTATTTAATTTTTTTTTTTTTTTGGGAATCATTCAATTTTTAAGCCATTATTTTGCTGCTGCTCATGCGAATGAATGAATGAATGTATGTTTTATAATCATATATGTAAAGAATGAATGGCTGCTTGGTATTCGTACAGAAATGATTAATGACATTTCATTATTACAGTCAGTTTTTTTTTTGCTTTTTCCCTTTTCGATCTTTCATATGTTGCTCTTTTTGTTTCCTACAAAAGTATTTGTTGAATATGTTTTTAAGCCCAAAAAAAAAAAGAAAATTTCATTATGCCAAAATTACAAAAGAAACACATCCAGAACTTTTCAAGGTTTCAAAAGTTAAGCTACTGATAAATTGATATTTAATAATTTCCAAACCCTCTTCAGATTTTACTAACAAAAAAATAATTTGTTATTAATGAGTTTTGGGTAAATAAGTATGAAATATTTACATGACTGAAAAAAGAGAAGGGAGGAGGAAAGGATTAACATGAACTAATGTGGAATGTAATGTGATAAAAGTTATGAAGACAAACTAATAAAAATGTTATACAATACAAATTTAATAAAAGTTTCGGGATAAAAAAGAAATATAATAGAATTATTCTCGTAACAGTACTTTTCTAGGTTCAGTTCTACTTTAGACCTTAATGATTTTAAAAATAAGTATATCACAACTTATAGTTTTATACCCTCAACTAATCTACCAAATTGCAGTTACCTAGCCTTTTGGTTTCGAAAGCTCTTCATATATCCTTTTTATAAAAAATTAATAATTTCAATAATTTCTACAAAATAAAGGAAAATATGTTAAAAAAAACTAAAACAACAAACAAATTTTATTAAAAAACTTATATCGATGTTAAATCAAGGAAATTAAGTAGTTTTTTTTATCAAAATTTTAAGTTGTTAACAAAAAAGGATATATGGACAGCTCCTTAATTTATGAAGTTAGAAATCGAAAATTTGGTACATTAAAACAAGACATAAAAACACGAATTGTGGCATTTTTTTTATAAATCATTTCCATATTTTCTGCAAAAGAAATAAGAATTTTTGAAATAACAAAATATTTTTTTTATAAAAAATATTTATGTAGAAAAATTCTCGGTGTTAAAGTTTTTTCTAAGGAAAAATTTTCGGTATTAAATTTTGTTTTTTTAAAGAAAAATCTTCTGTATTAATTTTTTTTTTCCAAATAAAAATCTTCGGTATTAATTTTTTTTAAAAGAAAAACTTTCGGGCTTAATTTTTTCTAAAGAAAAATTTTATGTATTAAAATTTTTTCTAAAGAAAAATTTTTGGTATTAAAATTTTTTCTAAAGAAAAATATTCGGTATTAAAATTTTTACAAAGAAAAACTTTTGGTATAAAAATTTTTTCTGAAGAAAATTTTTCGTTATTAAAATTTTTTCTAAAGAAAAATATTCGGTATTAAATTTTTCTAAAAAGAAAAATTTTCGGTATTAAAATTTAAAAACAAAAAACACGGTAATAAAATTTTTTCTAAAGAAAAATTTTCGTTATTAAAATTTTTTCTAAAGAAAAATTTTCGGTAATCAAATTTTTTATAAAGAAAAATGTTCGGTATTAAAATTCTTTTATAAAAAAAATATTCAGTATGAAAATTTTTTTCTAAACAAAAATTTTTGGTATTAATTTTTTTTTTTATGAAAAATTTTTGGTATTAAAATTTTTTCTAAAGAAAAATTTTTCTAAAATTTGGTACATTAAAACAAGACATAAAAGCACGAATCGTGGCATTCTCATAAATTTTTTCCATATTACCTGCAAAAGAATAAGAATTTTTGAAATAACAAAATATTTTTTTTATAAAAAATATTTATGTAGAAAAATTTTCGGTGTTAAAGTTTTTTCTAAGGAAAAATTTTCGGTATTAAATTTTGTTTTTTTAAAGAAAAATCTTCTGTATTAATTTTTTTTTTCCAAATAAAAATCTTCGGTATTAATTTTTTTTAAAAGAAAAACTTTCGGGCTTAATTTTTTCTAAAGAAAAATTTTCTGTATTAAAATTTTTTCTAAAGAAAAATTTTTGGTATTAAAATTTTTTCTAAAGAAAAATATTCGGTATTAAAATTTTTACAAAGAAAAACTTTTGGTATAAAAATTTTTTCTGAAGAAAATTTTCGTTATTAAAATTTTTTCTAAAGAAAAATATTCGGTATTAAATTTTTCTAAAAAGAAAAATTTTCGGTATTAAAATTTAAAAACAAAAAACACGGTAATAAAATTTTTTCTAAAGAAAAATTTTCGTTATTAAAATTTTTTCTAAAGAAAAATTTTCGGTAATCAAATTTTTTATAGAGAAAAATTTTCGATAATAAAATTTTTTCTAAAGAAAAATTTTCGGTATTAACATTTTTTCTAAAGAAAAAGTTTCGGTATTATTTTTTTTTTTAAAGAAACATTTTCGCTATTAAAATTTTTTCTAAAGAAAAATTTTCGGTATTGAAATTTTTTAAAATAAAAAATATTTGGTATCAAAATTTTTTATACAGAAAAATTTTTGGGATTAAAATTTTTTCCAAAAAAAAATTTTCGGTATTAAAATTTTTTCTAAAGAAAAATTTTCGCTATTAAAATTTTTTCTAAAGGAAAATTTTCGGTATTAAAATTTTTTCTAAAGAAAAATTTTCGATATTATAATTTTTTCTAAAAAAAAATTTTCGGTATTAAAATTTTTTCTTTAGAAAAATTTTCAGTATTAAAATATTTTCTAAAGAAAACTTTTCGGTATTAAAATTTTTTCTAAAGAAAATTTTTGGTAATTAAAATTTTTTATAAAGAAAAATTTTCTGTATTAAATTGAAAAAAAAATCGGTTTTAAAATTTTTTCTAAAGAAAAATGTTCGGTATAAAATTTTTTTCTAAAGAAAAATTTTCGGTATTAAAGTTTTTTATAAAGAAAAATTTTCGGTATTAAAATTTTCTATAAAGAAAAGTTTTCTGTATTAAATTTTTTTCTAAAGAAAAATTTTCGGTATTGAAATTTTTTATATAGAAAAATTTTGGCATTCAAATTTTTTATAAAGAAAAATTTTTGGTATTAAAATTTTTTCCAAAGAAAAATTTTTGGTGTGAAAAAAATTTTGTCTATAGAAAAGTTTTCTGTATTAAAAATTTGTCTATAGAAAAATTTTCGGTATTAAAATTTTTTCTGAAGAAAAATTTTCGTTATTAAAATTTTCCTAAGGAAAAATTTTCAGTATTAAAATTGATAATAAAGAAAAATGTTTGGTATTATAATTTTTTCTAAAGAAAAATTTTCAGTATAAAAATTTTCCTAAAGAAAAATATTCGGTATTAAAATTTTTTATAAAGAAAAATTTTCGGTATTAAAATTTTTTTTAAAGAAAAATTTTCGATATTTTATTTTTTTATAAAGAAAAATTTTCGTTATTAAAATTTTTTTCAAAGAAAAATTATTAAAATCTTCGCTATAGAAAATTTTCGTAATTAATATTTTCCCTATAGAAAAATTTTCGTTATTAAAATTTTGTCTATAGAGAAATTTTCGTTATAGAAATTTTGTCTATAGAAAAATTTTCGTTATTAAAATTTTGTCTATAGAAAAATTTTCTTTATTAAAATTTTGTCTATATAAAAATATTCGTGATTAAAATTTTGTCTATAGAAAAATTTTCGTTATTAAAATTTTGTCTATAGAAAAATTTTCGTTATCGAAAAAAATCCTACTAACGCAAAGGATTATGAAGTTACAAATGGACTTCCATAATTAAGCAGTTTAGATTTTAAGATTTGATTACTTATTGTTAGTTCATAGAAAATGAAGATACAATAAATAAAATAGGATGCAAAAAAAAATTAAAATATTGTCTATAGAAAAATTTTCGTTATTTAAATTTTGTCTATAGAAAAATTTTCGTTATTTAAATTTTGTCTATAGAAAAATTTTGGTTATTAAAATTTTGTCTATAGAAAAATTTGATTTTTTATTGAATGTTGATATAAGTACAGAAAAAGGATATATGTCTGACTTTTAAACAAAAGAATATAGGAGCTTTATAATCGGTGATTCGACAAAGGATATCAAGGGATATTTTAAATAAAAGCATACAAAACTAATTCTCTCAAAATACTTTATACTAAATTATAAGAATTATTTGAAAATTAAAAATAAATAAACTAAAGTGGGTTTTTTTGATATTATATGACATTTGAAAAGTCATAAATATCATTTTTAATAAATTTTAAAATTATTACGAAAAAAGGATATATGAAAAGTTCCTTTAATAAAGCCGATAGAAACTTAAAAATTCTACCACTTATTAGGGACTTAAAACTACAAGTTGTAGTATAGTTATTGTTAAAATTGCAGCCGTATTTAAGGAATATTTATGGCTTCAAATATTAAAGTAGTTAGTAAATCTAAGAACTTAACATTTTTTTTATTTAGATCCATGTGTCGTTTTTAGTTATTTCTACGAACATACAATTAATTCAATTAAAATATTTAATAAGAAAACTAAAAGGAAAACTTTTAGCTGCTAATTAAATTATAAGATGATGCCATACAATTAATACAATTACAATTATCCCCCCAAAAAAATACACTGACATTTTATCAGCCTTAGCATACAGCCCTCAAACCTTTCCCTCACTATTTTTTTAGATTCATAAGAATATTTCTAAGAACAAATAAGTGACATGAGATCATTTGAGAATAATGTTAGGAATGAGCTAAAATTAAAAGGAAAATCCAATAATGATTTCATTAAATTTTGGCAGAGCAAAGTCTAACTGACAAGACACACGTGTATTTTATTTTTCGAAGATAATATGTAGAAACTTATTAACAATATAACTCCACCCCATGACAAAGTCTTTATTAAGCCTTAAATACTCAGCCTACTTTGATATTGTAATAAGGATATTGTTTTATGACGATAAACTTCCGCTTTTGCTCTAAGGCCTTTTGAAAATAAAAATTTCCTTTCACTTCCTTCAAACCGCTAGAAAACAATAGCTCTAGCTAAAATATATTTCTTAACATATGCAACGTTTTTATAATTTTCAGTCAAACAGTCAGTCTTTCATTTATTTCAATACAAATTCTGGAATAATACAACTAATTCGTAGTTGTGACTGACGGAAGTCCCAAACCGTTAATGAAACCCCCCAAATGTCAACATGTTAAAATGAAATGAAATTTCTTTTTTGAAGGAATCCTTAAATTGTTATTCAATTCAATTCACACTCCCCGACTTAGGCAATAACTTTTGTTAGTTCTCTCTATCTGTATGTGTGTGTGTTGTGTGTCATAGTAATGATTTGTTGGCAGTTGCAGGGAAGTATTTATTTGTGTGACAATTTCAAAATTCTAATGAAACTGTCAAAATATGTAGCGAGTGTTAAGTGAAACTATAAAATTTTAGACAATGACTGTAGAGTAATTGATATGTTAATGTATAAACAGCGGGGTTGCATAAGTGGAAATATAGTTGAGGTATTAAATTACTTCATAAAGGAATTTTGAGAGCACTAGTTTATCTTTATCAAAAAAAAAAAAAAAACACAAAAAAAAAAACAAAAAAAAAATATGAATAAAAAAATTTTAAGTTGAAAATTTTATAAACTTCGATAGCAATTTTAGAAATGATCATACTGCAACTCGTAGTTTTATATCCTTAACAAATAACCCAAATTTCAGCTTTCTAACTTTTTTATTTTGGAATCTTGCCTTATATCCTTTATTGTCCAAAATTTCAAATTTAATAGAAAAAAATTTAAAATAGAATAAATGTCATATTTTTGATCCACTAATGAGCAAGCTTTTCAAAATAAGTCATTTTTATTTCATACTAGCTACTTGAACCCGGCTTTACCCGGGTAATAATAAAATTTTATTACTTGTTGTTGTGTTACCTCATTCTAGAAAAATTAGTTACAATTTTATAATATTTTATATATTTTATTTAAATATACATTTCTTGATTTTATTTCTTTAGTTCCTTATGTATTAATATCATTCTTAATCTAAATTTTTTACTAAAAATTGAGGAGTTGTTATAATGCTTAAGGTTCTTTCTTAAGACCCATAAATAAATAAAGCAGTTGGTTTTCTTGCACCATGTAAAAAATATAAATTTGTAAAAATTATTCCATGAACTTGAAAAGATTGGCCCTTAGGTTTATTTACTGTTATCGCAAAAGCAAACCGGATAAGAAATTGTACAAAAGTACATTTGTTCCCTTATACTTTCCTGCAATGATCGTCGCATTTATCTCATCAGCTGTGGCAGCTGTGGTGGAACTAGAGTCACTGGAAGTGTTTGGCGAAAATCGCCGGCTAGCAAAATGCTCTCCCAAATAATAAAGTGTTGATTCTAAAATCCTGCCGAATTTTCAAGAAATTCGTTCTCATGGCTTAGGAGTCCATAAATATTATACATACATATACATATTAAATATCGACAAATAATCAGTCATCAAACAATCGTCAATCAGTTTCAAAACAAAATATAAACAACCATCAATAAACCGTCCAACAATTGCTAGTCAATCGTGAAACAATTATCGAGCAATCATTGTTAACAATCATTAAACATTCGGCCCTCAATCGCCATCAATTGTCAAACAATCATCAAACAGTCGTTAGCAATCAAAAAACAGAAAATTGTCAAAGAAATATCATCATATTGTCGTCGAAAAATCCCCAAAGTCCTCACATAATCGCCAAGCAATCATCAAACAATCGCTTATCAATTGCCAAGCAATTATCTAAAAGGGATTAATCCTACTGAAGAAAAAGATTATGTGGTTTACAAATGATTAATCTATTTTAGATTTAAGATTTGTTAACTTATTGTTTGTTCATTAATAAATAAAGATTTAATAAATAAAAAAACGAAAACAAAGTGAGTCAATCGCCAAAAAACTATCAAACAATTATGAAACAATCGTCAAACAACCATCAAATATTCGTCAAACAGTAATCAAATAATCGTCAAACAATCGCCAGTCAATGGTGAAACAATAATCGAACAATCATTTAAAAGCATTGAACAGTCGTCAGTCAATCATCAAGCAATAGTCAAAAAATCATGAAACAACCATCAATCAATTGCCAGTTAATCGTGAAACAATTATCAAATATTCATTAAAAATCTTCATGCAGTCATCAATCAATCATCAAACAACTATCAAACAATTGTACAAATTTTTTTTTTAAAGGAAATTTTTCAAAATTTACTTTTTATTTTAAATTTTCTCGAAATTTACTTTTTATAGGAAAATTTTTAAAAAATTTACTTTTTATGGGAAATTCTTAAAAAATTTACTTTTATAGGAATTTTTTTAAAAATTTACTTTCTATAGGAAATTTTTTAAAAATTTACTCTTTATAGGAAATTTTTCAAAACTTTACTTTTTATAGGAAATTTTAAAGAAATTATTCGAAAATTTACTTTTTATAAGAAAATTTTCAAAAATATTATATTTTTATAGAAATTTTTCAAAAATTTACTTTTTGTAGGAAATTTTTTTAAAAATTTACTATTTATATAAAATACTATATACTATTTATATAAAAAGTAAATTTTTGAAAAATTTCCTATAAAAAGTAAATTTTTAAAAAATTTCCTATAAAAAGTAAATTTAAAAAAAAAATGCAATAAAAAGCAAATTTTCTAAAAAGAAAATTCTATTAAAAGCTAATTTTTTAAAAATCTCTTATAAAAAGTACATTTTTGAAAAATTTCTTATAACAAGTAATTTTTCCCCTGGTTATTTGAGGATTAATTTCTAAATATAATATGACAGAAAGAAGCTTCTGGAAGTATATTTTAGCACGCATATTATACATATATAAGTAGTTATTTGTCACTTTAAAACTAGAACCATTTTGAGCCTATGGGTACGCAAGGGTTAATTTGTGTAAGAATTTAATCACATTTTTAAAAAATTCCCTATAATAAGTAAATTTTTGAAAAATTTTCTATATAATTTTGAAAAAAATTCCAATAAAAAGCAAATTTTCGAAAAAAAATCCTATAAAAAGCTAATTTTTTAAAAATTTCTTCTAAGAAGCAAATTTTTGAAAAATTTCCTAATAAAGTAAATTTTTCCCTGGTTATTTGAGGGTTAATTTAAAAAAAAAAATATATGACAGAAAGAAGCTTCTGCAAGTAATTTTTCCCCTGGTTATTTGAGGGTTAATTTCTAAATATAATATGACAGAAAGAAGCTTCTGGAAGTATATTTTAGCACGCATATTATACATATATAAGTAGTTATTTGTCAGTTTAAAACTAGAACCATTTTGAGCCTATGGTTACGCAAGGGTTAATTTGTATAAAAATTTAATTACATTTGTAAAAAATTTCCTATAATAAGTATATTTTTGAAAAATTTCCTATATAATTTTTAAAAAAAATCCAATAAAAAGCAAATTTTCGAAAAAAAATTCCTATAAAAAGCTATTTTTTTTAAATTTCTTATAAAAAGTAAATTTTTGAAAAATTTAATATAAAAAGTAAATTTTCCTCTGGTTATTTAAGGGTTAATTTAAAAAAAAAAAAAATATGACATAAAGAAGCTTCTGGAAGTATATTTTAGCACGGATATTATACATATTTAAGTAGTTATTTGTCAGTTTAAAACTAGAACCATTTTGAGCCTATGGGTACGCAAGGGTTAATTTGTATAAAAATTTAATTAAAGGCTTCTTTGAACGATTTGTTGAATTTTTATTTAAATATAATAATAGAAACATTTAATTCTTAGTACCTTTTTTGAACAAAATTAATATTTTAAAAATTTTACTTTTGATCCTGGTAATAATAGGGTTAATAAAATCCGATTTCAGCCAAAGTTCACATATATACATTTCTACCCATCGAAACAATAATAATTATAGTTCTGTTTATAAAAACTGCTTATATATAGCAATTCACGTGCTTTTTTTATAACTTTCGTGAAAATTGTGTTTTTGTCCAAAGCCTTTGACTTTGAGTCGCAGGTACGGCTTAGCCTTTAGAGATATCGATTTAATTCTATATTTGTACTAATCTGCGGGGTGTTTTTACTAAGACTCTGGAACTATTTTTTTAGTTTTTTCGAATTCGTTTAACAAACTATAGAAAAAACCAAAAAAGCAGTTTTGAAAAAGGTATGAAAATATTTTTTTTTTCGACCTACGCAAAAGTGACTTAACGTTAGCCCATTGCAACAAAAATGGATAATTAAATATCTTGAGGTCTCAAAAAAGTAAAACCAGTCAAACTTTTTAAAATTTATTAAAAATATTAAATTTTTTATTGCATATGCTTAGGAGCGTCTTCAAGGACGTAAAATATTTTGGGAAACCCTTAATAATTAGGAAATCTTTGAACCGATATTAATGTCTTATATCTCGTTAGAAAGTTCATTTTGTTATTTGTAGTATGATGTTAAAAATGTATTTAGAAACATATTCTAAGTAGAAACATTTTGAAGAAATCTGAAGATATATTAGATATATATAATTTCCCGACAACATTCCTATTGGAACCAGGGGTACTTCTCTTAGACAATAAGAGGCATTCAATTCTATTTTTAGACTCATTGAAAGGGACATATATTTAACTCCGGCTCTGAATACTCAATAACCAATGGTTACCTGAGTTATGAGGTGAACCGCTTTGTTTGAAAATGTTAATTTTTTTTTTCAAGTGCTTTGGTAGGGGATCGAACTTCGGACCTCTGGTATGCTAGGCGGATGACTAGCCTGCTTTACCACGGCGGTTCTAACTTCTTTATTTAAAGAGCCTGTCATATATCCTTTTTTGTAGAATTACTAAAATTGTGTCAAAAACATTTAATTAATAAAATTATATAGTTTATTATAAATTAAGCCTTAAAGCAATTTTCTATTAAATTTTCTAATAGGAATTATTAAATAATTCTAATTTTAAACATTAAGCTTTGAAATAACATTGACACAATTTGAAGTTTTATGTCTTCTTAATACAAAAATAAATTTCATCTTCATATAAGCTTTCGTTTAAAAGTTTGTCATATATCCTTTTTCTTTAAATGCCCTCAATTTCAATAAAAATCTATTATAAAACATAACAAACAGAATCTTATGTTTCAGTTAAGAGATTTTCCTTTTATTTTACATTAAATTAACATGTCGTAACATTTATAAATAAAACTGTCCTGTCCGTAACATAAAAATGTTACACCGAAAATTATTTTCGTATCGAGAGAAGGAAAACAAGTAATAAAATATAATAAAAACAAAAAAATTTGAAACGAAACATTTTTATTACTTTCAAATAGAATTGTAATGGGAACATTCACATATACATACATATACTCGAAACAGGAAACTGCAGCACTGTCTAAATGTCACAAATTGTAACGAATGCAAAAAACTAAAGGAAATCGGGCGTGTGTATACGTTTACACGTCTGTCAATATTGGGAGAATGTATGAATGTATGTATGTATGTAAGTGTGTGTAAGTTGTGCAAAAACAAAATTTCACTAAAATTTCGTATATTTTCAATTGTCGAACAAATGAACGACAACAAAAACAATAAGAAGAAAAAAATGGTATAAATACAGACTCAGCATCAAGATCGTTGCGGCATGACAGACACACGCAGAACGAACGAACGAAAAATGTATTGTTTCGGTTGTAAAATAAAAATTATTTTTAGTTTTTAAACAATTCTCTTATACACACACACACATCTAAAGGTTTCAAGCGTAACAATATCAATTTATTAACTGACACAAACATACAATAAATATATTACACATAGACAGTTACTCACACATTCGTATCGAACCTTAAAAAGGATTTTTAAACCGAAATAACAATTGAAATTGTATTGCAGTTCTTCCTTTTGGTTTTTGTCGGAGTTGCTGCATGTGTTCGGAATTTTTACACATCATCTGATGTGGCATAAAAGGAAACTACTACTACTGCTACTACCACTGGCAGCAGCAAGAGCAACAAAAACAACAATAGCTGCATCATCACTATCATTTCGAACTGCAATTTCATTTAAGAGTGTCTGTGTAAAAAGAAATTCGTACGTATTTATATCATGACATCGAATGAAATTGTTAATAAAAATTGTTTTTTTTTTTCTTCTTCATACAGACACATTCACGCAACCCAAACGAAACGCGTGCAAGGATGTATTTTGTACGTTTATATAAACATTTGCAATCATGCCAAACACTTGTTATCCTGGCACAAGTGTTTGTGTGTGAGACTAAGATAAAAATTATCAGCTTAACTGCGCAAAGAATTAGAAAAATTCCTAACAAAATGTTCGATTTTATCTTCAGCTATTGTTTACAGGATGTAAAGAATTATTTACAAAGAGTAAATAGCAGTTAACGTAGTGTAAATTGTGGTATACATGATGTAAACAATTGTTTACATAGTATATAACATAGTTTATGTAGTTTAATTTACAATTTATATGGTGTAAACCATAATTTACATGTATCAGATATAGCTATAGATGGTATAAGATATAGTTGCCATGGTGTAAACTGTAATTTACATGTATAAGATCCAGTTTACATGGTAACAGATAAAGTTGAGATCGTGTCATACATAGTTTACACGGTGTAAATTAAAATTTACATAGTCCTATCATGACTTAAACCATATTTAAGATATAGACTACGACATAGTTTACATGTCGTAAGCCATAGTTTACATGGTGTAAGCTTTTGCTTACATAGTGAAAATTATAGTTAACTAACCCATACCCATTTCGAGCTGCTGAGTCATCTCAAACAGTTGATCTTTAACTACTGAGTAGTCTCAAACTGATGAGTCATCTCGAAATCCTGAGTCATCTGAAACTGCAGATTCGTGTCATATTATGGAGTCATATCAAATTGCTGAGATATCTTAAACTGCTGAGTCATCTCAAACTGCAGAGTTATGCCAAACCGCTGAGTCATCCCAAATTGCTGAGTCATCCCGGCCTACTGGGATCTCTTAAACTTAGACTAAGACATGTACTAAGACATGGACTAAGACTTTAACTAATACATGGAATAAGATATAGACTAAGACATAGACTAAGATATAGACATAGACTTAGACATAGAATAAAGCACAGACTAAGTCATAGACTAAGACATAGACTAAGACATAGACTAAGACATAGACTAAGACATAGACTAAGACATAGACTAAGACATAGACTAAGACATAGACTAAGACATAGACTAAGACATAGACTAAGACATAGACTAAGACATAGACTAAGACATAGACTAAGACATAGACTAAGACATAGACTAAGACATAGACTAAGACATAGACTAAGACATAGACTAAGTCATAGACTAAGACATAGACTAAGACATAGACTAAGACATAGACTAAGACATAGAATAAAGCATAGACTAAGACATAGACTAAGACATAGACTAAGACATAGACTAAGAGATAGACTAAGACATAGACTAAGACATAGACTAAGACATAGACTAAGACATAGACTAAGACATAGACTAAGACATAGACTAAGACATAGACTAAGACATAGACTAAGACATAGTCTAAGACATAGACTAAGACATAGACTAAGACATAGACTAAGACATAGACTGAGACATAGACTAAGATATAGACTAAGATATAGACTAAGACATAGACTAAGACATAGACTAAGACATAGACTAAGACATAGACTAAGACATAGACTAAGACATAGACTAAGACATAGACTAAGACATAGACTAAGACATAGACTAAGACATAGACTAAGACATAGACTAAGACATAGACTAAGACATAGACTAAGACATAGACTAAGTCATAGACTAAGACATAGACTAAGACATAGACTAAGACATAGACTAAGACATAGAATAAAGCATAGACTAAGACATAGACTAAGACATAGACTAAGACATAGACTAAGAGATAGACTAAGACATAGACTAAGACATAGACTAAGACATAGACTAAGACATAGACTAAGACATAGACTAAGACATAGACTAAGACATAGACTAAGACATAGACTAAGACATAGACTAAGACATAGTCTAAGACATAGACTAAGACATAGACTAAGACATAGACTGAGACATAGACTAAGATATAGACTAAGATATAGACTAAGACATAGACTAAGACATAGACTAAGACATAGACTAAGACATAGACTAAGACATAGACTAAGACATAGACTAAGACATAGACTAAGACATAGACTAAGACATAGACTAAGACATAGACTAAGACATAGACTAAGACATAGACTAAGACATAGACTAAGACATAGACTAAGACATAGACTAAGACATAGACTAAGACATAGACTAAGACATAGACTAAGACATAGACTAAGACATAGACTAAGACATAGACTAAGACATATACTAAGACATAGACTAAGACATAGACTAAGACATAGACAAAGACATAGACTAAGACATAGACTAAGACATAGACTAAGACATAGACTAAGACATAGACTAAGACATAGACTAAGACATAGACTAAGACATAGACTAAGACATAGACTAAGACATAGACTAAGACATAGACTAAGACATAGACTAAGACATAGACTAAGAAATAGAGTAAGAAATAGAATAAGACATCATGTTAACTATGGTTTACATCATGTAAACTATAATTTACATCACGTAAACTATGGTTTACATCATGTAAACCAAGGTTTTTATAATGTAAACTATTGTTTACATCACGTTAACTATTGTTTACATCATGTAAACTTATGTTTACATCATGTAACCTATGGTTTACTTCATATAAACTATGGTTTACATCATGTCAATTATGGTTCACATCTTGAAGAATTTATTATTTCATGTAAACTATTGATTACATCATGTTAACTATTGTTTACATGATGTAAACTATTGTTTACATTATGTAAACTAATGTTTACATCATGTATGTAAACTATTGTTTACATCATGTTAACTGCTGTTTATACCATGAAAACTATGGTTTCACTCATGTAATCTATGGTTTACATCATGTAAACTATGGTTTACATCATGTAAACTATGGTTTACATCATGTAAACTATGGTTTACATCATGTAAACTATGGTTTACATCATGCAAACTATGGTTTACATAATGTAAACTATCGTTTACATTATGTAAAATATTGTTTACATCATGTAAACTATGGTTTACATCATGTAAACTATGGTTTACACCATGTAAACTATGGTTTACATCGTGTAAACTATGGTTTACATCATGTAAACTATAATTTACATCACGTAAACTATGGTTTACATCATGTAAACTGTAGTTTACATCATGTAATCTATGGTTTACATCTTGTTAACTGTGTTTACGTCATGTCAATTATGGTTTACATCATGAAGTATTTATTACATCATGTAAACTATTGATTACATCACGTGAACTTTATGTTAACATCTTGTAAACTATTATTTTCATTATGTAAACTTTTCTTTACATCATGTAAACTTTTGTTTACATGATGTAAACTTTTTTTACATCATGTAAACTATTCTTTACATAACGTAAACTAGGGTTTATATCTTGCAAACTATTGTTTTATTGTGTAAACTACAGTTTTTATCATATTAACTCTGGTTTTTATGGTTTCAACCATATAAATTTTATATTACATCATGTAATCTAAAGTTTATATTTGTAAATTATGGATTATATCATGTAAACTATATATCTAGCAATGTAAACAATAGTTTACACCTTGTAAACTAAAGTCAACACTACATAAATAGTAGTTTACACCATGTAAACTTTAGTTTATGACGTAAAAATTAATGTTTACAGCATGTAAACTATATATTTTATAATTTTACCTAAAAATTATATTCAGTTTTTATCATTCCTCTGAACTTCCCCTACAAAATCGATATCGATATAGGATATGTAGTAGTTAAACCGACTACGAGCTTGTTTATTCTCATTGATATTGTTACGTTTGTATTATATCCTTTCTTGTTGTTGCTAATATTATTGCTTTCTATTATTGTTATCCTTGTCAGCTATTTCTGTTCTTGTTTTTTTTTTTGTGCGTTCCTTGTTCATGTCATTGCATTTGCAATTTTATACACTTCACAACTAATCCTGTTTGCAATTGAGTTTTTATAGACTTCTTCGCAGAATACCAGTCAGTCGTCTCCATGTCCACATACCGACCGACTGTCTCTGATTAAATTTCTCACATTTCTACTCGTGTAGTTTTCCATGTGTTTTGCTATAAATTTTCAATACATTTTAAATTTATTATTGTATTTATTTGTGTAGCTGCGTGTTTTTCCAGCTATAATTTATGAGTTCAAGGATTAATATGAACATCGTGTTTGCTTGAGACTACAATTGGTATTAATAAATATATCCTTTTTAATATTCTCAGCATAACTAAAGTGCAAAATTATTATAGTTTCTCTGGACGGCCAACGTTTGACGTTTTATTTTAGTTTTTGGCGATAATTTTTGTTTCCATTTTTTATCTTTCAACACTTTAGTTAGGCATGACGATATATACGAAGTTAGGGATTTTGTGGGGGATTTTTTAAGTTGAGTATTTTAGATTGAAGTTTCTATATTCAATTTGTTAAAAATTTTTCACACTTTGATGAAATTTAATATGTGGAACAACTTAATGATTTACGTCTTTTGGGATTTAAGACATTTTTCTTTGGAACATGCTATATTGTGTTTAAAGGAGATATTAAAGGACGGGGGGTGATGAACTGGGGTCGTTTTGGGCTGGAGGTTATGGGAAGTGGAAATGTGTAAGAAATTTAAAAATACGTAATAGTCTAAGAACTTCATCAAACAATATTTTTTGATTTTTATTTTTTTGAGCAAATATAACAGTTATTTTTAACTTTTATTTTTTCGAGCAAAATTAAAAGTTATTTTTTAACTTTTATTTTTTCGAGCAAAAATAACAGTTATTTTTGACTTTTATTATTTCCGGTATGAATAAAAGTTATTTTTTAACTTTTATTTTTTCGAAGCAATAAAAGTAAAAAACAAGTAAGAGTGGTATATTCGGCTTTGCCGAATCTTGGATACCCTTCACCAATGGTGTTGCAAAAGTACTTAATGTAATTCCAAGCAAAATTTGGTTATACTAGTATTATATGCAAAGAGTCTTTAAAATTAAGAGTCGGAAAAAGAAAAGCTTTTCGGTGGCGTCATCATCTAGAATAGTTATGCACCCAAAGGTTAGGTTGGGCAGGTGGCTGATGTCTAGGGAAGCTTCACTTGGGTTTTTAAGTGGTCCCTTTGTGAAAGATAATGATTACTAGACTACAAGTAGAGAATGCATATTTAAGCCAGCCAGTAGCTTCGAAATAAAATAGACACATACATATTTTACGAACATTTAATAAAGTTCGATAGACCAGATAAACCACGCAGAAAAGATGCTTCAAAATGTAGATGCCCTTACATTTGCAATAGCACATCGATTTGATGAAGTTTACGTATTCTGGCATGCAACAGTGCCCAGGGAGGGTTGTGCACTTTAATTCGTACGAATTATCCAACTAGTAAAAGTTCTTGATTAGTTATGTAAAACTCTGAAGTTAGCGGACTGATTTAGGTCAAAGCTTTAACAATGATAAGCCTTAAAATTATAGGGTATACACTCTTAGTTTTAGATACATACGTGAAATATATAGCTTTTGAATGGATGGATATCAGCTTTGTCGGAAAAGTTATTAAAGATTTACTTATTAATCTGAAGTTAGTTAATTAATTAAAATGAACACTTCATCAATAATATTTGGGATGTACTGTTCTTTCGATCTGTCCGATGGATGTTTGGAAAGTTTTGCTCTAGTTCCTTGTGCAATTTTAATGTGATTTAATTTATCAGCATTAATTCGATTCCCGGTCGGAGTTATATGGGAGATTTCACTAAATGTGAATAGAGCTCGCCCATTTTCAATATCGAAGTTTTCAAGAGATCAGAAATACTTTTGTCAAATGTTGTCCCTCTAGAAAGTTTATTTTAGGCGCTATCGCCCTGAATATCAATATTGTACAACGTCTTTATAATGGGTGTTTTTTTAGAGGTATACAACTTCGAATTGAAATAAAACACAAGAAAATCTTTTTAATGTCCATCAATTTGGCTTTATTGGAAGGATAATTTTATGCCATTAATGTTTAAATATGATTTCGGGCATGTGGCCGCCGCGGCTGGCTCGAATAAAGCCAATTCTACAGGTCCAATTTTCAACTACTTTTTCGAGCATATGGGGCCGTATGTTGGCAATAACGCCACGAATGTTGGCTTCCAAGTCCCCTAACGTTTCTGGTTTGTTGGCGTAGACGAGCGACTTCACATATCCCCAAGAAAATAATCCAGTGGTGTCAAATCGCACGATCTTGGTGGCCAATTGACAGGTCCATTCCGCGAAATTATGCGCTCATCGAATGTTTCCTTCAATAAATCAATTGTGACGTGCGCTGTGTGGCATGTAGAGCACACCAAACAGTCAGTTTTTGTGGATGTAATGGCGTCTCAAGGGTCTCATGTGGATTCTCTTCACTCCAAATGCGGCAATTTTGCTTGCTGACGTAGCCATTCAACCAAAAATGAGTCTCATCACTGAACAAAATTTTGCGATGAAAATCTGCATCGAGATCAATCTCATTTTCGGCCCATACACCAAAATCACGACGCATTGCATGGTCTCGCGGCTTTAATTCTTGCACCAGCTGGATCTTGTAAGGTCGCAAGCCAAGATCTTTGCGCACAATCTTCCATAAAGTTGATGGACAAAGCTCCAATTGCTGTGCACGGTGGCGAATCGATTCATTCGGGTCCTCTTCAACACTTTGCTCTACAGCGGCAATTGTTTCTTCGGTGCGCACTGTTCGACGTCGCTGCTGATGCGTATTATCACATAGAGTAAACGTAGTGCGAAAACGATCCATGGTTAACCGAATTAATTGCTCTGATGGACGATTATGTCGACCATAAAATGGACGGAGCTTGCGGTAAACTTCGCGAACTGAACCATTATTTTCGAAATAAATTTGCACGATTTGCAAGCGTTGTTCTTTTGTCAACCTGTTCATGATGAAATGGCAAACCAAACTAAATATTAATCACTTGACAGCTGACAAAATGGCCGCCAGTTAAAAAAGTGATGCCAACTTAAAGTTCTATACCTCAATAAAAAACACCCGATACTAAATGTCATCATCGTATCTTAGGCGAAGTTATACGGGATCAATTGTCAAACGTGAACGGATTTCTCCCAATTGCAATTAAAAAATTTAAATTTTCGTTGATATGTGAGATACTTACATACATATGTAGGTTTTGAACGGATATCATGTAGTTAGCTGCATTTTTGTACTTCCTAGGAAGATTACCTATAATTTGATATACATTCTCAAATGTTATCATAATGTTCAAAAGTCAGACACAAAATTAAGATTAATGCAGAGTGTCTGTCTGCTAAAATCAGATTTGTGGAGCTCCTGGATTTTACACAAAATTTTAGGATATTGTCCCACCCTGAATTTTATCATTGTCGGTCAAAACACCATCGCTTAAACGCTAAATTATATCTACCACAAATTACCGAATGCATCAGGATTTAGGTAATCCCCTGCGAAGGAAGCTATTAAATTTCATCAAAATAAACACCTGAGATATCGACAAAACAGGAGCTCCAAAAACTTGACTACAACAGAAAAAATTACAGACAGGTAGACAGACGGACAAACAAACAGACGGGCAGACAGACAAACAGACGGACGAAATCGATTCTCCTGCCGATTCTGAGTTGATCGGTACAATTTGAATGGTATTCGTAATCAGATTTGTGGAGTATAGATTTTAGAAAACGATGTCAAATTTCATCACAATCGGTCCATAAACACCTGAGATATCGCTGAAACAATACTTACAAAATGTCAACAAAATTTCGTAGACACGTACTTTGGGCAATTTGCTGTACATCAAATGTAGTGTTATGGCGATATCTCAATTGTTTATGGACCGCTTTTGATAAAATTTAATAACGTGCTTGACGGTGGAATTTCCTAATATCTGATATAAAATTTATGTAAGTCCGTGCTAAAGGAGGATGGTTTTTCCTATTTCTGCATTTCATTTTTTCAACAAACATTCTCTAATGCGAACTTTGGGCAATTTGCGATACATCAAATTCAGTGTTTTGGCGATATCTCAGTTGCTTATGGACCGATTTTGATAAAATTTTACAGAGTGCTTTGGGAAACTATTTCCTACAATCTGATATATAATATATTATCACATGTACACCAGGAGTATCTTGTTTCTCTTATTATTTAAAAGTGTGTTTCAATCAAAAATTTTAAAATTTTCGTCTAATTTTTGGTATTTTTTCGATATTTTCGGTGTTTATAAACCGATTTTAATGAAATTTAATAGCGTTTGCGGGAGAATTTCCTAAAATCTGATATATAATTTATGTAAGTCCATCCTCCAGGGGCTTCAGAAACTTGATTTCAACAGACAGACAGACGGACAGACAGACAGACAGACAGACAGAAAGACAGACAGACAGACAGACAGACAGACAGACAGACGGACATCGCTCCTCCCGATTCTGAGTCGATCGGTATAATTTTTATGGGGTCTACGATCACTAATAAAAAAAATACAAACGGAATCACAAACTTATAATACCCTTTCACCTATTGGTGAAGGGTATAATAAGGTTAGTCCAAGTGAAAATATATACTTTTTGTGGTCATATTTTAAGCAAGTTAAAAAAAATAAAAAATATTCAATTTAACCTCAAAAATATGCCAACTTTTCAAAATTTTTAAATGAAACTGTTCAGTTCATTGGAAAATACACTAAAACGTTACTTAGTTTTGATCATTTGTTAAAATGGAGTTACTATATTTTGCTTTTTGCTGCAAATAAAAATAATTTTCAACCTAACCTCAAAATTTAAAATCATAATTTTCCGATTTTAAGCTATGAAATTCACTACCAGAAGTAAGAAATAACATTTAAAGTAGAAAATAAGGAAGTCTATGTAAAAATATATACTTTTTGTGGTAAAATTTAAAGAAAGTTAAAAACGTTTTGAAAATATTCAATTTAACCTCAAAAATATGATAACTTTTAAAATCTTTTTTACCTCAAAATTTAAGAACATAATTTTTTAGTTATAAAAATATGTGTTTCAATCAAAAATTTTTAAATTTTCCTCTAATTTTTGGTGTTTTTCGATATTTTCGGTGTTTATAAACCGATTTTAATGAAATTTAATAGCGTTCATTGCGGGAGAATTTCCTAAAATCTGATATATAATTTATGTAAGTCCATCCTCCAGGGGCTTCAGAAACTTGATTTCAACAGACAGACAGACAGACAGACGGACGGACGGACAGACAGACAGACGGACATCGCTTAATCGATTCTCCTCCCGATTCTGATCGGTATAATTTTTATGGGGTCTACGATCACTAATAATAAATATTACAAACGGAATCACAAACTTATAATACCCTTTCAACTATTGGTGAAGGGTATAAAAAACTTTTATTTTCTGACTTTTACGATAAGTAACAGTTACGGTCCCTGCAAATAAGGCAATTGCCTACGAGCGATTTATATAACATTCAACTCTGCTCTCTCTATGGTGTCAAGTACAGAAAAAATCTTTCCACTTAGTGATGGGACAAGGGTAAATACCCAAATGATAAATTGGGTAATAAAAGATAAGTACCCAAGTATTCACCCAAGCACTTGGGTATTTACCCAAAATGTGGGTATAAATCAAAATAAAAAAAATTTAAGAGACGAAGCTGTGGGTGCTAAGGGGACGTTCAGAGGCAGCTGAAGTACAAGGAGCTGTTAAAATTCGAACATCTAATTTGCTCAATTGCGTACTTCCACAAATTTCTTTCCACTAATTTACTGGAGAAATTTCATCTAAACAAAAGTTTTGGCCCAAAAATCATTTCTGGCCTTGTAATTGACAAAATATGCCATTAAATTTATGTTTAGCGCCTGTGATATTGTGTAAATGAATTCCAATGCAGGAGGTACCTCAGATAAATTCGAAAATGTTCAAAATTCTTTTGCTCTACGTTACAACGAGTATTTGTTATTCAAATGAGTATTTACCCGAAATTAGATAAATACCCGGGTATGAAAGTGGGTATAAATAGGTAAATTTCCAGTGTTAGGTAAATACCCAGCTCTAAACCTATCTCTATTTCCACTGTATTGTGAACATGAAGGTAATATATCCCCAGATGCTTATGGAGCGGTCTTTTTGGAAAACGTTGTATCAGTTAAAATTTTTCACACTGGAGTTATGGTTCAGTTTTGACTCCTGGCTAGCAGCGATCACTATGATGATCGATGTTGTACCGTAAATGTCATTTTATCTCATACATTTTTACTGGGAGGGCTTTGCAATTGAACTGAAAGTCTTCCCAGGAAGTTGGGTGCCATTGTAGTTGTTGTTCATGGTCATGGTTGTTGTGATTGCCAACAACGACACTCTATTACGTCGCTGCTGGTTTTACGATATCAAAGAGTTTTGGGAAGAAACCACAAAGCAAAAGTTGATATTGCCATAAGGCAACAAATGGGTTGGATTAAATTTTAAATATTCTTGAACTTAAAATTTTTAAAATTTTAAATATTCTTTTAAGTATAGATTTGTTTTGATATAAAATTATCCTTTAATTAGAGTTTAAATTGTATCATAGTCCCTTATTAAGACCTCAAAATCTCTTATCTTTAAATTTCATTACATTTCTATTAATAAGACGTATATCTATTTAATTAATTTAAAAACTCACTTAAAACATTTAACCCCGAGATTGACCCTTTTCTCGGTTGATACCAGCTAAAATTGTCAAACAATAATGAAAAGTACCAGTTTTCAAATTCATTTAGAAAATTAACTCGTATTAAAATTTTACATTCACACAAAATTGGGAAACAGATAAAAGGATGAGACGATTTAAACACACACAAACACACATAGACAGTCAGGCAGACAGACAGATGTAGAGACAGTTATTTTGACAGTTAAAAAATATACAGGCTCTAAATATTTTTCTTCCCAGACACACTCATCCTTTTTTAATTGAATTGAACTTTTATGATCTCGATTTTCTGTTTTTGGTAGAAGTCTGTGAGGATTGTCAGAGACACAACATAATTATGGTCGTGGCTTAGAGAAATGAAATCAAATTTGAACCCTTGACACATACAAATGTTCACAGTTTAACTCCAAATATAGGAGAAGAGTGATGGATTTTATTGACACCCTGCTGGGATGAATGAGGGTGAGGGCAAAAATGTGTGGCAAACACGAGCCAGAAATGGAAATGAAAATTAAATTAAATGAATTATTTTTAAATAGATCATCAGGAAGAATCTATTTGCTTATAGAATATATCAATTATAACAGTTTATTATATAAAATATATTGAGTATAACTGATTTCCATTTAAAATATATCGAGTATAACAGTTTTTTATATGTTTAATATTGAGTATAATAGTTTTTCATATAAAAAATATCGAGTATAACAGGTTTTTTTATAGAAGATATCAATTATAACAGTTAAGTATACAAAAGATATCGGATATAACAGTTTATTATTCAAGAGAAATCGAGCATAACATTTTTTATATACGTGATTTTGAGTATAACGGGGCTTCTTATAGAAGATATCGAGTATAACAGTTATTTTTATAGAAGATATCAAGTATAACAGTTTATCACATAAAAAATATCAAGTATAACAGTTTTTCATATGTAAAATATTAAAATCGACGAGGTTTCTCATAAAAGATATCAAGAATGACAGTTTTTCATATAAAAGATATCTGGTATAAGAGTTTTAATTATAGAATATATCGTGTATTACAGGTTTTCTTATAGAAGATACCGACTATAACAGCTTATCATATTCAAGATATGGAGTATAATAGTTTTTTATGTAAAATATATTGAGTATGACAGTTTTGTATAAAAAACATATCGAGTATAAAAGTTTTTCATATTAAAGATATCGAGTATAACAGTTTTTCATATAAAAGATATCGAGTATAACAGGGTTTCTTAAAGAAGATGTCGAGTATAACAGTTTTTTATATAAAAAATATAGAATATAATAGGGTTTCTAATTTAAGATATCTAGTATAACAGTTTATCATATAAAAGATATAAAAGTTTTTCATATAAAAAATATCGAGTATAATAAGTTTTAATATTGTAGATATCGAGTATAACAGATTTTTTAGTATTTCGTAGCAGTTTTTCGTACAAATGATAACGAGTATAACAGTTTTTCATACAGTAGATATGGAGTATAACAGCTTTTCTTAAAGAATAAATCGATTATTACAGTTTTTCATATAAAATATTTCGAGTAAAACAATTTTTTATATAAAGATATCGAGTTTTTCAGTTTTGTATATAAGATATCAAATATAACAGATTTTTTTTTTATAGAAAATATCGTTTATTACAGTTTATTATGATCATAACATTTCTTATATAGAAAACATAGAGTATAACAGTGTAAAATACAAAAGATATTCAATATATCCGTTTTTTAAAGGAAGGTATCGAATATGAAAGGGTTTCTTATAGAAGATATCGATTATAACTGGGTTTCTCATAGAAGATATCGAATATAAAAGTTTAATATATAGAAGATTTCGAGCATAACAGGGCTTCTTATAGAAGATATCGAGTATAACAGTTTTTTATATAGAAGATATCGAGTATAATATTTATTCATATAAAAGATATCAAGTATAACAGTTTATCATATGTAAGATATTAAAGTCGATTTGGTTTCTTATAGAAGATATCGAGTAAAGCAGTTTTTCATATAAAAAATACCTAGTATAACAGTTTTCCATGTAGAATATATCGTGTATTACATTTTTTCTTATATAAGATATCGATTATAACAGCTTATCATATACAAAATCTGCAGTATAATAATTTTTTATATAAAAGATATCGAATATAACAGTTTTAAATGAAGAATATATCGAGCATACAAGTTTTTCATATTAAAAATATCAAGTATAACAGTTTTTCATATAAAAGTCATCGAGTATAACAAGGTTTCTTATAGAAGATATCGAGTATAACAGTTTTTCATATTAAAAATATCGAATGTAGTATTGTTTCTAATAGAAGATATCGAGTATAAAAGTTTTTTATATGAAATATATCGAGTATAACAGTTTTTCATATAAAAGATATTGAAAATAATAGTTTTTCTTATAAAAAATATCAAACAGTTTTTCATATAAAAGATAACGAGAATAACAGTTTTTCATATAGTAGATATGGAGTATAACAGCTTTTCTTAAAGAAGAAATCTATTATTACAGTTTGTCATATAAAATATATCGATTATAACAGTTTTTTATATGAAGATATCGAGTATTACAGTTTTTTTTATAAAATATAGTTTTTGATGTAGAAGATACCGATTTTAACAGATTTTCTTATGGAAAATATACAGTATAACAGATTTCATTGTAGAAATATCGAGTATAACAGTTTTTCATATAAAAAATATCTGGTATAACCTATAGAAGAAATTTATTATTTTAGTTTATCATATAAGATATTAAGTATAATAGTTTTTCGTATAAAGATATCGGCTATTTTCATATGGAAGATATAGAATATAACAGTTTTTTATATAAAATATATTGAGTATAAAAGTTTATCGTGTAACAGTTTATCATATGAAAGATGTCAAGTATAATAGTTTTTCTTATAGAAGATATCGATTATAACAGTTTTTCATATAGTAGAAATCGAGTATAGTAGTTTTTCTATAGATGTTATCGATTATTACAGTTTATCATATGAAAGATATCGAGTATAACAGTTTTTCATACAAAATATATCGAGTATAATAGTTTTTCATATAAAAGATATTGAGTATACTAGTTTTTTGTATAGAAAATTTCGAGTATAACAGGGTTTCTTTAATATCGAATATACCAGTTTTTTATATAGTTGATGTCAAGTATAATAGCTTTTCTTATAGAAGAGATTGATTATAACAGTTTATCGCATGAAAGATATCGAGTTGAACGTTTTTTCATATAAAAGATATTGAGTATAATAGTTTTTCATATAAAAGATCTTTTCTAGTAGGACTTTCTAAAGAACGTAGAACACTTTATAGTTAAGATTTGGTATCCAATGACTTATTTTTACTGTCAAATATTTGCAAAACTTCCATTAATCTTGATTAACTCTCTAGTTTCCACACTACCCTTATTTAATTTTTAAATTTATTTCCCAAAATTTTCGATTTTAAATTAAATTTTCACTCTAAAAACCATAAATTTTCCGGTACCACCCTTTGCCTTCGTACTTCCTTAATCACTTTTCCATTTGTTGTTATTTTTAGTTTTGGATTTAATTTACAATTTTATGAAAAATATTTAGCAAACATCGAAATGACGTTATATTTGTTCTATTGAAATAACAATTCAAATAACCGATAAATTTTGTTGTATATGCGAAAGTGAAAAGTTTTTTTTTTTTTTTTGGTTTTCATTTTCAATTTTGAGTTCAAAACAATGGAAATTTTATGGTTTTTCATTGATTCATTTCATGGGCCGGAAATCGAAAGCATTAATGAGTCACATAGCAATGGGTGGTGGCAGAGGTGGAAGTGTTTAGTGTTTGGTAGACCCACCTGGAAATGATAAACAAGGGATACATTGAAAGGAGAAATAAAATTGGTGATATTCGATAGTGGCTATTATGTGTAAATAATGGCAAAATGAAAGCAATGGGTGGGAAAGTATAGCATAAGACTTAACAATGGCTAAAGTTTCAAGATTTAAGTTAGATTTTGTTTTGGTTTTAAATATTGATTTATCTTTAGAAATCGAACGTTTATCTGATTATTCCACATAAACTTATAAGTGTCTTTGAGCAGCTATTCCTTACAAATTTCTAGGCTAGCTTTCAAGTCCGTACATAAGCAAGCCTATGGTTTTGACAAGACCCCTAACTTTACGCATCATAACATGATTAAATCCCTAGTCTCTTGCAGATGGTACTCAGAATCTTGTTCCTAAAATTTATTGCTTAGTTTTGTCAAGATATTCCCAGTACTGCTAGAGCCATCACTACAGGATGAGATACTGGTAACTTGTTGATGCTCTCCAGCAGCTCTTCCTCACAAAGATTTTTGCCAGGTTTTGTCGTAAAGAGATTTCCCATACTCCCAAGTAAAGTACTTTTCTTGTACTTGCAAGTTATTCCTATCTTCAAGTCCGTACATTAGCAAACCCATGGATTTTTCCTTAAATCTCGTTACATGGTTTTGTGATAAAGGTTTTCCCAACACTCCCAAAGGTTAAGCAGGATGAGATACTAGTCTCTTTGTGATGAAAATATTCCCAAATGCTCCCAAAGGTAGAACAGGATGAGATACTTGTCAGTTGCGGATGCTCTCCAGCAGCTCTTCCTCATAGAGGCTTTGTGATGAAGATATTTCGAACACTTCCAAAGGTTGAACAGGATGAGATACTAGTCTCTTGTGGATGCTCTTCAGCCGCTTTTCCTCATAGAGGCTTTATGATGAAGATATCCCTAACGCTCCCAAAGGTAAAACAGGATATGATACTAGTCTCTTGCGGATGCTCTTGAGCAGCTCTTTCTCACAGATGCTTTGTGATAAAGATATTCCCAATGCTCCCAAAGATAGAACAGGATAAGATACTTGTCTTTTGCGGATGCTCTTCAGCAGGGCTTCCTCTCAGTGGCTTTGTGATAAAGATATTCCGAACACTCCCAAAAGTTAACACTACCCAAAAGTTAAAGATACTAGTCTCTTGCGGATTCTCTTATGCCGCTTTTCCTTACAGAAGTTTTATAATGAAGATATTCCCAATGTTCCCAAAGGTACAACAGGATGCGATACTAGTCTTTTGCGGATTCTCTCCTGCAGCTCTTCCTCACAGAGGCTTTGTGATGAAGATATTCCCAACACTCCCAAAGGTGGAACAGGATTTTGCGGATGCTCTCCAGCAGCTCTTCCTTACAGAGGTTTTATGATGAGGATATTCCCAACGCTCCCAAAGGTAGAACAGGATGATTTACTTGTCTTTTGCGATTGCTCTCCAGCAGCTCTTCCTCACAGAGGCTTTGTAATGAAGAAGTGCCCAACAATTCCAAAGGTAGAACAGGATTAGATACTAGTTGTATTAACATTTAATAACTCGGGTGGTATTCCATTAGGACCTGCAGACTTTCGAGATTTTAGCCGTTTGATTGCAGCTGTTATTTCTTAGGATGTCAGTGGTAACGTATCAAACTTATTATGTATGTGAAGCATAGGATCGTCATCACATATTTCTTAATATTTTACGGGCTTGCCTGACAGTAATTTTGAATAATAATATTCCCAAAGTTTCATTTGTCGATCTTTAGAGTATAACAGATCGACCAGCGGCTTCGGAAAGGTTCGACATAACAGCACCACTGACAACATCAGAAGGAACCACTGCAGACCACACATGGAAAATAGGTTTCATATGCACTGAACCCAAAAGGAAAGCGAGGAGTTCCTGGTATAAGAGAATGTTGACATCTACAATGCCAGCTTTTAACATCAAACCACATCTGATCATGTAACTTTTTCGGTACGAAACTTTGCATTTTTAAGAATTAGCAGAATGGCATATATATAATGTTAAGATTCAAATATTAACTGGCTTTCTAGTTGTCCATATGGGATGTAATGGGATGCAGCTATTGGCTGGTGTCTCTAGCTACCAGGTAAGAACTGTTTCCAATTCCCACTCTAACCTTGTGGTGGTAAAACCTAGTAACCTGAGCAACCTAATTGAAGATGCGGTAAACAACCCATGTGGGATTCTAGGTTGGGACTTATATGAGAGGGAGTTATCTTAAAGCCATTCCAACGTATTTGGAAGATGCGGTAAACAACCCATGTGGGATTCTAGGTTGGGACTTATATGAGAGGGAGTTATCTTAAAGCCATTCCAACGTATTTGGTCTCAGGGTCTAAGATAATTGTACTTGGTTAAGTATAAAACTACAGCGACTTTTTAACATGTTAGTTGTGGCTGGAAGCGGGCATCTGTCTCTGATCAAGCGCTTCGCTGTATAAACGTGGTTCGTGTCTTTGAACTCATCACCCATCGACATAGCACTTACAATGTTATTACAGAATATACTACTTCAAGGGTCAATCATGTGAGAAATCCCTTCGTTACGGCAAGGATTTTGGAGGTTCTTAATCTATAGCAGAGCACTCTGATCAAGAAACCAATGAGGTCCTATGTTCCAATGGGAGTCAAGAAAAACAGAAGAAGAAGTTGTCCATATATTTCCGGAATTCCTGAATCCAATATCAGATCTGAATTTCCATCTCTAACTCGAACTTTCAATGAAATGATTTACAGTTTTTCATATGTGGATATCGGGGAAGAAGATAGAGGAGAAGAGAAGAAGATTCTACGAAAAATCTTTGCCCCAGTTTGCATCAATAATGACTATAAAATGAACCATAAACTGAATGAGTTCTACGCTGGCATTGACATAGTAAATTGCTTTAAACAGCAGTGACTGCGTTGGCTTGGACATGTTGTGCGAATGGACCAAAATACATCATCAACAAAAGGGTTCGAAAATGATTCCTAGGGAACTTGAAGAAGTGGACGTCCAAAACTTTGATGGAAAGATCAAGTAGGGGAAAAATTTTTCAAAGTTTAGCCTGTGAAATTGGAGGGTACGGGCACAATATCGAAAATATACTCGGCCTTTGACCTTATTCTTCCTTTACTGCCAGTGAAGCATAAGGTCACTAATAGAACGACATCTTCGGATAGAATTGATTTCATTCATCAGAATGTTCTCGCATAGATTATGCACCTCCAAAATCCTTGTGCCAGCCGCCGTAGCAGGGGGATTTTCCTTGGAGTAGTTAATGTCGTTTCTTTCCATCCATCGAAAGTGCTAAGTTGATGGGTGATGAGTCCAAAGACACAAGCCACGTTTGTGTAGCTAGCCGCTTGATCCGATACAGACGCCCGCTTGCAACCTCAACGCTGCAGTTTTGAGTAACTCCCTCTCATATTAGCCCCGACCTAGAATCCCTCACGACTTGTTTATCGCATCTTCAACTTGGTTGCTCAGGTCACCAGGATGTAACACGACGAGGCTAGAGTAGGAATTGGATGCAGTTCTTACCTGGCAGCTGAAAACGCCTGGTAACAACTGCATCCCATTACATCCCAATGTAATTGAACTTAATATGTTTTAAATATAGGCCATTTAAATAAAAGTAAGATGGCATGTCTCCAAGCTCTTACTGCGTCAAGAGTATATATACAATTTAGCATATGAAAAAGGGAATCTCTTCAAGGATGTATTTATTTCTGATAGATGGGACCCTTTTAGAAAGGAAATACTCTGTTATTATCAACATCTCATAAATCCATACTTTGGGCTAGGCTAAAGCTTTCCATAAGTGACTTTTACTGAAGATGTGTTGACGACAAGTAATAGGAGTTTATAAGAAATCTTGTCTTCTTTGGAGACCTAGGCGATATGGCTAAGGTAAAGACAAGCTGACTTAAGTGAGTCTGATTATAAGGACTGAGCTAGATATTAGACCGCTTAAGAGCTTCTTTAGGCTACCAAAACGCCTGGTAACAACTGCATCCCATTACATCCCAATGTAATTGAACTTAATATGTTTTAAATATAGGCCATTTAAGTAAAAGTAAGATATCGGCGCGGAACATATAAGTGAACTGTAAAATAGATGAACTAGAAGTAGTTGGCATGTCTCCAAGCTCTTACTGCGTCAAGAGTATATATACAATTTAGCATATGAAAAGGGGGAATCTTTTCAAGGATGTATTTATTTCTGATAGATGGGACCCTTTTAGAAAGGAAATGCTCTGTTATTATCAACATCTCATGAATCCATACTTTGGGCTAGGCTAAAGCTTCCCATAAGTGACTTTTACTGAAGATGTGTTGACGACAAGTAAAAGGAGTTTATAAGAAATCTTGTCTTCTTTGGAGACCTAGGCGATATGGCTAAGGTAAACACAAGCTGACTTAAGTGAGTCTGATTATAAGGACTGAGCTAGATATTAGACCGCTTAAGAGCTTCTTTAGGCGACCAAAACGCCTGGTAACAACTGCATCCCATTACATCCCAATGTAATTGAACTTAATATGTTGTAAATATAGGCCACTTAAGTAAAAGTAAGATGTCGGCGCGGAACATATACGAGTAAGTGAACTGTAAAACAGATGAACTAGAAGTAGTTGGCATGTCTCCAAGCTCTAACTCTTACTGCGTCAAGAGTATATATACAATTTAGCATATGAAAAAAGGGAATCTCTTCAAGGATGTATTTATTTCTGATAGATGGGACCCTTTTAGAAAGGAAATGCTCTGTTATTATCAACATCTCATGAATCCATACTTTGGGCTAGGCTAAAGCTTTCGATAAGTGACTTTTACTGAAGCTGTATTGACGACAAGTAAAAGGAGCTTATAAGAAATCTTGTCTTCTTTGGAGACCTGGGCGATATGGCTAAGGTAAACACAAGCTGACTTAATTGAGTCTGATTACATGGACTGGGGTAGATATTAGACCACTTAAGAGCTTTTTTAAGCGACCAACGGCGGAGCCAGTGATATGCTGACAATGAACTTCACAGTCTAAGTGAGTCTTATTAGAAGACTGCCAAATTTAAACCACTATAAATCTTAATTTTATATCCACAATAATTTGATATAAAATTTCAAATCAAATCCCAAAGGATTTGTCTAACTCTTAATTAAATTCAGATGCATTTTAAATATTTTTCAAATCAATTTCAATAAAAATTTTAATTTTTCAAAACTTCTCCTTTAACTCGTGGCTTAAGCAAATTGCAGAAATAAATTACGAGGGTGTGTTTGTTAAAATATTTTCAATACGAAAATGTCTAAATAGTTAAAATGACTGCACAAATTTTACGAGATTTCAAACGTTACGCCCTGTCAATTTGAATTTGAAGGGTGAACAAGACTAGATGACCAGAAACTGCAGCAACACTGATTTGTACCGGTTGGTTGTTTGAGTTAGTTCCGGTCAAGCACAAGAAAACTAAGGCAAGAGGAAAATGATTTCAAATCAAAATAAATTTGATACAAAAATAGGGGAATGAAGGGTAAATGATATGATTAATAAAGAAACTAAATTGGGAATATTTTTGGTTTTCTAAATCATGAAAATTCTTTTATTTACAAAAATTTGAAATGACCATTAATTTAGGGTTTATTTGAAATTGGAATTGATTTTAAATTTTAAATGATTCCCAACACCCACCAAAATAAAATGTTTCATTTAGAATCTAAATTTTAGATTGACTTACAATATATTTGGACAATAAATTTAAAATAGCCTGGCTTTAATTTTTATTCTCCCTGTGTGTGGTATTCATTTTCAAATAACTTTTCGATTTATTTTTGTATTTTGGCATTTCAAATTTTCTCCTGTCACATGTTTGAAATTAGTCTTTGTTTTGGAAAAATGTATCATTTTCACTTTCTGTTTTAATACTTTTTTTTAGAGCTCTCTTTACTTGAGTTGATTATTTTGTTTCATTTTAAGGCGAAACGCAATTTTTTGCCGCCAACAAACTTTGACAGTTTGACAGTTGAATGATGTAGATGCAACAATGTATCAAAACAAACAAAAAAATTACCTAAAAATTAAAAAACCATGAAAAAGTACCCACAAGTACTTATTCCAGACACCTGTTGGTGTAAAAATGAACAAAGAATTATAAATAAAATTCGGCAGACGAAGTAACAGACGGAGGAATAGAAGGACTGAAAGACAGGCGAATAAATGGATGAATAGAAAAGCAGACAGACAGTTGGGAAATCATATGAAAAAGGTTTGATTTCAGTATTTTTAATAGGAAAACTAAGAATAATAAATCATGTTTTTTTAATGTCAAGATTAAAGTTCAACTTAAGCTAACGAAACATCCAAGATTAAAGCTAATCTTGAATTTAAGCAAAAGTTTGTTAAAAGATGGATCTGAGATTACCTAAGTAATTCTTAATTTTGCTAAGAAAAAGATCTTGGATTAAAACTGTACTTTATCTAAAGAATGGTCTCAGAGCTATTCCCACATACCCAACTCCCATTAAACAGATCCAGACCCTTCAGGCTCGAGATGCTCTTCCTCGCAAAGTGCATCAGAATATATTTAGTATAGTATCCTTAAAAGGATGAGTTATGTGACCTAGCCTAAAAAATCCATAAGAATATTTTTCCCTGGACCTGTATTTTATATTTCAGAAGTGAGCGAATAAGCTTATCGGTAACAGTTCTACTCTATTAATCCAATGCGTCACACTCGTTCCCGAAACGCGAACTTTCTTACGCAATATACCTCTATCTGTTAAAGCTCTTTAGTTAAAGCTCTTTAGTAGTCGATTGGCCAATAGACAGAAAAACACATTTCAGAGATAAATCGTATCACAGCCGTAAGGTTAGTATGTGGAATTCACTTTCCGCAGAATTTTTTCCCAAAAGTTACAGTATAGGTTAGGTTAGACATACAGCCGATGATAGGTCAGCGTCACTTGGGTTCTAAAAACGGTCCCTTTATTTTACAAAAAATGAGTAGCTGTCTTCTCCTCATAATGTTGAAGGTTAAGTCTTCTAGCATGCAACCCAAAAACGCTATGCCCTGTTAAGGTTGAGTCAAGTTGCACCATTGCGATGGCGATGTAGAGAAACCAAGCATTTTGAGCTTTTGGCGTTATAAGTGGGCCATATTTTCCTGTAGATTGAACAAATGGTTATTCCAACTTGTGCCAGTGCCAAATAACTGATTTACAGGCGGATAGAGGTAAGCCCGTAAACGGGCTTGTTTTCCTCAGCATCGGATTTAATGAGTTTGTCCGCAGTAGAGTTAACAGGTTTGTTGTTATACCCGGGTACCCGTATAAGTTCAATGTTACAATATCTCGCCATTTCGCTAAGAGATGCCCAGCATTTGCGAGTAAGAACAGATGTTGTATAGATATTTTATTTCAGCCTGACTGTCGATACAGGAATGAATATCCCTGTCAATATCTCGGCTTGAAAAATACTACATATATCGGGAAGCCTAAAACAAATTACCTTCCCTAATAGCGGGATGAAGAATCCCGCCAAAAGGAATTTTGCGGATATGTTTTTAGGAGTTACCTCTTCAGATTTTAGCTAGACGAAAGTCAAATAAGCCCAAACTCTCAAAATAAGCTAGAAGACTCAGAGCATGTAAAGCTCTATTGTCTTTTATACAATTAGGAATGGATTCTCTTCTGCCTCCAGAAACTCTTCCTCCCAAAGCCCTTTTGCATGTTTTTGAGAACAAAAGAACGACGTGAAGCTAATCTGTTCCGGATTTGCTTCAGTTACTAAGGGTAAGATATTGTCAGGCTGTTTTTATTAGTAACCTCTTCAGAAGTCCAAGAAGCCCAAACTCCCCAAATGTGGCAAAAGACTCACAACATGTTTTGTTTTTCTATCCTCTATTCATTTAAGAAAGGAGTCTTCTAGCTTCAGAACCTCCTCCATACGAACCCCTCTGCTAGTTTAACAAAAGAAGGGCGAGACACTAATATCTTCCATTCTCACTACTTATAGCAAGTTTTTCTTGTCTACAGATAAAACATTAGTGTTACCTAGGACGGTATCTGTTGATTTTCATACCTTGTCTTTCTTACATAACTTAATTTGGATGTCTTTAAATTCGTACATTAGCATGTCCTTGGTTTTTACGCAACCCCTTTCGTACTTGGCATCCAGTATAAAAAATATATGCCTACTATCTCCATCTGCCATATCCAATTGAGCAACTTTCATATTGTGAGCTGGAAAGTTAGAATTACAATCCTAGCATCGGTAGATTATGGACTCCTCTACCTCTGGAACTGACAGTAGCTACGCTTTTGCCATAGCTCACCCTTCACTTCACTTCACAGAACTGATCGATAGCATTCAACAGAACGTTTGATTCCGAAGGGAAAGAGTTTGATTAGGAACTGAAACCAGCCAGCATTACGGCAAATGGGATGTGTTTCCGGCAACTCCTCAAGGACTTCGAAATATATACAGAACTCATTGCTTTATAGATGATATTCCACCTGTTCCGTCTTAAAAGTTCCATCTGCCTCTTCTATTTTGATGTTCAGCGTTACAAGGTTATCATTGCCCCATTTATTTCATTAACTTTCCTAATATAGTTTTGGAGTTTGTATTACACACATTGGAACTGCAGATTACGGAGTTGTCAGAAGTCACGAATTTGAACTGGGTCAAGTCGGGATATTATGTTAAATAACAGCAACCATAACCGTTCCTTGTTATAGCTTTTCTCAGAGCTGCTCTAATACATTATACAGAACACTTATCTTTAAAGGCAATGAGTTGGATTCGGCCCCGGAACCAGTCTGTATTGCTATATGTACATGAGATTTCTACTACTAACGTGCATTACCAGATTAGAAAGAGATTTGGCTATGAAAAATTGATTATTCTTTATTAGTAAAGCTATGGCGGTACACTCTTATTTAATGAATCCCTACAAGTCATGCTGGGATGTCTCTATGGATTTTTCCTGGATTGAAGCGTATTTGATAGCAGTTTCTGGTCAATATTCTCCCTAAGTCTTACGGAGAAACAAAGAAAGGCCGATAGATCGACAATATTTAGATCCTGTATTAATAATAACTACTTGGTCTCCCTTTACATAGTTTAAATATATATTAGGACGGGGTATTGTTGTAACTTCGATATTTTTAGTAATATCGCAGAAGTGACAGTCCTTGGTCGGCATCTTAAGATTCTCGAGTCGTTCAGGTACGAAGAACCAACTGTCGTAGGAAAGTGGTTAGGTGCAGGGTATTGGAGTTTCCGCTGCAATTTGTGGTTCAACTTCTGAAACCATGTCTGGTTGACTTGGTAAAGTACTTTTTGCAAAGGTCTTATTACAGAACTTTGCAGTAAGTATCCAGAACCATAACTTTATCGTATATTTTCCAATTCCCATGGGATTTCTTAAGATAACCTACTGTACATTCTGTTGCGGCCAGAATTTTCCCTATCCATGCGACTTTGAAGGTGTTTTCAACATTTCTCAAGGACCTGAGAACTTGTACGATCTGGATAACAGTAACGTCCGACTACTTTAATGGCTTTGGAGTTGGAGAAAGATAAAAATTCATAACGCAATTTACAAAGAGAACGAAAGTCTACCTTGAGGACTTGTAAGACTGGCAGGGCACAAAAATATTCTACAAATAGAAGAACAGTAACGCCAATTTCCATCAATAGCTACGGAAACGGAGAAAGAATTAAATTCACGACATACTGTACAATGAGAAGGGGCTCATAAGACAGAAGAACTATTCGATCAGGAAAAAGGCAACACTAGGCTGCTTCAAGAGCTGAGGAGATGAAGGTTGAGTCCAACTTGAAACGCATCCTATAAAGAAAACGTCAGTATACTTTAAGCGTTCATAGGACAAAATGCACAGAAATATTCGACGATCAGGAGAACTACAATGCCAGAATGCTTCAATGGCTGAGGAGATGGATGATGAAATCATTTAGCGTCGTAAATGTCCTATATTTACAACCTGTTAGGGTCAAAGGTCGAGCCTATTTAGAATTCCATGAGCTTTCATCTTGTGTCTTTCCTAATTGGCCTTTCTATCAAAGTTTCAGACGTCCTCTCCTACGAGTTTCCTCGGGATCGTTTTTGAATACTTGTCGTGCTGAAGTATTTCCATCAATTCACACAACATATCCCGGACAACGCAGCCGCTGCTGTTTGATGCGTTTTGCTATGTCAATGTCAGTGTATTAACTTTTTAGCGAAGAGAACGTAAGTCTAAAGAGACCGAAGAACATTGACATATTTGACGATTAGGAGAACAGCCACGATAAGCTGCTTCAATAGCTGGGGAGACGAAGGACGAAATATACCATGACGCATTGCACAAAGAGAACTCCTACTTCTGACCGAAGATGTAGCAGATTTTGTATTTTATACAGAATATAATAAAATTTCTCTTTTAAAAGAGAATATTTTCTTTTCAATTTTGCCTTACTTCAGATAATAAAACTAAAATCTTTTCTCTTTTTATTCTTGTTAAGTTAATTTACACTCTATCTTAAATACTTAATATCAAAAACCATTACATCAATGAGATAAATGAACTCATTGTAATTGCACTCAATGTAAGGCAAGATTGTTTAATGCAATTTTGATAGTGTAACGATCAGGTTACATGTTAGATACGATAAATCTTGGTATCGAAATTAATAGCGATTTTATGATACCTAAGTTACAAGATCTTATAAGAGAGGTATATCATCTTCGGGTCCTTCTTTTCCGTTTAATTAGCAAGCTGTAGCACACGTTTTAAATTCAGTTGTGCAAAACTAAGTAAAGTTAATTATAATCCCCAAAAATCTTGTTAAATAAGATTTATATATAGTTTATTCAAATTGGTCGGTGCACATTGTTCAACAATTTTTAATTTTTTTTATAATTAAAACAAATTCTTTAAAAAGACGGCATGAATGTGGCTTAAGAGCACATTTCTCAAAAATTTAGTTTCTTTAAATCTAAAAACCCAAACTATTTGGTAAGATCAAATAAAAAAATATATCCTTAAAATATAGCAATTTTACATAAATGAAAAATTTTATAGGGTTTTAATTCGGGATCAGTTTAAGCATCGGAGCAATTTTAATATGAGAGATCAATTGTAAAATGTACTTGTTTGAATGTCGCATCAGATTTAATGTGGAAGAAAGAAGTTTTAATGTGATGTCAGCCCTATTCAAGTCTCAAAAGTGGTCCTATTTAAAGAGCTCATCCCTAAGCTATCTACAATTTTTTTAAATTTTCAACAATAAAAATTTCAACATAATTTCTAATAAATACATCTCTAAAAGTGGAGTTAATTTTGGCCCCCGTAAGAAATTGGTTTCCAGCCTCAGTTAATATTATCACAATTGCATTCTGGTCGAGTCAAAAACACGTTTTGAGTGATGTCGATGACGTCACAATATATCAGAAGAGAATTGAAATAATAAGTAACATAGTTACATACATAAGTAGAAAAATTACAGTTTAATATTAACATGTTAAAAATTTCTTTAACAGTATACAAATATGTTACTAACATATTTCTTTAAATTTATATATTAATATAATAACTTGATTATTATTACATATTTTTTTTTATCATGCACTCTACAGTCAGCTAACTTGTTAATGAATTGTTAATTATAGAGCATGATAAATGGAATTTATAAAATTTTATATCTTAATCTATTTTTATTAAATATATTTTGCATATTAAAATTTTTGTGTATTAAATAGAGTCTGAATTTCGTAGAATATTTATACTTTTGTCACTTTATTAATAATTTTGAATATTTTCCTAACAGCATGGATGATTGAGCTCAAACATCAGCAGTGGAATAAAAAGCGTAACACATACTTGTAATGATTTATACAAAAACCTCATTTAAAACCGTAAGTTTGATACACAAAAAAATATTTTAATATGCTATCGTTTAACTCTTAAAAAATTTTAATAAGAAATAATATCTGAACAAGAATTAAATTAATTTAAAGATATAATTATTTGCTTTTGTAGTAATGTTTACTATCGACATGATATTATTTAGATTTAATAAAATGATTCTGAAATGTTAAATTTTGAGTAAAATAATTTAAGGGGAATGTTAGCAAATATATGTAGGAACACATAGTCATGAAACTTATCGGGGAGATATACGATACATAAAATAATATGTAGAACACTGGTGTATCTCAAGATGTTTTACAGAAGGGTGGGAAATTATATGGTGTTCAAAGTAAGCAACATCCTTTACTTTACCTTAAGTCAATATTAACATAGTTTGGTATTTACATTGTAGGATTCTCTTAAGTCTTGGAATTTAGTATTTTTGTCTGTTTTGTTGCCTATAGTCTTTAATATAGCAAGAACCCTCCCATCCGGCGAGCTTAGCCCATTTCAAGAATTCCGAGCAAAGCTATATTGAAGCTATGATAGACCAAGAGTGTGATTGGACATTCTGTAGTATTTTAGTTTTTCAAAAATCGCAACAAAGAACATAGAAATATCAGTAGAGAAACGTTTCCATAGGTTTTAAGATTTCATGTTTTCTAAGCTCAGCAACATTCCGTCTTATATCTTATATTCTTAAACGAGCAATAATTGTATGTATAGAATGACTATCTCGAAAACGGCTCTAACGACTTTGATAAAATTTGGACAGTGTGTATCTTTTTTGATGTACAGGTCGAAGAAGAAGGGACTTTTGGAACCTTTGCCTCTTAGAGGGTAAAAACGGGTAAAAAGGGGAAAAAATCGAAAACGCTATATCTCTTAAAGTAATAGGTATAGAAACAAAATTTAAATTACGTTTTAAACAGCTATGAAAATAAACGGACAGGTGTTTGGTACTTTTTTTAAACTATGTCCGATAAGAGGTAAAAAAGGGTGAAAATAGTTTTTTTGGTACCTTTTTAACCCACTCTTATATTTTAAACTAAGGAATATAGAAAGAAACTTTGTACTGCAATCAATAGATGTGAAAGAAACTTTAAACGCGTATTTGGTGCTTTTTTGATTTTGGGGCCAAAATGGGTAAAAAAGGGATAAAATGATAACTTAACATCTCAAAAAGTAATATGAATAGAAACATTATGTTAACTGCGTTTTAATAAAATGTACAGAATTCAATTGGTACCAAAGAAGTACCAAATATCCATATGGAACTTTTTTGAAATTAGGGGATAAAAAGGGGAAACAATTAGTCATGTTATACCTTTTAAACAAATGAATGTTTGTCTGTTTGTATGTTCTTTATAGAATAGTAAACTGTGCATTTGATCATGTTATGCTCTTTAGCAAAGATGTTGCGCATAAGCCGGCGAAGGCTTTAAAGTTGATAAGACTAATTTCCGATAGATGACGTCACTGAAAATTACTAAAAATTAATTAAAACGTAAACTGTACATTTGATCATGCTACAATCTTTAGCAAAGTTGTTGCACATGAGCCGACGAAGGTTTCTTAGTTGGTATGAAGAAATTTCGACAGGTGGCGCTACTGAAAATTACTCAAAGTCAATTTAATCGTAAGCTGTACATTTAATCGTGCTATAATCTTTAGCAAAGTTGTTGCGGATATGCCGACGAAGGTTTATTAATGGGAATGACCAAAGTCCAACAGGTGGCGCCACTGAAAATTACTCAAAATGAATTAAATCGCAAACTGTGCGATGTTATAATCATTAGAAAAGTTGTTACGCATAAGCAGACGAAGGTTTCTTAGTTGGCATGAACAACTTCAGGTGGCGCCACTGAAAACTACTCAAAATGAAATAAATCGTAAACTGTGCATTGGATCAGGCTATAATATTTAGCAAAGTTGTTGAGTCGACGGAGGTTTCTGTTGGTATGACCAATTTCCAAAATTTTTCAAAATGAGTTAATCTGTAAACTATGCAAACTATGTGTTGATCGGAAAAAATAAATAAAATAATTCGAAATTAACTGAATATATGCACAAAATGCTTATCATAAAGTTCCGAGCAAGGCTCGGTCAACCAGGTACTCATGTAATAAATTACATCATCTCTCTTTCGGTAGAATTTCGCAAGATTTTATAGATCATTTGGAATGTGTAAACCAGTCTCGTGTCACTATAACTTGTTTGCTCTATAGTTATGTAGCCTCATATCAGATGAATATGTCAGGAATTCAATCATAAATTTGGTATTGCCCTAATGGTAGTCTCAGGGACATCCTGATTACTAAGTCCAGAGATCTCAGAATAGACGCCAACATACAGTTTATCAGGGGTTTCGTCTAGCCAAGGATTTTATCTCGCATAAAAGATTCTTCTAGTCTAGCCTAAATAACGATATTAAAAAATGTTTCGAATAATATTGGAAATGAAAGAAAGAGATTTGTTTCAATTTCATCTGCAACATTTACTTAAATTTACGCAACATTACTTCCATACGACTAAAAACATTATTTAATATCATTATTACTATTGCAACATGTTGCTTATCACATCAACAAAGTTTACCAACATTATTAATACTCATTTTCATTTATGTTCTCCACTCTCTTCCAATTGGAATTTCGAAATTTCTCAAATGTTGCCTTAAAAAAATCTCTTTTACAAAAAACTTGTTTCCTCTCTCTTGTTGCAAGTAGCATTAAAATAAATGAAACTCGCCGGAAATATTAAAACATTATTTCAAGAGAACTGATGCAACTTCCAACAATTTTTTTTTTTTCAGTTTTTATTTGAAATGCCACAAAGAAAAAAATGTTTAATTGTGACAATCATTATGTTGTAGCCGGTTTGTAGTTGTTGTTTGTGGAATATCTAAGCAGACACCTGTTGCGTTGTGTGGACACCAAGAAAATGGAAAATTAAAGGAAAAATTATTAAAAATAGAAATAAGAAAAACCACTAAAATTGTGTTTAGGAAAAAAAAATAAAAAATAAATCAAATGATGTATTAAAGAAGTTATTCTAAGAATAAATTAGACAGATTTTGGGTAAAGGAAATAAGTCATAAAAATTTTTGGTTTATAAAAACAAAAAATATGTTTTATGACAAGTTTTTTTTTATGAAACAAGTAATAAAAACCTCAGATTAAAAAAAATATTAAAATATAAAAATAAACAACTTAATAAAGGTTATAAGAAGAAAAATTTCGAAAGAATGTTTAAATGATGCACTGAGAAACGATTGTTAAGAAACTTACAAAAATCTTACAAGAAATCAGTTCTTAACTATGTAGGAGAAGTTTTACTTCAACTTTTAAATACAAACTTTATTCGTTGTTAAATTCTATATTTATTTTCAGGTTCAGTTGCAAATCAGCTCAGGGAAAAGTTTTCCAAAGTTTTCTTCCAGAGTGCCCTTCTCACTATGAAGAAATTAACGAACGTCAACGGTCCTGTAGTAAGGGGAGTTTTCGATGACCCTCGAAGATATCCTTCATAGTCCCTCCCAGGTTCAGATACATATCAGTTAGGATAAAGTTTCCGAAAACACTCAGAATAAAGACCCTTTAATATAAAGATATTGCACTCCATACATTTTGAAGAAGACATAAAAGCACAAACAAACATACATTTCATGTGTGTGCGCCTTAGCTTTCTCTCATTGAATAATCGTCTCCATTAGTTGTTTCTGAATTAGAGTAAAATTGGTATATTCTCTTTTGATGGGACTTTTTAAATGGACCATACGGCAAATCAATGTATGGAAGTGCAACAACTTTAGATTATAGGGACTTTGCTCAGAGACATCTTTCAGAGGTCCCTTCTGACTATCTCGAAATGAGTTTGATTTCGAGGTTCAGCCACAAATCAGTTAGGGGAATTTTTCTGAAACATCTTCCTGAGGGCTCATCTCACTATGGAGAAATAAACAAACGATAACGGTCCTATACTAAGGCAGAGTTTTCCAAGACCCTTAGAGAATCCATTATAGTGACACTCCAGGTTCAGATACAAATCAGCTAGGAGAAAATTTATGAGCATACTCATATATATGTTTCAAATGTTGGTCTTGCAGTAACAGAGAGTTTCCCAAAACACTTAGAAACACTCTCTACTATTGCGTACAGGTGGACTATACCGTACCAATCTGCCTTGAAAACTCTGGAATCAGTCTTTCTGAATTCAACGTCAGCCCTGGATTAGCTCAGATTTCCCAAAAAAACTTAATGGTTTAGCATTAATCTTGTTGTCGGTTGCCTGGTATCATCCATGTGACATCCTGGTAACCTAAACAAACTAGTTGAAGATGCGGTAAGCTAGTCGTCTGGGATTCTAGATCGGGTCTAATATGAGAGGAAGCTATCTAAAAGCCATTTCAATGTATTTGGTCTAAGGGTCTAAGATAATTGTACTTGGTAAAGTAAGAAACTGCAGCGTTTGTTCAAAATGTTAGTTGCGGATGCAAACGGGCTTCTGTTTCGTATCGAGCGGCTCGCTATAGAAATGTGCCTTGTGTCTTTGGACTCATTACCCTTCGACTTAGGACTTACGATGTTTTAACCATGGAAAGAAACAACATTACAGAATAAACTAGTCCAAGGTGTAATTCGAGAAATCACCCTGCACCCAGCAGGCATAAGGATTTTTGAGATGCCAATTCTATGCAAGAACATTCTGATGAATGAAACCAATGAGGATAACAGAAGAAGAAAAAGAATCTTATGAGCGTTTCTGTACCCACTCAGACATACCAGAGAACTATTTCTCATATTTCTTTAGAACCCTAAATCTGGCTTACAGAGATATTGACCTTGGCTCTGAGGATCGCTGTGGTTTTAGATACACCTTTGACTGAAGAAAACACCACAAGAAAAAGTTTAACAGCTTCAAATCATATGACCTCAGTTAATAGTTCACATCAACTCCAAATCAGATGACCAAGCTTTCAAATCACTCTTTTAGAATATTCAAAAAGCTATGAGGTACGGAAAGCCAACCTTTTTAAAACAAATATCGACGATGTCCAGATCCTTCGACTTAAATTAAGAAAATCAAGTGGTGGCCTCATGAGAATCATTCTCAAAAAAATGGACCAATGACTCTACCAGCTCAAAATCCACACAAAACAATGACTATTTTGGGATTAATTAAAGACTCTTGAATCTCATGCGGACTAGTATTGTTCCTCCCTCAATCGATTGAGGGAGGAAAGGGTTGTAAGAAGATGATTTCCAATAGTCTTGATCTTCTGCTTGATATTTGACTTCATATTTATCACCTACTAAAGACAGTTCTGCTGGAAATTGTCTATGCTCCTTCAATATTCTTTTGTTATCCTTGACTCGCAGTGAGTCAAGACCTTAACAATCCTTTTATTTCGGACTGTATTGCGCCATATCATGAATAGCTTTCAGCTTGCAGTTTCACATCAACTGACCTTCTCCTCGTTCTAGTAGATACGCCAACACAACGGACTCTTTCCTGTAGATTCCAACGAATGTTGATATTTGGTATTCAAAGCGTGTGGCCTATCCCCCACCATTTCCATTGACATAAAGTAATAGCTGTTATTTGGTTTGTCGTTTAGAATATCTTCATTTCTTATGTGATTCGGATACCATATATTCTGGATTTGCAAATAAAATAAAACCAATACATGATGTTAACGAGAACGGATTTGGCAGATATAGCTTCATCAAGATCACCCTTATCAACAGCCAAAGTCCCTGTTTAAAAAATCTTAAGAATCTGTATGGAGAAGCTAATAAAATAGGATCTCGAAATTTAAGCTCAAATTTCTTTGAAATCATGGGCAACCCGGGTTATTAAGGAATAACGTGACTTCTGGACTAGTTTTAGCAGATCAGAAAAGGTCAATATCTCCGTACATGTCTTTCCGATGTAAGTAATTCATTTAGATTCAATGGTTTCAACCTACCCTTAGGTCTCGAAAATCTTTTAAATATCTGATCTTATTGTCTCTAATTTTCACATAAGTCATTTCACCTTATCGGATGTTGCGATTCTTGACAAGGAAGAGATTATGCTTTTTGGGAAGATTTATAATCTGACTCCATAAGACAGAAAGAAAGATATTATCAAAGCCTGTAAAATTGCTTGGTTTCAGAACTTTCGATTATTTACTTCGAAACTCCGACTATTCTGGATCTAAGCAACCAATATCTGTTTCTTAGGTTATTTGTTGCGCTGAATCCGAGATATGTGATAATCACATCTTTTACAATTTTTGACAATTAATCTCTATTTTATTCCTTAAGAAGTTTTAAATTAGAAATAAAGGGCGGTCGAATTGAGTCGCTTGTACGGTTTGGGATCTGTTAAACGTATTCATCATACCCTCGTACCAAAATCGTTGCTTATCGCTTGTATCAGGAAAAAAATCGACCTCTAATTTTGCAATAACTTGAAATCCGGTTATTTGCGGTTACCGAGAAAGCCTTAGAGTTTTTGAGAGGATGGTTCTATGAAATATCTCTGGACCAGTTGGCGTCAACAATGATTATCGACATCGTATGAATTATGAGCTGTGTGATTTATACGCTGACATCGACATAGTAAAACTTTTTAAACAGCAGAAATTCGAAAATAATCCCTAGGGAAGTCATAGAATAGGGGTGTTCCAAACATCGATGGAAAGACAAAGTGGAGGATAATCCAGTCCTGTAGCTTCTGTTCGATCCCGAACTAATACAAGTACTGAAATGTATCGGTTTTCAAATATGCAAACCTATTTTTTATATTAAGTATATGAGTAATCCAGTCCTTTAGCATTTGATCAATTCCGCCCTCATCTAAGGATTGAAAAGTATCGGTTCTAACATTTCCAGGTTCTGCTTCATTTATGTTATATTTTATGATTAATTCAGTTTTAAAGCACCTGATCGATCTCAAACTCATCCAAGGATTGAAATGTATCGGTTTTCACATTTTCCGGGTCTGATTCTTATTTTTTATATTATATGAGTAATCCAGTCCTGTAGCACTTGATAAATTTCGCCCTCATCTAAGGATTGAAATGAATCGGTTCGTGCAATCTTGGATTCTGCTTTCTTTATGTTATATTATATGATTGATCCAGTCCTGTAGCATCTGATCCAAACTCATCCAAGGTTTGAAATGTATTGGTTTTTAAATTTTCTGTTCCTGATTCATATTTGTCATACTATATGAGTAATCCAGTTCTGTAGCACTTGAATAAATACGTCCTCGTCTATGTATTGGAAAGTATCGGTTCTTACATTCTCGGATTCTGCTTCCTTTATGTTATATTATATGATTAATCCAGTCCTATGAAACCTGATCCATCTCAAACTTGTACAAGGTTTGAAATGTATTGGTTTTTACATTTTCTGGTCCTGCTTCCTATTTTTTATATTATATGAGTAATCCAGTCCTGTAGCACTTGATCGATTTCGCCTTCATCTAAGGATTGAAATGAATCGGTTCTTACATTCTCGGGTCCTGCTTAATCGTTGTTTTATTATATGACTAATCCAGTCCTATGGCTCCTGATCGATCTCAAACTCATCCAAGGATCGAAATGTATCGGCTTTCATATTTTCTAGTTCTGCTTTCTATTTGTCATATTATATGAGTAATCCAGTCCTGTAGCACTTAATAAATTTCGCCCTTATCTAAGGATTGGAATGAATCGGTTCTTGCATTCTTGGATTCTGCTTCCTTTATGTTATATTATATGATTAATCCAGTCCTATGAAACCTGATCCATCTCAAACTTGTCCAAGGATTGAAATGTATTGGTTTTCACATTTTCCGGGTCTGATTCTTATTTTTTATATTATATGAGTAATCCAGTCCTGTAGCACTTGATCAATTTCGGTTCTTGCAATCTTGGGTTCTGCTTTATTTATTTTATATTATATGATTGATCCAGTCCTGTAGCATCTGATCCAAACTCATCCAAGGATTGAAATGTATCGGTTTTTACATTTTCTGGTCCTGCTTCCTATTTTTTATATTATATAAGTAATCCAGTCCTGTAACACTTGATCAATTTCGCCCTCATCTAAGGATTGAAATGAATCGGTTCGTGCGATCTTCGATTCTGCTTTCTTTATGTTATATTATATGATTGATAAAGTCCTGTAGCATCTGATCCAAACTCATCCAAGGATTGAAATGTATTGGTTTTTACATTTTCTGTTCCTGATTCATATTTGTCATACGATATGAGTAATCCAGTCCTGTAGCACTTGAATAAATACGTCCTCGTCTATGTATTGGAAAGTATCGGTTCTTACATTCTCGGATTCTGCTTCCTTTATGTTATATTATATGATTAATCCAGTCCTATGAAACCTGATCCATCTCAAACTTGTCCAAGGTTTGAAATGTATTGGTTTTTACATTTTCTGGTCCTGCTTCCTATTTTTTATATTATATGAGTAATCCAGTCCTGTAGCACTTGATCGATTTCGCCTTCATCTAAGGATTGAAATGAATCGGTTCTTACATTCTCGGGTCCTGCTTAATCGTTGTTTTATTATATGACTAATCCAGTCCTATGGCTCCTGATCGATCTCAAACTCATCCAAGGATTGAAATGTATTGGTTTTCACATTTTCCGGGTCTGATTCTTATTTTTTTTATTATATGAGTAATCCAGTCCTGTAGCACTTGATCAATTTCGGTTCTTGCAATCTTGGGTTCTGCTTTATTTATGTTATATTATATGATTGATCCAGTCCTGTAGCATCTGATCCAAACTCATCCAAGGATTGAAATGTATTGGTTTTTACATTTTCTGTTCCTGATTCATATTTATCATACTATATGAGTAATCCAGTCCTGTAGCACTTGAATAAATGCGTCCTCGTCTATGTATTGGAAAGTATCGGTTCTTACATTCTTGGATTCTGCTTCCTTTATGTTATATTATATGATTAATCCAGTCCTATGAAACCTGATCCATCTCAAACTTGTCCAAGGTTTGAAATGTATTGGTTTTTACATTTTCTGGTCCTGCTTCCTATTTTTTATATTATATAAGTAATCCAGTCCTGTAGCACTTGATAAATTTCGCCCTCATCTAAGGATTGGAATGAATCAGTTCTTGCAATTTTGTTATATTATATGATTAATCCAGTCCTGTAGCACCTGATCTAAACTCATCCAAGGATAGAAATGTATCGGTTTTCATATTTTCTAGTTCTGCTTTCTATTTGTCATATTATATGAGTAATCCAGTCCTGTAGCACTTGAATAATTGCGCCCTCGTCTATGTATTGGAAAGTATCGGTTCTTACATTCTCGGATTCTGCTTCCTTTATGTTATATTATATGATTAATCCAGTCCTATGAAACCTGATCCATCTCAAACTTGTCCAAGGATTGAAATGTTTTGGTTTTTACATTTTCTGGTCCTGCTTCCTATTTTTTATATTATATGAGTAATCCAGTCCTGTAACACTTGATCAATTTCGCCCTTATCTAAGTATTGGAAAGCAACGGCTTTCCAGGGCCTGCTTTCTGGTTGTTATATTATATAATTGATCCTGTCCTGTAGCTTTTGATCCAAACTCATCCAAGGTTTGAAAGTTATTGGTTTTTACATTTTCTGGTTTAGCTACCTATTAGTTATATTATATGAGTAATATAGTCCTATAGCACCTGATCAATCTCGAGCTCATTTAAGGAATGGAATGTATCGGCTCTTATATTCTCTGGTTTTGCTTTCAATTTATTGCTTTAAATCCTGTCTCTTTAGAATTTTATAGCAAATTTTTTGCTATGCCTTGAAATTTGATGTTATCCAGGTTTTACTGTTAATATTTCAGCTTAGCAACATTTTCATGTTTCCGGCAACATTTGTATGTTTGCCAGCAACATTTTATTAAGAGTTTTCTTTTTGTGTAAAATATGAATTGCTCCGGAAATTACTGCAGTCTCAACAACTTTCAGAGAAAATTACTGGAACCAAGATGGGTTGAGTAAGCGTCTGAGTGTGTGTGTGTGTGTTTGTTAGAGATAAAGTATCTGTGAGAGCAACATTGAAGCTAGAACAAGAAATATGAATCCCAACATTTAAGTTGGAGTAATTTCAGACAATTTCAGTTCTTATTGAAACATCAGAGCGTTCACAACACGTATGAAAAGATAACGGTGTGTGGTGGCTAACTCAGAATAAACAGACAAAAGGCCAACAAACAGCAACAAAAGAAAACGTTTGAAACGAGAAAAAAAAGAGCAACGAACACATACACACACACTCTCATTTGTATTGAAACTCTTTGTATAGGAGTATCTGTGTGTGTTTTGTGAAACAGATAGTATCTGTGTGAGTGTTTGTATTTGGCTGCATTTTATTGTGTTGGCGCGTTTTATTCGAAACTGAATTAAAACGTTAATCAAAAATAAAGTTTTTTTTTGCTGTAATTCTTTTTTTGTATGTTCGGCTCTGCCAGTTGGTTTGAGTATTAACGTTCAGACAACAATCAGTTGTTTAACGATAACGAACGTGTTAAGAACGTTTTGTCTCAAGAAAAGCGGTCGATAAAGTGTTGAAAACGAATTGAAAAGATAAAAAAGAATAAAGAGAATTTTTTTATGAATATTGAAATTAAAGAAAAAATTTCAACGTAAATTTTTGTAATTTTTTACAAAAAAAAATATTTACCGAATTTATTTTATTAAAAAAAAGAAACGAAAAAAGACGGAAATTTATGGTAAAAATTAAATAAAATCATTAACAAAAAATTATGAAATTGTTTAATGAATAAATAATAACAAGTGTTAGTCATTCTTCATAAAATATAAAAAAAAAATCAACAACAAAAATTTTTTAAATTTTTGTAAATTTTTTTTCTTTCATCGAATTCACGTGCTGCTGGATTAAAAAAACGAAAATTTGTGGAAAATTTTTTAAAATATTTAAGAAAAAGGTAAAACTACTAAATTTTTAAGACAACTTAATTTAGAAAAAATTTATGATTAATTAAACAAAAATATAAAGCCAACAGAATTTTAAAATTCAAGTCATAAAGAGAGAAATACACCGGGAAACAAATTTAAAAAAAAAAATAAGAAAAAAATGTTTCCAAAATTTTTTTTATATAAGGAAAATCAAAAATAAGTAAAACTAATTTCTAGGATCAATTGCAAGTCCCTTGAACTCTTCCGAAACTTCTATACCAATTAACAATTTACTAGTTCATCTCAAGTCCTATAACATTATAATTTTCAAAAAATTTGATACAAATTTATAAATTTTCCAAAATTTAAAAATTTTTTTAAAATTTCTTTATTTCGTGGCAAAAATGTAATATTCTTACATTTTTTTTAAAATTTACAAAAATTTTCTAAAATTAAAAAATTTTCTAAAATTAAAAAATTTTCTAAAATTAAAAAATTTTCAAAAATTTTGAAATTTTCTAAAATTAAAAAATTTTCTAAAATTAAAAAATTTTCTACAATTAAAAAATTTTCTAAAATTAAAAAATTTTCTAAAATTAAAAAATTTTCTAAAATTAAAAAATTTTCTAAAATTAAAAAATTTTCTAAAATTAAAAAATTTTCTAAAATTAAAAAATTTTCTAAAATTAAAAAATTTTCTAAAATTAAAAAATTTTCAAAAATTTGGAAATTTTCTAAAATTTAAAAATTTCGAAATTTTGCAAAATTTGTAAACTTCTATTTAAAATTTTCTCAGCTTGTTAATTTTTAAAAATTTGAAATTTACAAAATTCTTTAATTTTAAAAATTTTCAAAAATGTATAAATCTCTTAGATTCTTTAATTTTCCTAAATTCTTTAAATATGTAAATTTTCTACAAATAATAAATATCCTATAATTCTTAAAATTTGAAACTTTTAAGCAATTTTTTTGACTTGTAAATTTTCTAAAATTTGTAAATTTCTATTAAGAATTTTCTTAATTTGTGAATTTTCTAAAAATTGTGAATTTTTAATTTATTTTTTAATTTACCTAAAATTTGTAAATTTATAAAATTCTTAAATTTAATAAAAATTTTTAATTTTCGAAAATGTTTCAATCTTTTAGATTTTTGAATTTTCTTAAAGTCCAAAAATTAGTAAATTTTGTACAAATAAGGAATTTCCTAAAACTCTTAGATTTTTAAACTATTTAGCAATTTTCCTAACTTCTAAGAATTTAAAAAATTTTTAATTCAACAAAATTCTTCAATTTCACTAAATTTTAATTTTGAAAATTTTCTTGATTTTTTAATTTTCTTAAATTCCTAAAATTTGTAAATTTTGTACAAAAAATATTTTTTTTTTAATATTGAAACTTTAGAAAATTTATAAGTCAAAAAAATTGCTTAATATTTTTGACTTATAAATTTTCTAAAGTTTGAAAATTTCTATTTATTATAGAACTTTCTTAATTTTGAAAATTTCTAAAACTTGTTAATATATAAAATACTTCAATTTCCTCAAATCTTTAATTTTTGAAAATTTTCTAAAATAAATAAAACTCTTAGATTTTTAAAATTTTCCTAAATTTCTAAAATTTGTAAATTTTGTACAAATAATAAATTTACTAAAATTCTTACATTTTGAAACTATTTAGAAATTTTCTTCGTTTAGAAATTTTCTAAAATTTGTAAATTTCTTTTTAGAAGTTTCTTAATTTAAAAAATTTCTAAAATTTTTAAACTTATAAAATTCTTCAATTTCCCCAAATTCGTAAAAATTTTTAAATTTTCTAAGATCAATAAAACCTTTAGACTTTTCAATTTTCTTTAATTTCTTAATTTTTAAAATTTTCTACAAATAATAAATTTCTTAAAATTCTTAAATTTTGAAACTATTAGGCTATTTTTTTTTACTTGTAAATTTTCTATAGTTTGTAAATTTCTATTTCTTACAAAATTTTCTTAATTTGGAAATTTTCTAAAATTAATTAATTTATACAAGTTTTTAATTTCCTAAAATTTTTTAATTTTAAAAATTTTCTAAAAGTCTCTTAAAATTTTCAATTTTATTAAGTTCTTAAAATTTTACTTTTATTTGAAAATATTCTTAATTTTAACATTATTAAAATTTATAAAATTTTTCAATTTCCCAAAATTTGATAATTTAAAAAAATTTTGATAATTTGAAAAATTTTGTACTCTTTTAAAATTTTCTTTATTTGAAAATTTTTAAATTTTTAAAACTCTTTAATTTTCTAAAATTTTTAAAATTAATAATTTTAGGAAATTGATAAATTTTAAAAATTCAAACATTGGAGAAAATTTCTTAATTTAGAAAATTCGCAGGTGGAAAAAATGTTTAAAATTTAAAAATTTATCTTCTATGTAAAAATTTTGTTAAAATAGAAATTTTGCAAATTAAAAAATTATTTTGATTTTTAAACATTTTTTCTATTTGGAAATTTTCTAAAATTTTAAGATTTATAAAATTTGGCAATTTCCTAAAATTCTTAATTTCGGAAAATTTGTCTATTCTTTTGGAATTTTTTTTCGAACATTTTCCTTCCTGAATTATTCAAAATTCTTAAATTTCCTATTTTTTGTAAAATTTCTAAATTTTGATAATTTTAAAGAATTTTCTACTCTTTAGAAGTTTTTCCTAATTGGGGAATTTTCTTTAATTTAAAATTTATAAAATTCAATTTAATTTTATAAAACTGGTAAATTTCAAAAATTCTTTGAAAATTTTTCTTCTTGAATTATTCAAAATTTTTGAATTTCCTATTTTTTGTTAAATTCCTAAATCTTGATAATTTGAAGAATTTTATACTCTTTGGAAATTTTTCTTAATTGGGAACTTTTCTTTAATTTAACTCTTAAACCCTTCAATTTTCTAAAACTGGTAAATTTTAGAAATTCAAAAATTGCTCTACTTTACGAAAATTTTGTTAAATTGGAAATTTTAAATTTAGAGAATTCTTCAATTTCCTAAAATTCAAAAATTTTGAAAGTTTCTTTGCTATTTGGAAATTTTCTAAGCCTAAAAATTTCCTAAAATATACAAATTTAAAAATTTTCTAAAATTTATAAATTTTTCGTAAACATTTCAAATTTTTTACATTGAAAAATTATAAAAATTTTGAAATTTTCAAAGACGGTAATTTTTCAAATTTTTTAAAACAATAATTTTATTTTTCCTAAAAATCTTAATTTTTCGAATATTTTTCAATTTTGCAAATATTTCAACTATTAATTAATTAAACTTTTAAATTTTCTAAAAATTCGAATTTTTCTAAAAATTTGTTTTTCTATAAAACTTTAACTTCTCAAATTTAAGTTTTTCCAAAATTTTAAATTTTTTTAAAACCTTTTAATTCTCCAAAAAATTAAAATTTTTCTAAAACTTTTAAATTTTCCAAAAATTTTAATTTTTAAATTTTTAAAACCTTTAAGTTTTCCAAAAATTTTGATTTTTAAATTTTTCTAAAACCATAAAATTTTCTGAAAATTTGAATTTTTACAAAAATTTTAAATATTCTAAAATACTTAAAAAGCTTTTAAATGCATTACCCTCCATTCTAAGCTTTTTCGAAACAGAATGTTCAAAAACACAAGCTTTTAAAACAATTGCTAGTGCCCAAAAAAATTCAAAAGCTTTCCCATAAATTGGGTTCAAGCTTCCATTCTCAATAAAATTCTTCATTAAAATTTTCATAATAAAAACATTTAACAGAAAATGTTTTAGTAAAAAGCTTCTTAACAAAAGCTTATAAATACTTAAAATTGTCCAAATTTTTAAAATCTAAACTTTCCGCTATAGAATTTTCTTTTGAAATTTAGAAATTTATATTTTTTCTAAAATAGGCAAATGCACAGTTTTCAAATCTTCCGAAAAGTTTTCGTCTGAAATAAAAGCTTTCCAAACAAGATTTATTTTGTAAATATATTTAAAAGCTTTTTTTGAAAATTTTTCATAAACATATTCTTAATAAAGACATTTGAAAGAAAAGCTTTCACTGAAAAGCTTCTTAACACAAAAGTATACAAAATCTTAAGATTATCTCTATTTAGAAATTTTTAAAAATTTCTGAATTTAATAAAATGAGAAATTGTTTATAAATTTTAAATAATTTTAGAATTTTATAACAATTTTTAAGAAATTTTTAAAATATTAAAATTTTTGAAATACATAAAAAGTTTTGAAATGCACTTAAATTGTTTTGAAATTTCCTTAAAAGCTTTTCCATAAACTTTATTCAAACTTTACTAAAATTTCATTTAAACGTTTCAAAGAAACAGTTTTACCAAAAAACTGCTTCACAAAAGCTTTTGAAAGTTTATTTCTTTGAATAGCTTTGTCAATTTATCCATTTAGCTTCTGGATAAATTTTAAGCTTTTGGCTTATTTCATTAATTCTTATGATATTTTAAAGATCGTTTTTGATATAATCTGCTACTCAAAGCCTATATTATATTATAAATTTGTCATATTTCAGCAATTTTCAAAATAGTAGTAGATATACTACTTTTTTAAAATGTTAAAAACAAAACGTTTCTTTAAGTAAAATATTTTTTTTGAATAAGGTTATTATGTGAACTCAAAAAATCCTCTAAATTCTTTAAGTTTAGCCATATTCAAAATAGTAGTAAAAAAATACTACTTTTTTAAAAATGTTTAAAATGGCAAGATTTTTAAGTAAAACTAATTTATTTACATATTTTGATCCTTAAATCTCAAAAACAATAGTAATTTCTTTCAGTAAAGCCATTTTTGAAATAGTAGTAGATATACAACTTTTTTAAAATGTTAAATATTGAACGGTTTTTTTGGAAAAATATATTTTTTGGATATGGTCATTCTTTAAACTCAAAGAGTCCTGTAATTTCTTTAAGTTTAGCCATTTTCAAAATAGTAGTAAAAATACTACTATTTTAGAAATGCATGATTTTAAAGTTAAACTTACTTTTTTAGATATTTTGATACTTAAATCTCAAAAAATATAGTAATTTCATTTAGTTAAGTCATTTTTAAAACAGTAGTAGATATACTACTTTTTTAGAACGTAGAATATTGAAAGATTCTTTTGGTAAAATATTTTTTCTTGGATATGGTGATTCTACAAACTCAAAATATCCTCTAAATTCTTCAAGTTTAGCCATTTTTAAATAGTAGTAAAAATACTACTTTTTTAAAAATGTTTAAAATCGCATGATTTTTAAGTAAAACATTTTTTTACATGTTTTGATACTTAAATCTCAAAAAATATAGTAATTTCTTTCAGTTAAGCCATTTTTAAAAAAAGTAGCAGAAATACTACTATTTTTAAAATATCGAATTTTAAAGCTTTTATGGGAAATTTTTGTTCTTTTGTATAATTTTGCAATTTCTAACACAAATTTTCATGTAATTTCCTAACTGTTGCTGGTTTTGCTTTTAATAGATTTTCTTTCTGTTTCATTTTGTCACTTCAAAGCGAAATTTCTATGTGAATACACTTTAATGAAAAGTAATAGGTAGTCGTTTTTTGTCTTAGCTGTGTAAAGTTATTTTTAATTTTGCTGTTTGTAAACACACTCACGAACCAAAAGAATCAACTTTAGCAGCAAAAACAAAACGACTAACAACGAAATGCGGCTAAATCCAGTTGCAAAGGCCAAGAGACTTTTAGACATGTGAACAACTTTTTTTTTCCTAAAAATTTTTGTTTCTGCTTTTTTTTTGTTAATTTTTTATAACACACATAGCAAAAGTGTTTTGCAGCAAACGATTGTAGAGGATGATAAATAAAGCAATGAATGAAGAAGAAGTCAAACAAGGTTGCAAAAGAAATGAGGAAAAATTTGTAATCAAAAAATATTTCTAAAATTTTTTAAAACTTTGAAAGGAGTAAAATTAGGAAAATTATTGACAAAATCATTAAATATTTTGGAAATTTTTACTTTAATTTTGTTAAATTTTTTTAGTTTTTCAAAAACTATAACTATTTTGCAATTTCAAAATATTTGTAGAAATACTACCTTTTTAAAAAGTACAAAATGTTTTTCCTGGATTACAAATTTTTAACTAAACTTGTTTAAAATAGTTAAAAATTAGTTAATTCCAATTAAAAATGTCAATTTTAAAGTTTTTAAAAATAGTAGTAGAAATACTACCTTTTTAAAAAGTAAGAAATCTTGTCCTTAATTACAAAAAATGCTTAAAATTTGTAATAAAACATATTACAATTAATTAATACCAATTAAAAATAAAAGTTTTAAGATTTAAAAAATAGTAGTAAAAATACTACATTTTTAAAAGTACAGATTTTTGTCCTAGATTACAAATGTTTAATTAAATTTGTTAAAATTAGTTAATAATTAGGTAATACCAGTTAAAAATATAAGTTTTACAATTTTTAAAAATAGTAGTAGAAATACTACCTTTTTAAGAAGTACAAAATTTTGTCCTGGATTAAAAATTTTTAACTTAACTTGTTTAAAATAGTTAAAAATTAGTTAATAACAATTAAAAATGTTAATTTTAAAGTTTTTAAAAATAGTAGTAGAAATACTACTTTTTTAAAAAGTACAAAATTTTGTCCTTAATTACAAAAAATGCTTAAACTTTGTAATAAAACATATTACAATTAATTAATACCAATTAAAACTAAAAGTTTTAAGATTTAAAAAAATAGTAGTAAAAATACTACATTTTTAAAAGTACAGATTTTTGTCCTAGATTACAAATTTTTAATTAAATTTGTTAAAATTAGTTAATAATTAGGTAATACCAGTTAAAAATATAAGTTTTACAATTTTTAAAAATAGTAGTAGAAATACTACCTTTTTAAGAAGTACAAAATTTTGTCCTGGATTAAAAATTTTGAACTAAACTTGTTTAAAATAGTTAAAAATTAGTTAATAACAATTAAAAATGTTAATTTTAAAGTTTTTAAAAATAGTAGTAGAAATACTACCTTTTTAAAAAGTACCAAATTTTGTCCTTAATTACAAAAAATGCTCAAAATTTGTAATAAAACATATTACAATTAATTAATACCAATTAAAAATAAAAGTTTTAAGATTTAAAAAAATAGTAGTAAAAATACTACATTTTTAAAAGTACAGATTTTTGTCCTAGATTACAAATTTTTAATTAAATTTGTTAAAATTAGTTAATAATTAGGTACTACCAGTTAAAAAATATAAGTTTTACAATTTTTAAAAATAGTAGTAGAAATACTACCTTTTTAAGAAGTACAAAATTTTGTCTTGGATTAAAAATTTTTAACTAAACTTGTTTAAAATAGTTAAAAATTAGTTAATAACAATTAAAAATGTTAATTTTAAAGTTTTTAAAAATAGTAGTAGAAGTACTACCTTTTTAAAAAGTACCAAATTTTGTAGTGAATATACAAGACTTTATAAATGCCAATTAAAAATATCAGTTTTGATCATTTTAAAAATAGTAATAGATATACTACCTTTTTAAAAAGTGCTAAATTTGGCTCTGATTTATTAAAAATGCTTTAATTTTTTTAAATGAAATATATTGATCTTTGTAAATAGCACTTAAAATACAAGTTTTAACTATTTCAATGTTCTAAATTTTATAAAAAATGTTTATAATGTTTATTTAAAGCATTAAAAAAAAGTAGTAGAAATACTACTTTCTTCTAAATATGCTAAATCCCCAAAATAAGTCATTAAGTTTAACAAATATTTAGAAGTATTGCATTATCTAACCATAAAACAATGATAAAACCTGCAAAATTTGAAATTTTTAAATAGTAGTAGAAATACTACTTTCATAAAAACTGACAAGATTCGTATAAAATTCTGAAAATTCATTACATTCTTCATAAACTATATCAAACTTGAAAACATAGTGTTTGAAACTGTTCATTTAACGCATTTTTAAAATAGTAGTAAGAAATACTACTTTAAAAAAAAAATAAAAAATAAAGAATTTAAGTCCCTAATTTTAACAAAAAAATAGACAAGAATTGTTTAATCTACTAAAAATCCTGAATAAAACTTAAAAAATTTGCAATTTCAAAATAGAAGAAAAAAATACTACTTTTTGAGAAATGTACATTTTGAGAAGTTTTTTTTAAGAAATTGTGTTCTTGGGTTATTTAATTTTATTTAGAAAATTTCCATTACTAACATTTTAAAAATAGTAGTAGAAATAGTACTTTTTCTTACCTAGCAAACTTTATATGTTTTTTTGTTAAAAATAATTTTTTGAGTCATGTAACATTACTCAGAGCAAAAAAAAAACTTTAAATTTCCATTTTGTTTACATTTAAAAAATAGTAGTAGACATACTACTTTCTTAAAAACTCCAAACTTTGAATAGTTTTTAATAAAAATATATTACTTTATAATGTTAAGATATTAAGAGCAATAATTTTCTTAAAATTTCTTTATTGTTCACATTTTTGAAATAGTAGTAAAAATACTACTTTTCCAAAAATTCTTCATTTTGTATGACTTTTGATCAAAATGTATTATTGGGTCATGTAATGCTATTCAGAGCAATAATTCTTTTTAAATGTCCCTATTATTAAAGTTTTAAAAACAGTAGTAAAAAATACTACTTTCTTAAAAAATCAAATTTTAATATTTTTTGATTAAAATGCATTTTTAGCACATTTAACGTTGTAAAGAGTAATAATTTTCTTCCAATTTCCCGATTATTCACATTTGCAAAATAGTAGTAGAAATACTACGTTCTTAAAAGCATTAAAATTTGTATAGTTAAATTATTATTTATCAAAATGTATTTCTTCATCAGCTAATGTTATTAAGAGTAAAAATGCTCTTCAAATTTCCTTGTTTTTTTAAATTTTGAAAATAGTAGCAAAACTACTACTTATTTTAAAATCTAAAATTTGTATATTTTATCGCAAAAAAACTTACAGTCGGGTCATATAATTTTACTTAAAGCAATAATTGTCATCAAATTTCAAAACTGTTCACATTTATAAAATAGTAGTAGAAATACTACTTTTTAAAAATATAAAATTTGTTATGTTTTTTGATTAAAATGTATTTTTGGTTCATGATACTTTGTTAAAATCTTCAAATTTCCTTATTTTTCACATTTTAAAAATAGTAGCAGAATTACTATTTATTCCAAAATCTCAAATTTGTATGCTTTTTTTGGTAAAAATTTATTGTTGGGTCATATAAAGTTACTAAAAAGCAATTATTCTCTTCCAATTTCAATATTGTTCACATTTGAAAAATTGTAGTAAAAATGCTACTTTTTTAAAACTTTCAATTTTTTATGTTTTTTGATTAAAATGTATTTTTGGTTCATGTTACATTGTTTAAAACTTCAAATTTCCTTATTGTTTACATTTTAAAAAAGTAGTAGAATTACTACTTATTCCAAAATCCTAAATTTCTTAGTTTTTTTGTAACAAAAATAGTGTTGGGTTCTATAAAGGTACTAAGAGCAGTAATGCTCTTTCTCTTTTCCTATTATTCACATTTTGAAAATAGTAGTAGAAACCCTACTTTTTAAAAACTTAAAATTTTGTATGTTTTTTAATTAACATGTATTTTTGGTTCATATTACATTCTCAAATTTTCTTCTGTTTTCACAGTTTCAAAATAGTAGCAAAACTACTACTTATTCCAAAATCTTAAATTTGTGTTTTTTTTTTTTTTTTGCTTAAAATTTATTGTTGGGTTATATAACATTACTAAGAGCAAATCTTCTCGTTTTGCAATTTCACTATTATTCATATTTTAAAAATAGTAGTAGATGTACTACTTTTCAAAACTTGAAAAATGTTAAGTTTTTAAAATGTTTTTTGATTAAAATGTCGTGCTATTTTATGTTCCATTATTCAAATCTTCAAATTTCCTTATTATTCGTATTTTCAAAATAGTAGTAGAAATAATACTTTTGAAAAAAATACAATTTTTCATATTTTTCTAATAAAAATTATTTTTGGATCATGTAGCATTACTTAGATGATTAAATCTCTTTAAATTTACCTAAACTTTTTAATTTTTAAAATAGTAGTAAAAATACTACTTTTTTAAAACTTGCTCATTTTGTTTGGTTTTTGTTAAAAATTGATTTTTGGGTCTTTAGGTGTTACAAATAGCAATAATTCTGTTAAGAATTCTTTATTATTCTGATTTTAAAAATAGTAGTAGAAATACTACTTTTTTAAAACTTGCTCATTTTGTTTGTTTTTTGATAAATAGGTATTTTTGGATAATTTACTGTTATAAAAAGCAATAATTCTCTTCAAAATTTCTTATTATTAAGATTTTAAAAATAGTAGTAGAAATACTACTTTTTTAAAATTATTTTTTTTTATGAGTTTTAACAATTTAAAGGTTTTCTAAGCTAATTTTCTTAAGAAATCTTTCAAAATTTTTAATAAGTTCTTGATTACTCTTCTAGAATTTTTGGTTTTATTTGAAAATTCTAAAATTTTTGTCGCCTAGTGTAATTATTGACTAATTTTTGTTTATTTTTTCGATTAATAAGTTTCCCAGAGAGAATGAGAGAACTGAAGTTATGTTGAAAAAAAGTACAAAATTGAAACGCTTGACTAACAAACCACAATTGGAATGCAACCCGTACTCAGCTACCAGCCAGCTACCTGTCGTAAACAGGTATTTTTTAGATACAAATACGTTTTAGCTTTAAAATGCAAGTGATCAAAATTAACTTCATAAGCAAAACTCTTTATGGATTGTTTTAATACTCTTTCTCTCTCTCCACAAATGTTTATCTTTCTCTTGGTAACCCTCTTTTACACCCTCTTTAAACATTGTTTAAGCATTTAACTCTTTTTTCAGTTAATATCTAACTTTAGTAGATAAATTTTGAAAAAATGTTGAGTTTTTGAACGTGTTCAAGTTATCAAGTCATAAATTTTCAAAAAGAATTTATTACAAGTAAAAAAGTTGTATCTAGAATTTTAACAGATTTTCTTATAATTGTGTCATATTGAATAAATATTGTAAAAAAAAGATAATTTGAGGAACTGTATTTTTAACAGATAATCACTGATAAGGAAATGCGATACTTAACCCAGTAACAGAACTGTACTTGCTTTCAAAATTAGTCAAAAAGTGCTTCAAAAATAAAATTTTCGAAAAATTGTTCACTTTCGGTTTTGACTCAAAATTCCGATCATTCCTCTTTTCGAATGATTCATTGCAAAATTTTATTGATTCTTTGTCTCTCAGTCTAAAAATGTGGTTAAAACTTTACGATTTTATAATTTTTATTACTAACTTTAAGTGGTGATCAATATCGCAGTCCGGGAATAGGGTAAACAAAATAAACAAACAATTAAATAATGAATGAATTTTTCTGCTTAAACTATAATGAAATCTGAAACCGGTTTATAAACAAAAACGCAAAAAAGTGTTTAAAAGTTTCAAATTAATTTTATTTGTCAATATAATGAAGCAAAAGAGACCAAACACAATGCCAACCACAAAGCGACAAACCACAAAAAGTAAAAGATGTACGAAATTTCAAATTTAAAGGGAACTTTTAAAGATTTTCAACCACAATTTTAATGCAAGTAAAAAATTATCCAAAAATTTCACTTACAAATTGAAAAATATTCATCTTTCTCAAGAAAAGGTGGCCACACTTTCTAATAAAAACTAACATTAAACATTTATAAATGTCTTCCTCAAAAAAAGAATCTTTAAAACCTAAAAATTTTCTAAAAATTAAACGATTTTTAAGATTTTTTTGATAAAAACTCAAAATAATAGCAAAATTGTACAAAAAGTGGCAACTCTCTTATTCAAATTAAACATTCATAGATATCTTCCCTAATAAAAAAAATCTTTAAAACCTTAAAAATTCGCTTATAATTAAACGATTCTTAAGAAATTTTGAAAAACTCAAAATAAAGTCAAATTTTACAAAAAGTGGCAACTCTTTAAATCAAAACTTTTAAAGAAAAAATGTTTTTTAAGAAAAAACTTTGTTCTTAAAATTTTTGCATCAAAACTGCTTACAAAACATTAATAATTTAAAGCAAAAATTACCTTACGAAAATATTTAGTAAAATTTTTCTAAAAAGGAGGGCAACTCTTGCATTTTAAAACTAATTTTGAATATTTTTAGACCAAGTTTCTTTAACAAATGCAAGAACTTTTAACCTCCAAAACATTTTAAGAAAATTTTCTTTTAAAATGGAAAAATTATAACCTCATTCATAAAAAGGTGGCAACTCTTGATAACAAAGAGTAGAAAAATAGATTATCGGAAATGACTTTCCTGAAAAAGATTCTTTAAAAAACTAAAACTAAACTTAAATAAACGATTTTTAATAACTTTTCTAAAAGTTTCAAACAAAAAACAGAAAAATTTTCAACAGAAAGTGGCAACTTAAAATCGAATATATTGAAGAAAATTTCAAAACTTTGTTTCTTCAGATAAATATTTCTTCTTATAATCTTAATATTAATTTTTTTATTTTAAAGCAAAATTAACCTAAAAACAAATAGAATGTAAAATATTTTCAAAAAGGATGGCAACTCTAATATTTAAGAACGAATATTTAAACATTTTTAGTTAAAAAAACTATTTATTGAAAAAATTATATCAACAAATTTTCTTTCTAAACTCAATTTTAGAAATTTTAATTAAAAATTTGAACAAAAAATCATATTTTTATAAAAAGGTGGCAACTTTTTATATCTAAAATAGAATAAACCCCATCATAAATACCTTCTTTAAAAAATGATCTTAAAACTAAGTAAAACTAATACAATTTCCAGGAATTTTTCCTAAAAAGTGTAAGAATTTAAGAAATTTTTATCAATAAGTGGCAACTCCTCAAACAAAAAGGTTACAAAAAAAACTTGTTTCTCAAAAGAATCTAGTCTAAATTTTGCCATCAAAGTCACTTTTACTATAATGGTATTTTAAAACAAACCTAATTTAATACAGAAATTTACTACAAAAATGAATATTATGTAAACATTTTCAAAAATAGGTGGTAACTCTTGCAGGCAAAGTCGAGTTTTGGCACATTTAAAGACATATATTTTCTGATAACGAAAACACCAAAAACTTTGCCATTTTTTTTTAAATAACTAAGAATTTGTTTTTGTTTACTCATAAACAATTTAAATTTTCTTAAATAGGTGGCAACATAATTAAACCAAAAGCCTTAAAAAAGAGATTTAAATTAAAGTTTATTTTTGTCACCATTTAAGCATTATTAAATTAGTCTGAGGATTTAAATAAATGTCTTAGACAAAGTAAAAATAGTTTCCAAGTCTTAAAAGGTGGCAACTTCTTTTCACATAACTTTTACAATTAATTTCAAAATTAAGAATTTTTAAGTTTTTACTTAAAAAAAACAGCAAATTTACAAAATATTCAATATTTGAATATAAAATCTAAATTCTAACTGCAAATTCACAAAAATATGGCAACTTTTAAAATAAAAGTTTCAATAAATCCATTTTTTTAGCTTTAAATTAGTAAAACTTAGTCTCCAAAGTTTAAGGCAACAGATAATTATCGCTAGAAAAGCTAAAATTATGTGTAAAAACAAAAAAGAAGTTATAAAATCAAAAAGTGTGGCAACTTATTTATACACAACCTTTAGAATTCTTTACAAAAAGGTTAAAGTTTAAGATTAAAATTAAAAATGTTTGAGTTTTTGTATATTTTTATAAAAAATACTTTCAAATTCTAATTCTAATATACACTTCTCAAAAAGGTGGCAACTTTGTTAGCATTAATTTCAATAATTTCAGTTTTTAGGATTTAACTAAATAACAAGAACTTTCTATAGTCCAAGGAATTGGGTAATTTTTAATAATTATGTAAAAATTATAACATCTAAAAAGGTGGCAACTTTAATCATATACAAACTTCAGAATTTATTACAAAAAGAACAATTTGACAACTTTCAAGTAATAATCTAACACAAATAACTTAAGTTTTAAAGATTTAAATAAAAAGAATACATTTAAACAATAATTCTAAGCGATATTTCTCAAAAAGGTGGCAACTTTATTGTCTACAATATCAAAATTTTCATCATTTTAGCTTTTAATAAGTAAAAAATTTCTGATTTCTTGAATAATTTTATTAAAAAATATCTTCGAATGTTAATTCTAAAGATATTTCTCAAAAAGGTGGCAACTTTGTTGGCCTTAAGTTCAATAATTTCGTTATTTAAGATTTAAATAAATAACCAAAACTTTCTATAGTCCAAGGAGTAAATAAATAACCAGAACTTTCTATAGTCCAAGGAGTTGGGTAATTTTTAATGATTGCGTAAAAAATAGTTACAACATCCAAAAAGGTGGCAACTTTATTCATACAAAACCTTCAGAATTCGTTTCATAAAGAACAATTTAATAATGTTCCTGTAACAGCCTAAGGCAAATTAACTAATTTTTGAAGATTTTAATAAAAACTTACATTTTATTTTTAATTCTTAGCGTTATTTCTTAAAAAGGTGGCTACTTTGTTAACTATAATTTTAATATTTCTAGCTTTTTAAGCTTTTAGTAACTATCAATTAGATTCTGTATTCTAGAGCTCATATAATAGTTCACAACAGAGCAAAAAGAGTTAAAAGAACCAAAAAGGTGGCAACCCTATATATGTAAAACATTGAAAATTCGTTACAAAAACAATGTTAGTTCACAACAGAGCAAAAAGAGTTAAAAGAACCAAAAAGGTGGCAACCCTATATATGTAAAACATTGAAAATTCGTTACAAAAACAATGTTTAATATATTGTAAAACTAAAAATAGGAGATTAAGAAAAAAATCACATAACTTATCGTATTTATACTATTAAGTTTGGGATATCACAAAAAGGTGGCAACCACAAAATATAAATTTAACAAAAAACATATAATTATATAAATTTAACAAAAAAACATATAAGTTTTGTAAAAAACGTTGAAAAATTTATACTTGAACTATACAAATAAGGAAATAACTAAAATCGTTTGAAAAAGGTGGCAACTCTAATATATAAAATTTTATTTTTGTTAACTGAACTGAAAAATTACAATTTTTTTTTTAAATTCACATTGAAACTTCTAAATTAGGGAAAAACCTAAAATTTTTGCAAGAAGGTGGCAACGACAAAGAAAATCGATTGCAAATGGTGGCAACGCCAATAGGTAAAATTTTATTTTTGTTAGCTCAGAATGCGAAATTACAAAAATTGTTAAAAATTTGCATATACATATTTTTTAAACTTTTAAATTAAGGAAAAACCTAAAATCTTTACAAGAAGGTGGCAACGCCTTTTTTTGCAATTTTTAACAAAAATTATTAAATTAGTTAAGAAAATCATTAAAGATTACTTAATTTGTTATGTTTAATCAATTTTTTTCCTTTTATAACATGAAATTTCTTAGAAATAAGTATGTGTTCACTTTGAAAAAAGTTGTTCCTTCTGCTGCTCCTTTAAAAATCCTCTTTAATTAAATAATATTTATATGACATTTGGAAAAAAACCGAAAACACAAAAACCATCTTTAGTCTTAAACATAAATATTCATTAAACCCCCATCATTATTATGCCAAAAGATAATGATCTTTTTATGATGACTACTTTTTTTAATTTCCATTACTTCTTTTTTTTGCTTTCCTCAGAAAATGTGTCTTTAAGTCGCTGTCGGAGGTTAATAAGAATTTAAAGATTCCTTAAGCATAATTTTCACACATTTACAATGCAACACCATACCTTGCAACTTACAACATACAACGTGACACAAATATTCATTCTAACATTCATTGCTTAATTTAACACTCACACACACACAGACAGGAAAATAACTCAACACCTGTGTAAACTGGTATTTATGTATGTGTCGGCGTGTGTTTGTGTGGAAATTATGAATATCCTTTTGTTTGCCCTCATAATGGTTACAATTTCAAATTATTCTCATTCATTCCTTCATACGTCTTCATACATATAAAAATTTTTGTTGCATTCTTTCAGAGGATTTAATGGCAGAGAAGTTGTCATTGTCTTTTCTCATGAGTCGGGGTTTGTTTTTACATGGAATGCATCATTAAGCATTCCATAAACGTGTTTTCTTTACATGCCTGGTCTTTTAGATTTTAGCTTCATGTAAAACCACCATATGATTTCCGTTACCGCCATCAGCCACTTACACTCTTGCATACTTATGTGTCACCTGTATAATCAGGCCTTTGAGGTGAAAGAAATCCAGTGGCATTTAGTTGGCTGCGAGGGGCGACAGTTAAAGATTAAAGTCGACTCAGGGTTTAAGAATTTTCAAGTCTATCCTTCCGCATGTCTGTCTTAATGTCTGTCCCTCTAACAACCGCCAGTCCCTTTCTTTAATGAGGCCTAATACCTTGAAATTGTCTATTCGAATTAATTGAAAAAATCGTTGGTGGGTTGAGGTTGTAATTTGTACAATCAAGGAATTTTTAATTAATTTTAAAGAAAACTGATTTTTAAATTTAATTATTGAAACGAAAAAGAAACAAACAAATTTGACGAAAAAACAAATTTTTTATAGAAAAGTTGACGAAAGGACAAATTTTCTATAGAAAAGTTGACGATAGGACAAATTTTCTATAGAAAAGTTGACGATAGGACAACTTTTCTATAGAAAAGTTGACGATAGGACAACTTTTCTATAGAAAAGTTGACGATAGGACAACTTTTCTATAGAAAAGTTGACAATAGGACAACTTTTCTATAGAAAAGTTGACGATAGGACAACTTTTCTATAGAAAAGTTGACGATAGGACAACTTTTCTATAGAAAAGTTGACGATAGGACAACTTTTCTATAGAAAAGTTGACGATAGGACAACTTTTCTATAGAAAAGTTGACGATAGGACAACTTTTCTATAGAAAAGTTGACGATAGGACAACTTTTCTATAGAAAAGTTGACGATAGGACAACTTTTCTATAGAAAAGTTGACAATAGGACAACTTTTCTATAGAAAAGTTGACGATAGAACAACTTTTCTATAGAAAAGTTGACGATAGACAACTTTTCTATAGAAAAGTTGACGATAGGACAACTTTCCTATAGAAAAGTTGACGATAGGACAACTTTTCTATAGAAAAGTTGACGATAGGACAACTTTTCTATAGAAAAGTTGACGATAGGACAACTTTTGTTAAGAAAAGTTGACGTTAACGTTTCTTAAGAAAAGTTGACGTTAGGAAGACGTTTCTTAAGAAAAGTTGACGTTAGGAAGACTTTTCTTAAGAAAAGTTGACGATAAGAAGACTTTTCTATAGAAAAGTTGACGAAAGGAAGACCATTCTATAGAAAAGTTGACGAAAGGAAGACTTTTCTTAAGAAAAGTTGACGAAAGGAAGACTTTTCTTAAGAAAAGTTGACGAAAGGAAGACTTTTCTTATGGAAAGTTGACGACAAGAAGACATTTCGTAAGGAAAGTTGACGACTGGGAGACTTTTCTTAAGCAAAGTTGACGACAGGAAGACTTTTCCTAAGAAAAGTTGACGACATGAAGACTTTTCTTAAGGAAAGTTGACGGCAGTAAGACTTTTCCTAAGGAAAGTTGACGATAGGAAGAAAAGTTGGCGATAGGACAACATTTCTATAGAAAAATTGACGATAGGGCAACATTTCTATATAAAAGTTGACTATAGTACACAATTTCTAAAGAAAAGTTGACGAAAGGACAACATTTATATAGAAAAGTTGACGATAGGACAACATTTCTAAAGAAAAGTTGACGATTATACAATATTTCTATAGAAAAGTTGACGATAGAACAACATTTCTATGGAAAAGTTGACGATAGAACAACATTTCTATAGAAAAGTTGACGATAGGACATAATTTCTACAGAAAAGTTGACGATATTTGAAAAATTGTACATAAATAGGTCGCAACGCCAAATTTTATTTTGTCAAATTTTAGGAATTTTTACCCGAAATTCAATTGAAACAAGATAAAAACTTACTAATATAAATATTTTTAAGACAGTTTACATTGATTTCATATTTTTTCAAACAATTTTTTCAAAAATTCTAATTTTTATAATTTATTCTTCTCTTTCCAGCTTTTCCTCTAATGGCCAGAAAATCACAAAAACTTAACGATTTTTTCCTAAACTTTTAAGTTTCATTTTTATAAACGTTTTCGAAACCAAAAACCTCAAGAATTTTTTTCTCTATAAAAAAAATAAACTATTGCAATAATAAGAAAAAATAGAGCCAAGTGTTTAAAAAAAGTTTAATTTTTTTTTTATAAAAGTAAAACAAGACACAGCAGTGAATATTTCAAAATTTAAAAATATCCTAAAAAATCTAAATAAAAAGTTTTTTTTATTGCAAAAATAAGACTAAAATAAAAATTTTCAAATAAAACTAACAAACATCAATCTAGAGTAAAGACTAGCAACAACAACAGCAACGCACATCACTTCCAATCTACAAAAACAACCAAAACAGATAAAATGGGGCCTATAGGCAAAATAAATATTAACCCATTGGCGACCGCCATAGCAGCAGTATTATTTTTCAATATTTTATTAATAGGTAAGTGCAAATATTTTCAAACCAATAAAATTTTAAGTTTTCAATTTCTAAAAAAAAGTTGACAACAGGAAGAGTTTACTATAGAAAAGTTGACGATAGAAGAACTTTACTATAAAAAAGTTGACCATAGAAACAAATTGCTATAGAAAAGTTGACTATAAAAAGCCATTTCCATAGAAAATTTGAAGATAGCAAAAAAATTTCTATTAAAATATCTATTAAAAAATTTTAAAGTTTTTGAGGACATAGCCAGAATTTTCTCGTTAGAGAACTTATTTGCAGGTAAAAGCAGACAAGTCTTTGTTACTACGAAATCCCAAATATTTACTCTAATTTCCTAACACTTTTATGATTTTATTTGCCAGACTCTATGTCAGCTGACATTTTTTTCCTTTTGTCTCTAATTAAATTATTTATCTGTTTATCTTTCTAAAACCTGACTAAACAATTTAATAATTTCAAAATGAGTTTTATTCAAAAGCAAACAAAGGAAAAAATTGCTCATGATATTATTTAGTTTTAAAATAAAGACAAATAAAACTTTAATCTGTTTTAGAAAGAATTTATTAGCTAATTTAATTAAAATAATTATGCTAAAATTGTCATAGAGACTCGAGCAACATAAAACTAGACGACCTGCATCATAAAGCCTCAGACAATTTAAATAAAATTTTCAAATTTTTTCGAAATACCTTAAAGATTATGAGCTTTTGTATAAAAAAGATAAGATAAATAGTAAATTACACCATTTCCAAAAACTAAATAAATAAATCGTAAACATAAATAGTTTATTTCACTAGAAACTTAAAAACAAGATAATAATGGAGAAATTTCAAAGATTTTTGTTCATTATTAAGTTCTTGATCCGGTTCTTGACCCAGTTCTTGATTCTATCAATGATCTATTCCCGATTCTGTTATAGTTCTGTTCTAATTCTGTTCTAGTTCTGTTCTAGTTCTGTTCTAGTTCTGTTCTAGTTCTGTTCTAGTTCTGTTCTAGTTCTGTTCTAGTTCTGTTCTAGTTCTGTTCTACTTCTGTTCAAGTTCTGTTCTAGTTCTGTTCTAGTTCTGTTCTAGTTCTGTTCTAGTTCTGTTCTAGTTCTGTTCTAGTTCTGTTCTAGTTCTGTTCTAGTTCTGTTCTAGTTCTGTTCTAGTTCTGTTCTAGTTCTGTTCTAGTTCTGTTCTAGTTCTGTTCTAGTTCTGTTCTAGTTCTGTTCTAGTTCTGTTCTAGTTCTGTTCTAGTTCTGTTCTAGTTCTGTTCTAGTTCTGTTCTAGTTCTGTTCTAGTTCTGTTCTAGTTCTGTTCTAGTTCTGTTCTAGTTCTGTTCTAGTTCTGTTCTAGTTCTGTTCTAGTTCTGTTCTAGTTCTGTTCTAGTTCTGTTCTAGTTCTGTTCTAGTTCTGTTCTAGTTCTGTTCTAGTTCTGTTCTAGTTCTGTTCTAGTTCTGTTCTAGTTCTGTTCTAGTTCTGTTCTAGTTCTGTTCTAGTTCTGTTCTAGTTCTGTTCTAGTTCTGTTCTAGTTCTGTTCTAGTTCTGTTCTAGTTCTGTTCTAGTTCTGTTCTAGTTCTGTTCTAGTTCTGTTCTAGTTCTGTTCTAGTTCTGTTCTAGTTCTGTTCTAGTTCTGTTCTAGTTCTGTTCTAGTTCTGTTCTAGTTCTGTTCTAGTTCTGTTCTAGTTCTGTTCTAGTTCTGTTCTAGTTCTGTTCTAGTTCTGTTCTAGTTCTGTTCTAGTTCTGTTCTAGTTCTGTTCTAGTTCTGTTCTAGTTCTGTTCTAGTTCTGTTCTAGTTCTGTTCTAGTTCTGTTCTAGTTCTGTTCTAGTTCTGTTCTAGTTCTGTTCTAGTTCTGTTCTAGTTCTGTTCTAGTTCTGTTCTAGTTCTGTTCTAGTTCTGTTCTAGTTCTGTTCTAGTTCTGTTCTAGTTCTGTTCTAGTTCTGTTCTAGTTCTGTTCTAGTTCTGTTCTAGTTCTGTTCTAGTTCTGTTCTAGTTCTGTTCTAGTTCTGTTCTAGTTCTGTTCTAGTTCTGTTCTAGTTCTGTTCTAGTTCTGTTCTAGTTCTGTTCTAGTTCTGTTCTAGTTCTGTTCTAGTTCTGTTCTAGTTCTGTTCTAGTTCTGTTCTAGTTCTGTTCTAGTTCTGTTCTAGTTCTGTTCTAGTTCTGTTCTAGTTCTGTTCTAGTTCTGTTCTAGTTCTGTTCTAGTTCTGTTCTAGTTCTGTTCTAGTTCTGTTCTAGTTCTGTTCTAGTTCTGTTCTAGTTCTGTTCTAGTTCTGTTCTAGTTCTGTTCTAGTTCTGTTCTAGTTCTGTTCTAGTTCTGTTCTAGTTCTGTTCTAGTTCTGTTCTAGTTCTGTTCTAGTTCTGTTCTAGTTCTGTTCTAGTTCTGTTCTAGTTCTGTTCTAGTTCTGTTCTAGTTCTGTTCTAGTTCTGTTCTAGTTCTGTTCTAGTTCTGTTCTAGTTCTGTTCTAGTTCTGTTCTAGTTCTGTTCTAGTTCTGTTCTAGTTCTGTTCTAGTTCTGTTCTAGTTCTGTTCTAGTTCTGTTCTAGTTCTGTTCTAGTTCTGTTCTAGTTCTGTTCTAGTTCTGTTCTAGTTCTGTTCTAGTTCTGTTCTAGTTCTGTTCTAGTTCTGTTCTAGTTCTGTTCTAGTTCTGTTCTAGTTCTGTTCTAGTTCTGTTCTAGTTCTGTTCTAGTTCTGTTCTAGTTCTGTTCTAGTTCTGTTCTAGTTCTGTTCTAGTTCTGTTCTAGTTCTGTTCTAGTTCTGTTCTAGTTCTGTTCTAGTTCTGTTCTAGTTCTGTTCTAGTTCTGTTCTAGTTCTGTTCTAGTTCTGTTCTAGTTCTGTTCTAGTTCTATTCTAGTTCTGTTCTAGTTCTGTTCTAGTTCTGTTCTAGTTCTGTTCTAGTTCTGTTCTAGTTCTGTTCTAGTTCTGTTCTAGTTCTGTTCTAGTTCTGTTCTAGTTCTGTTCTAGTTCTGTTCTAGTTCTGTTCTAGTTCTGTTCTAGTTCAGTTGTAGTTCTGTTGTAGTCCTGTTATAGTTATGCTAAAGTTATATTATAGTTAAAATTATGTTAAAGTTATGGTAATGTTAGGTTAAAGTAATGTTAAATTTATATTATTCTTGTGTTAAAGTTCTATTTTAATTCTATTTTCTGTTTTGAGCTTCAGCTTCTTTTTTAGCTTCTCATCTAATAAGATTCGTTTGACATTCTTTAATTATTATCTTTAAGCTTTAACTATGGGAAAATCATGTAAAAATTATTTTTTTCTGTAATGTAATGAATTTCCTTTTTTGATTTTGTAATTGAAAGTAATAGTACTACTGTTGCTGCTGGTGAATGACTGGCTTTTTGTTCAAGTTGTTTTTTTTTCAGCCACGTTTCTATGTCATCATCTTCCTATTATTTGTAATGATAATCATGGGAACCATCAAGTATTTTCCCATTCATTCATATGAACATGTTGGTATTAAAAATGCCTAAGGTAAAATCAACAATACTTGGCTTTTTTGTAGCTTTGCCTTTTACGATACATTTTTCCTCTTTCAATTATACAGATTTTTCCTTTTGCTGAAGCTAGAGGGGAGTCAAAACCAGCACAAAAAAGTGACCGTATTTCCGTTTTTATGTCTAAACAACACAATAATTTTGTTAACATTTTTTTCGAGTTTGTTTTTGAGAGACAAAAGTAATAGCAACATGTAGTTATTCATTAAGTCTGAGGAGCAAGACAGACAGAGTGATAGACAGTGGAGCAGACAGACGGATGAATGGAAGGACGGACGGATAGAAGAGCGGACAGAAGAATAGACAAGCATTTTAAGGCATTACACTGCACCATCGTTAAATTTACAAAGACTGTAACCTAAAAATTAACCTTTTCATTAGTTTACTTAAATTTAATTATCTTTCTTTTATATTTTGAGTTCAAAAAAAATTCAATTTAAAACTTTTTACTCAAGCCATAATTCAAGAAAGTAATCGCTATCATGTTGAAATTTTATTTCGAAATTTTTTATCTATTTTAAGCCGAAACCTACTCTTAACATACTTTTAGCTACTTGTTCTAGTGTATTTGGAAAATAAATCTTAAAATCATAGCAAAAGTAGACTGAAAAGTCTAATCTGTAATGCAAAGAGTGTGTGGCTCTAGTAACCCGTTTTTTTGAGGTTAAACATAAAAATTAATTGTTTGACTGAAACGAAAAAAGGCGGCTTAAAGAAAGAAACATTTACAACAAAGAACAGAAACAGTAAAAACGCCTTTTAACTTACAAAAAACAATTTTTTATGGCTTATTAAAATTTGAAATTTTAAAAACATAAATCACAATTTTCAGATAAAATCTAAATTGAAATTGTTAAATTTTCGGCCAATTGAAAGAGTTAAAATGAACATAAAACCCAGTTTGAAAAATTAAAAATTATAACGATAAAAACCGTTAAAATAAAAATTAAGTGAATTAGAACAAGAACTAACCAGAACAGAACTAGAACAGAACTAGAACAGAACTAGAACAGAACTAGAACAGAACTAGAACAGAACTAGAACAGAACTAGAACAGAACTAGAACAGAACTAGAACAGAACTAGAACAGAACTAGAACAGAACTAGAACAGAACTAGAACAGAACTAGAACAGAACTAGAACAGAACTAGAACAGAACTAGAACAGAACTAGAACAGAACTAGAACAGAACTAGAACAGAACTAGAACAGAACTAGAACAGAACTAGAACAGAACTAGAACAGAACTAGAACAGAACTAGAACAGAACTAGAACAGAACTAGAACAGAACTAGAACAGAACTAGAACAGAACTAGAACAGAACTAGAACAGAACTAGAACAGAACTAGAACAGAACTAGAACAGAACTAGAACAGAACTAGAACAGAACTAGAACAGAACTAGAACAGAACTAGAACAGAACTAGAACAGAACTAGAACAGAACTAGAACAGAACTAGAACAGAACTAGAACAGAACTAGAACAGAACTAGAACAGAACTAGAACAGAACTAGAACAGAACTAGAACAGAACTAGAACAGAACTAGAACAGAACTAGAACAGAACTAGAACAGAACTAGAACAGAACTAGAACAGAACTAGAACAGAACTAGAACAGAACTAGAACAGAACTAGAACAGAACTAGAACAGAACTAGAACAGAACTAGAACAGAACTAGAACAGAACTAGAACAGAACTAGAACAGAACTAGAACAGAACTAGAACAGAACAGAACTAGAACAGAACTAGAACAGAACTAGAACAGAACTAGAACAGAACTAGAACAGAACTAGAACAGAACTAGAACAGAACTAGAACAGAACTAGAACAGAACTAGAACAGAACTAGAACAGAACTAGAACAGAACTAGAACAGAACTAGAACAGAACTAGAACAGAACTAGAACAGAACTAGAACAGAACTAGAACAGAACTAGAACAGAACTAGAACAGAACTAGAACAGAACTAGAACAGAACTAGAACAGAACTAGAACAGAACTAGAACAGAACTAGAACAGAACTAGAACAGAACTAGAACAGAACTAGAACAGAACTAGAACAGAACTAGAACAGAACTAGAACAGAACTAGAACAGAACTAGAACAGAACTAGAACAGAACTAGAACAGAACTAGAACAGAACTAGAACAGAACTAGAACAGAACTAGAACAGAACTAGAACAGAACTAGAACAGAACTAGAACAGAACTAGAACAGAACTAGAACAGAACTAGAACAGAACTAGAACAGAACTAGAACAGAACTAGAACAGAACTAGAACAGAACTAGAACAGAACTAGAACAGAACTAGAACAGAACTAGAACAGAACTAGAACAGAACTAGAACAGAACTAGAACAGAACTAGAACAGAACTAGAACAGAGCTAGAACAGAACTAGAACAGAACTAGAACAGAACTAGAACAGAACTAGAACAGAACTAGAACAGAACTAGAACAGAGCTAGAACAGAGCTAGAACAGAACTAGAACAGAACTAGAACAGAACTAGAACAGAACTAGAACAGAACTAGAACAGAACTAGAACAGAATCTACAACTAAATCCAAAATAAATCCAAAATATGTTCTGGAGTTAGAACAGAACTAGTCGACTATATAGTCGTCTACTATAGTAGTCGTCGACTACAGTAGACTATATTCGTTAACTATAGTAGAATTTAGTCATTAGCTATGGTAGACTATAGTCGTCAACTATAGTAGTCAAATATTGTAGACTATAGTCATTGACAGTAGTAGACTATAGTCAACTAAAGTGGACTACAGTCTTCAACTATTGTAGACTATAGTCGTCAACTGTAGTAGATTTAAGTCGTCGACTGTAGTAGGCCATAGACGTCACATACGGTAGACTATAGTCGTTTTCTTTAGTGGACTTTAGAGGACTTCAATAGTAAACTTTAGTCGTCTTCTATAGTAGACTATAGCCGTAGACTGTAGTAGACTATATTCGACGTTTGTAGTAGACTATAGACGTCAACTAAAGTAGACAATGGTAGCCAACTATAGTAGACTATAGTCGTCGACCGTAGTCGCCAATTATAGTACACTATAGCCCTCGGCTGTATTAGTCTATAGAAAAAATGTTGAAAAAACTTGAAAATGGTGAGTAATTCTTATATTTTCGTCAAACAGTTCCTCAATTTCTACTAAATATTTGAAAAAGGTAAAAAAAAACGTAAGGTTAAATTGAATATTCTTAAAAATTAGTTAAAAATTATTTGCAATTAGGACAAAAATGTACGTTATTAATATAATTCTCTATTTTATGCTTTATTCATAACTTCAGGTAATGAGTTTCATAACTTAAAAAACTAAAATTAATTTTTTTTCAATTTTGAGGTTAGGTTGAAAAAATTTAATTTGCAGTATAAAACAGAATATTTAGGCTCCAATTAAACAAATGATTAAAATTGAGTAACACTTTGGAACATTTACTAAAAAATTCCTCAGGTATTTTTAGAAATTTGAAAAAGCAAAAAGATTTTTGATATTTAATTGAATATTTTTATAAAGTTTTTCAAAAATCGATTCAAATGTGAACAAAAATCAAGTAATTTTATGATTAATTTCTATATTTTCTACTAAGAATATTGTTCCTAATATGTAGAAGTGAGGTTTTTTCATAAAAACTAAAATTAAGTTTTTCAATTTTTAGGTTAGGTTGAAAAAAAATTTAGTTTGCAGTATAAAGCAAAATTTTTTTACTTCAATTTAATAGATGAGTTAAATTAGGTAACATTTTAGTAGATTTACTAAAGAATTCTTCAGGTTCTTAAAAAAATTTAAAAGTAAAAAAGATTTTCTAGGTTAAATTGAATATTTTGATATTTGTTATTAAATAATTGATTAAAGATTGGTCAAACTAAAGTAGACTATGGTCGACGACTGTTGTAGACTACAGTCATCAATTGTAGTTGACTATAGACTTTTACTATAGTATACTATAATCTTCAGCTATAGTAGACTATAGTCGTCAACTATAATAGTCTATAGTCGTCTACTGTAAAAGACTCATTGACTTGTTATACTAGATTTAAACTGGATCTTGACTGGAATTAAACTTAATAAAGATTTTAGATTTGAATTAATATAAATGTTATTACTTTTTAAGCACTATCATTAATTGTCTATCTACTAGCCATAAATTTATCCTTTTTCATCCCTTTTCCCCCATAAAAATTTATAACAATTTAATGTTTTTTCCTCTTCCATTAAATTAATTTTAATCTTAACAGCAGGCACTCGCTTAAGAAAAACTTTTTCTCGTTTTCGAAATCCATAAACTATTAAATGTTTTTAGTTTTGGCATAAACCAAATATTTTATCAACTCATTTCCGTTATCCTGCGTCTGTTTGTCTGTCTGTCGGCGTCTCTTTCTCTATTAAGGATGAAAGGGAAGAGTTTGCAAATAAAGTGCGACAAATCTAAATATTTTTTCAAATAAATAAAAAAAACTTTTTGTTAAATATTATTGTTTTTATTTTATTGTTATTTGTTGCAGAGTTAATGGGAAAAGGGGGATGAATCTAGTAATAAAGGAATAAATGATCTGGCTCATAGTTTTGGGGACATAAATCAATTTATGGTTATTATATTTATGGAAAAGTTATTTAGTAATGGCAAAAGAAAGGGGGAAGCACCCTTTTTTGTCTTAGTTAAGTAGTGGATGGAGAATGAAATCATTTGAGTTTTTTTTCGGGAAATTGAAAGAATTTGGAAAATTGTTGAAAATTTGTTTGGGGGTTCAAAAGAAATGATGTCATTGTTTACAAAAAAAAAAATAAGAATTTTAAAATTTTTTCGGGTTTAACGCTTAGTTAGATTGAACATTTTTAGCAAATGTCTAAAATTTGATTTATGGAGTCTTTAGCTAAGGAGGGGGGTCTCAAGACTAAAACTAGAGCATAACATTTTAATTCACTACTTTTTAGTTTCTACAAGAAATGAAAGTTTTAAATAATATTCTTACAAATTTTCTTTTGAAAATCTTTAAATTATGATATTATTATATTTAAAATAAATTTTTAATACTTTTTTCAACTTTTCTCTTTACAGGTATGTTCTACTACAAAAAGATTTATCAAAATATGGCAACTTTGTTCTCTAAAAAAGGGTAAAACTCATTTTATTTCAAAACAAACATTAATTTTAAGATTTCTTAGCTAAATTCATATAAAATTTTAACATTTTTAAATATTTTGCATTCAAAAATGGCAAATTTTATTAAAAATTAAATTTCTTTTTCAAATATTAAGAAGAAACCAAAGAATCTTTTAATAAATACTCCTGAATTTAAACCATCTTCAATTGTTTATCAAAACAAAATCAAAATTTCTTGCCACTTCTTGCGCGCTAAAATTTTTTTCAACCTAACCTCAAAATTTGAAAATTTCATTTTAGAGATTTTTCATTAAAAATCACTCCCTGAAGTTAAGAATAATATTCTAAGCTCAAAATGATTTAAAACAAAAGCAAATTACCTACTTTTTTGAACAAATTTTAAGCAATTTAAAAACAAACATGAAAATATTCAATTTAACCTAAAAAATTTATTAACATTTTTAAATTTTGAGAATAAACTGAAGAATTTTAAAGTAAATGTTCGAAATTTTTACTTAATTAAAAACATTTGTTAAAATAGAGTCTCAATATTTTGCCTTATGCTGCAAATCAAAATGTTTTTCAACCTAACCTTGAAATTTAAAAATTTTATTTTAGTTTTTTTTTTTAGTAACAAAAATCACTTCTAGCAGTTATGAATAATATTTCAAGTAGAAAACGATTTTAGTGAGAAGCAAATTACACATTTTGGAGGCAAAATGTAAGACAATTTTTGAAAAAGCTTGAAAAAACTTCAGTTTAACCTAAAAAAATAGTTTTCCTTTTAAAATTTTAAAAAATATAATAAAATGTTACTCAATTTCAATAACTTTTAAAATTGGGGTAAAAATATTTTGCCTTTTACTGCATATTTCGAATTTTTCAAAATAACCTCAAAATATGGAAGTTTTATTTTAGGTTGTTTTGTAATAACATCTAGTGGTTAAATGTTGAGAATAACATTTTTAAAATATTAGCTATAAGCAAATTATATACCTTTTTAACGCATTTTTTAACAAATATTCACTTTAACCTAGAAAATCTTTTTACTATTTTTAAATTTCTAAAAGAACCCAAAGAATTCTTTAGTAAATGTACTCAAGTGTTACTTGATTTTACTCATTTGTCAGGCTAGAGGCTAAATATTTTGCTTTCTACTGCAAACAAAAAAATTTTTCAACCTAACCTCAAAATTTAAAAACTTAATTTGAGTTTTTTTTAGTAATAAAACTCATTTTTACATGTTAGAAACCATATTTTAAGTAGAAAATACAGAGTCATTATCAAATTACATAGATTTTAATCAAATTTTAATAAATTTTTGAAAAATTTTAGAAAAAAATTCAATTTAACCCCAAAAATCTTTTTGCTTTTCAAATTTCTAAAAGAACCTAAATAATTCTTCAGTAAATGTACTCAAGTGTTACTTGATTTTACTCATTTATCAGGTTAGAGGCTAAATATTTTGCTTTATACTGCAAACAAAAAATGTTTTCAACCTAACCTCAAAATTTAAAAACTTAATTTTACTTTTTTAGTAATAAAACTTAATTCTTCACGTTAGGAGCAGCATTTTAAGTAGAAACTATAGTAATTCATCATTTAACAAATTTTAATCGATTTTTGAAAAGCTTTATAAAAATATTCAATTTAACCTCAAAAATCTTTTTACTTCTTCAAGTTTCTAAAAGAACTTGAAGAATTCTTTAGTAAATGTTTTAAAATGTTACTTATATTTAATCATTCATTTAATAAGAGTCTAAATATTTTGCTTTTTACTGCAAATTAAAATTTTCTTCAACATAACCTCAAAACTGAAATGTTTAATTTTAGTTTTTAAGTAATTAAACTCACTTTAACATGTTCGGGATAGAATTTTAAGTATAAAATATAGTAAGTCATCATCAAATTGCATAGTATTTTAGCAAATTTTAAACTTTTTTGAAAAATTTTATAAAAAAAATTTGATTTAATCCCAAAAATCTTTTTACTTTTTAAAATTTCTAAAAGAACCTGAGGAATTCTTTAGGAAATGTTATAAAATTATACTTCTATTTAATTACTTTTTTAATTAGAGTCTAAATATTTTGCTTTATACAGCAAACAAAAAATTTTTTCAACATAACCTCAAAATTGAAAAGTTTAATTTTAGTTTTTTAGTAATAAAACCCACTTTTACATGTTAGGAACAGCATTTTTAGTACAAAATATAGTAAGTCATTACCAAATTATATAGTTTTTACCAAATTTTAATCGTTTTTTGAGAAATTTTATAAAAATATTCAATATAAACTTAAAAATCTTTTTACTTTTTCGAATTTTTAAAAGATGATGAGGAATTCTTTAGTAAATATTCTTAAATGTTACTTATATTTAATCATTTGTTTAACTGGATTCTAAATATTTTGCTTTTAACTGCAAATTAAATTTTTTTTCAACCTAACCTCAAAATTTAAAAACTTAATTTTAGTTTTTAAATAAAAAAAATCAAATTTTCATGTTAGAAACAACATTTTTAGTTTAAAATTTAGGAAGTCATTATCAAATTACATAGATTTTCATCAAATTTTAATAGCTTTTTAAAAAATTTTAGAAAAAAAAATAAATTTGATACCAAAGATCTTTTTACTTTTTAAAATTTCTAAAAGATCCTGAGGAATTCTTAAGTAAATGTTCTAAAGTATTACTTAATTTTGATCACTTGTTTAATTGGGGTTTAAATATTTTGCTTAGTACTGCAAATTAAAATTTTTTTCAACCTAACCTCAAAATGTAAAAATTTTATTTTAGGTTTTTAGTAACAAAACTCATTACTTGAAGTTACGAATAATAAATAAAGTAGATATTAATGTTATTACGTTGAATAACCTAAAGTTTTGTCAAAATTTTAAGCAATTTTTAAAAAAAAATTTGAAAATATTAAATTTGACCTAAAAAATCTGTATCCTTTTCCAAATATTAAAATTAAGCTAAGCCAATGCACAGTGGGAGAATACGGCCAAAACTTAATAACTTGGTCATTTCTTGACTTTTGTTCTTGAAATTTTTAGTGTATATAAATAATATACCTTTAGTTAAACTGAAATAGTTTTTTTAAGAAAATATAAAGTCTGTGGTCACATAAAACTGCACTACTAAACATGCTGAAAAAATTTTTGCTGGCGATTATAAAAATTATTTACTTAAATAGAATAATATATGAAAAGAATACCTATCCTGCGATACATGACTTGACAAAATCGGACATGTCCTTTCAGAGATATTGGGCTCATACTATGAGCTTAAAACGAGATTTTGTATGCTTCTAACAAACCTGCAGAAAAACTCTAAACATTGAATATTTTTATACAAAAGATTACGAGTTCTTGAATAATATAAATTTGCAAATTTCATAATTTTTATTGCGTCCACAATTATGTGACCACTACCTATGTATATACTTAAATAAATTATACAAAGGTTATTCAAAATTAAAAATTTTGTTGTTTTTTTATCTTTATATATAAATTTTGCATAGAAAAATTGTGAAAAAGGGGTGTTACTAAAAACGTTGTAATTCTTAAAATGGGATGCAAATGGATATGAAATTTATAAAACTTATGAATGATTCAATTCAGCTATTAGAGAGTGTTATGCTTCAACCTCTAAAAATCTCTAAAAAAAGTTCGCGGTCTATCAAACTTTGTATTTATTTTTTTTTTAATTTTTTTTATGGTTGTTTTAAATGCTAGAATTCTAGATGAAGCATAGGTCAAAAAATATTGAAATTAACGCGGTTAATTAATAAAAGGTGTCTACTATTTAATCCAAAAAAGAAAAAGTTAAAATTTTGCACGTATTTCAAAATTAAGCGAATTTCATATATAGGTTCATATATAAAAATAATTTTTTTAAGAACAAATAAACAAATATTCAAACTTTGAGGATCTATTACAGCCTTAGTAAGCAATGCAGTATGGCCAAAAATTTGGGATTACATGTTTTGAAATGTCAGCTCTAATGTGACACTAAAATTTCTTAAAAAAAAATTAAAAACATTTATGGGGGTTTTGGCCGTAATTTCCTACTGTGCAATGTATTGCGAACATAACAAAATTTTCTTTAATTATAAATACTTTATAAGTTAGAGCCTTAATTTTTTGCTTTTTCTTGCAAATTTTAAGTTTTTCCAAACTAACCTCGAAATGTAAAAAAAAATATTTTAGTTTTTTGCAATAAAACTCATTACTTAAAGTTAGGAATAACATATAAAGTAGAAATTAATGTTATTAACTCGAATAACATAAATTTGTGAAAATTAAAAGCAATTCTTAAAAAAATTGTGAAAATATTCAATTTAACCTAAAAAATCGGTTTCCTTTTTCAAATATTCCAAAAAAACTGAGGTAATATTTAATGAAAATACTAAAATATTTTTTTATTTATATTCACTTATTAATTAAGAACCTTAATTTTTTGCGTTTGCTTGCAAATTTCAAATTTTTTCAACCTAACCTCAAAATTTAAAAAAATTATTTAAGCGTTTTTTGATTATAAAAATCACAATTCGAAGTTGGCAACAGCTTTTGTAGTACAAAATATTATTATTATTTTAATTCAAATTGAACATTTCAAATTTTATATTCAAATCTTCAAATGGGAAAATTGGAAATTTCTCATAAAATGAATGAAAATTAAAGAAAATGTTTCGGAAACATGTTTTTTAATATCAACTGAACGTTTTCATTTTATAACAAACATTAATGTCATGAATTAATTGTAAATTTTATGCTTTGTTGTAAAGAAAAATTATGACTTTTCTAAATTTTTTGGAGGTTATGGTTTGACTTTATGTTTCACGAATTATTTTCTTCTGCATAAATTTCCCATAAAATGTGTTTATTTGAAAGTATTCATTAAAGGATTTATCATAGACATTTTGTTAATAGTTTATGTTTTACTATAGAAATTAACAAGATACATATTCCTTAAATTCATTACAACCCTCACCCTAATATTTTAAAAAATTTTATTTTCATCAAGAAAGGCAAAGCAATTTGTTAGGGATTATTAAAATTTTTATGGAAATTTGTTTTAATATAAATAATTCAATATATTTTAATTATGTCAAAACATACATATTTTGAATCTAAATTAAAAATTTTCAAAATTTTCAAAAAAATATAAAGAATTTTTGAAATACTTAAAATGTTATGTTATTTCAATTATACCTTCGAATAATTATCATAACCTCCAAAACAATATTTAAGAACTTTCTTAGAAAGTCAAATTCTGAGAAAGGGAATTTTCAAAACAGCTGTTTTGGTTATCATATTCCATCCTTCCTTATCTCTCCCCTCTTCCTTTAAATTTGAATATTTTAATATGTTTACATTATAATCTTGTCATATCAATTTGTTTTTTTTTATAAATTCTCTTCTTGTTTACATAAAATGTCAATTAAAGCTTAACATTTTTTTTATATCCAACTCAGGGGTGGGCTCTGGAAAACTCATTTGAAAAACAAAACGATGCATTTTTTTTTTTTTTTTTTGAAGGGTGGTTTAACCATAAGCTTAAGTTTTCAAACACACTTCAATATTTGTAGTGTACAAAAATTTGGTGTCATATATTTTTATCATTTCCAAATTGTTTAAACAGATAATAGGGAATATTTGTCGACACTCATGAAACAAAAAGAGAAGTAAGCACTTAATAGCTTTGACAGCGTAATTTTAAACAGAAAAGGGGAATGTTTCTCAAAAAAATGAGGTTAAATTTGATGACATTTTTATATATTTGGCTAAAGAAGAGAATTTTTTTAAATTTTTAAGAAAACACTTTTTTATTTTCTAAATTTTTAAAAGAATCTGCTGAATTTTAATAAACTATTACAAAATTATGACTTCATTTTAATAATTCAATCATACGTAGAAGAAATTTTATGCATTAAATTGCGCATTTGTAAGTTTTTCAACTTAACCTCAAAATTTAAAAGTTTGATTTTAGAGTTTTTCAAAATTAAAACCACTTGTAGATGTTAGGAAGAATATTTTAATAAGAAAACAATGTAAGTCAAATTAAATTTTCATACTTTTCACCCAATTTTTAAAAAAAATATTGAAAAATATTTAATTTAACCTAAAAAATCTGATTTCTTTTTTAAATTTTAAAAAGAAACTGAACAATTTTTTTGAAAATTTACTAAAATGTTATTTAATTTTAATCATTTGTTAAAAAAAAATCACTAGATTCTGCATTTGGCTGCAAACGAAAATAATTTTCAACCTAACCTCAAAATTTAAATCACAAAGTTTTTTGTTTTTACACATAAAAATCACTACCAGAAGTAAGAAATTACATTTTAAGTAAAAAATAAGGTTAGTCCAAGTAAAAATATATACTTTTTGTGGTCATATTTTAAGCAAGTTAAAAAAAATAAATAATATTAAATTTAACCTCAAAAATATGCTAACTTTTCAAAATTTTTAAATGAAACTCTTCAGTTCATTGGAAAATACACTAAAACGTTACTTAGTTTTGATCATTTGTTAAAATGGAGTTACTATATTTTGCTTTTTACTGCAAATAAAAATAATTTTCAACCTAACCTCAAAATTTAAAATCATAATTTTCCGATTTTAAGCTATGAAATTCACTACCAGAAGTTAGAAATAACATTTGAAGTAGAAAATAAGATTAGTCCAAGTAAAATTTGGACTCTTTGTGAACAAATTTTTAGCTGGTTTAAAACTAAATGGAAAAATATTCATTTTAACCTAAAAAATACGTTTACTTTTGAAAATTTTAAAAAGATACTATTCAACTCTTTAGTAAATATAGTAAAAACTTACTCATTTTTAATCATTTGTTAAATCAGAGTCTCAATATTTTGCATAACGTTGCAAAATATTATTTTTTTCAACCTAACCTCAAAATTTAAAATATTTAATTTTTAGTTTTTAACAATAAAAATGTTAATAAAAATAAGGAATAACGTTTTAAGTACAAAATGATATCAGTCAAAATCAATTTTCTTACTTTTTCGCAAAATGTTAAGCAATTTTGAAAGAATTTCGAATAACATAAAATTTAACCTAAAAAAATTTGTTTAACTTTTCAAATTTTAAGAAGAAACAAAACAATTTTTTAGTAAATAGACTGAAATCTTACTCAATTTTTAACATTCGTTAAATTCGGATCTAAATATTTTGCGTTTTCTTGCAAATTAATAATATTTTCAACTTAACCTCAAAATGTAAAAATTTAATTTTTAAGTTTTTAGCAATTAAAATCGCAAAAAAATTAGAAACAACATTAAAAGTAGAAAATATTAATAGTCGTAATTAAATTACATACTTTTTGAAAAAATTCCCAGCAATTTTCAAATAATTTTGATACAATTTTCAATATAACCTTAAAAATCTGTTTAATTTTTTAAATATTATTTTTCTTTTTAACAATTGTTCAAAAAATTTTCTAAAATGTTACTAAATTTTATACATTTCTTAAATTGGAGACTATAGATTTTGCCTTATGTTGCAAATTTAAATTTTTTTCAACATAACCTCACAATTTGAAAATTTAATTTTAAAGCTTTGAGGCTAGGAATAACATTTAGTATCAAATACTGTTAGTAAAAATCAATTTGAGTACTTTTTGAACAATTCGTTTGGCATTTTTATAACAAATTTTAAAAATATATAATTTAACCTAAAAAAAATGTTTCCTTTTTCAAATATTTAAGAAGTACTGAGTGGGTGTTTAACGAAACTGCAAAAATATTATTTAATTTTAGTCACTTTTTACAATAAGGCCTTAAGTTTTTGCTTTTTCTTGCAAATTTCAGATTTTTTCAACATAACCTCAAATTTTGAAAATTTTATTTGAGCGTTTTTAGCTTAAAAAAATAACTTTTGAAGTTAGCAAAAGCTTTTATACTACAAAATTATATAAATTAGAGTCAAATTAAAGCTTTTAGCACTATTTAAAAATTTTATTTGTTTAACTTTAGGTAATTCGTAAATACTTTTTATTGTAAAATTTTGTTTATTTTCTCGTATTTTATTTGTTCTTTGGCAAAATAAACATTAATTTTATTTTATTGCTGCTGCTGTGTTGCAACCACTCGATTTTCCTGGTCGAAACACCTGAAAACTACATTTATAATGGTTGAGTTTTAAATTTGTTGTGTTTTTTTTTTTAATTTGTTAAAACCTTCATTAAATTTTAGGAATAATGTTTGAAGGAAATCTTAATGATTACAGCAGCATCATTAAAATTTTTGGAAATGGAATTTATGGCTATAGTTAATATTCTTGAAGCTTGAAATATTACAAAATTTGATACTTTTTTTTAAAGATAAAAAACAGTAATTTCAACATTTGAAAACAATTATTTGTAATTTTAAACTGAAAATATTTTGAGGGTCTTAATTGACCTCAGGGTTTTTAAGGCTTCTAAGCGGTTTAAAATAAGTCTTTAAATCTCTTACCTGGGTTTGAAAATTTGAAGAGATTATCCTCATTTTGATGATCCTTAATTGACTTTTCCAAATGAGTCATAGAGGAAAAGTTAATGGCCTTTCGTCTGCTTTATTTAGTTTTTAAAGACTGGAAGCGACACTAAGTTAAGTTTTTTTTTTCAATTCAACCGAAGACACTATAAAATTCTTTAGAAAATATGGTATAATCTTATTTGAAAGTTTTTCAACATAACCTCAAATTTTAAAAATGTTATTTCTGCGTTTTTTTTGTCTTAAAAATCGCTATATGAAGTAGTAAAAAGTATTTACAATATAAGTTAACAATTTTTTTTTTTAAATTTATTTATTTTAAAACAAAATTAAAACCATTTTATTGTTTCTTATTCAATTTAACCTACAAATTTTGTGTTCTTTTTCAAATATTACAAAGAAACTGAATCATTTTTCAAAAACTATACTGAAATCTTACTGAAAACCAATTACTAGTAATGTAGGAGTCTAAATCATTTGCATTTTCTTGCGTATACGAAATTTATTCAACCTAACCTCAAATTTGAAAATCTTAATTCATGATTTTCTCACTTAAAAATCATGAATAACATTTATGAAAAGCATTTGGAATATAAATTAACTTTCTTAAATAAATATTTTACAACCTATCCTCAAAATTTCAACTATTTATTACTAATTTTAAATTTAACCTAAAAAATTTGTCTCCTTTTTTAAATATTTAAAAGAAACTGTGTAATTCTTTGAAAAATACATCAAAATCTTACTTAATATTTATGACTTGTAAAGTTAAGGTTAAAAAATTTTGCGTTTAGGTGCAAATTTCAAAGTTTTTCAACCTAACCTCAAATTTTAAAAATACTAAATTAGCATTTTCAATTATTTTAAGTATTTGAGGTAAATTCTAAGTATTTGCAGCAAATAAATCTTGCACAATTAAATATTTAGCAACAAAATTTTAACTATTTTATCAATCATTTTTACAAATTTTCAAATTAACCTCAATTTTTTTTTTCTTTTTCAAATACTTTGAAGAAGCTAAGTAATTTTTTAGGAAATATACTGAAATCGTATTTAATATTAATTACTGGTAAAGCTGGAGTGTAAATAATTTTCTTTTAAGTGCAAATTAAAATTATTTTCAACCTAACCTCAAATTTTGAAAATTTTATTTTAGCATTTTTTGGCTTAAAAAGTCTCAATTTTAATTAATTACAATTATTTAAAGTTTCACATAACATTTGTTTGCACTAGAAAGTATTCTACCTATAACATAATTAAAACCATTTTGAAAAAATTTTTTAATTTAAACTAAAAGTTTTGTTTTCTTGTTAAAATATTTCATAAAATCCAAATAATTCTTTAGAAAAACTACTGAAACCTTATTTAGTTTTAATTACTGGTAAAATTAAAAACTAAATTAAATGCGCTTTACTGCCTATATAAAGTTTTTTCAACCTAACCTCAAATTTGGAAATTTGTTTTCTTTTAGAAATCATTATTTTATGTATAAAAAGCTTAAATAAATATTTTTCTTAAACAATAAAATATCTTTTTATAAAATTGAAAACATTTTTTCACTAATTTTCAACAATTTTTCTTTATAACCTAAAAATTTTGTTTTCTTTTTCAAATATTTCCAAAAAAAACTAATAGTTCCTAAGAAAATTGACTGAAACCTTATTTAGTATCGTTTTTTTGTAATTTTAAGATTTAAATATTTTGCTTTAAGGTGCAAATTTCAAAATTTTTCAACCTAACCTCAAATTTTAAAAATTATAAATCTACATTTTTAACTAAGTATTAAGTATTTGCAGCAAAAATTAATATTTTTCTTGTACATTTAAATTTTTTTGCAACAGAATTAGAGCCCTTTTATAACTAATTTTCAAAAATAAAAATATTTAACCCAAAAAATTTTGTTTTCTTTTTCAAATATTTCAAAAAAACAGAATAGTTCATAAGAAAATTGACTCAAACCTTACTTGGTATCGATATATTGTAAATTTAGGGCTAAAATATTTTGCATTTCAATGCATATTCAAGTTTTTTTCAACCTAACCTCACTTTTCAAAAGTAGTTTTCTAGCATTTTTAGCAATAAAAAACTCTGAATACTATTTTCAGTATAAACTAACCCCAAAATTGATTAAATATAGAATAAAAATTTATCTTAAGTGAAGAACATTTCTTCAAAAATTGTTTTCTTATAGTTTTCTTAAAAAAATATTGAAATTTTTTTTCTTCGAAATTTGTTCTTTCTTCCTGTAGTTTATTAGGGGTTTTAAATTATTATCAAATGAAAAATTTATTATATTTTTTTCAATATTTAACATTTTAGCTCTTAAGCTTTATCTTATTCATTGTTCAAATTCTTTCTTTCTTTCTTGCTCTTAACAAATCTTTGAAATGTCAGGTTTTTGTTTTTTTTTACGAAAAAAACAAGCCAAAGATTAATGATGCCTTAAGGTTTTTCTCAGTTTTACCTTTTTCGTAAGCATTATTTTAAGTGTAAAACCAAAAAATTTACAAAATAAAATAAGAAATAAAACATGAAAATGTATCACCCAAAATCATTCACTCATTCATTCATTCACAGCATCAAACATTAGTAACTCAGCCAATAGCAGTCATCAGTTACCCGTAAAACCATCAGCTTCAGCAGCTTAATTTTAGAAATGGTTACATGCCAGCAGATTCTCTGCTTTTCTTCTGCTTTTTCCCCAAAATTCCAACAAAAACGCATTAAACATTTTACCTTTTTTTTTGTTGTGAGCTCTTGGATTCCTTGTAATAATGATGATTGTTCGTTCGCTCCTCCAAAACAACAAAACATAAAATTTCATTTGAAATTGTTAAAAACTATCATGCGTTTTTTCGGAAATGCATTTTTTGGGGATTTTTTTTTTTAGCTTTAATACCTCCTGGTAAAAAAGGTCATTAACACTCTTATAGAGTTCATAAATCTTGTATTCTTTTTAAAAAATCTGTCCAAAAAACAACAGCAATAAAAAAGGTCATTAGTTTGGCTTGTTAAAAAGTGTCAGCGAAATTTGAAATAAAAAACTTGACTTCAATTTTTCATTATGAATCACAAAAAAATTTGGCTTAAAAGCATAACCAAACTCAACCAAAACCCCGTTAAGGTGATAAATTAACACAGAAATTTATTGGTTTTTAATTAAATTCGCAAAAGCCTTGTTTTTATTACTTTATTCTTAAAAATAAATATATTAAAATTTTGAGGTTATGTTGAAAAAATTTTAAATTTGCAAAATAAAGCAGAAAAATTTAATTGTAGATTAAAGAACCATTTCAAAGATATTAAATATTGGTATTCCCAAATCTTAAGTCCACAGATTCTTTTAAATATTTGAAAAAGAATATTGATTTTTTAGGTTAAAATGGTAAACAATAAAAAATGTTTAATTAAAGGTTAAATTTAACTAAATTTTGATTAAGAAACATTAAAATAATAACTTTTATGTTAAAATTCATTTCTTGTAAAGAAATTTTTTTGATTTAAGTTTTTCAATTTTGAGGTTATAGTGAAAAAGTTTCAAATTTGCAGTTTAAAGCATGAAACTCTAGCTCTAACTTAAGAAACTTATAAATTTGAGAAAAATTTCAGTAAATTTATAAGAAAATTCTTTAGTTTCTTTCTAAAATTTGCAAAAGAAAACATATTTTTTAGGTTATGTTGAAAAAACATCAAAATTAGGTCCTTAATAACAATAAAAATGTTTTTAAATTAGCTGAATTAAGCTCTCTGAATACATATCAAGCAAAATCATCATTTTTGTTCTAAAATTCAATGAAACAAATTTTTGAAATTTTGAGGTTATGGTAAAAAAAAAATCAAAGTTGCAAAGAAAAGCAGGCAAAATTACTTCCAAACTAAAAAGTTGTTAAAACTAAAAAATATTTCTTCAAATTTACAAGAAAATGGAATGGTTTTTTTGTTTAACTTGAAAAAGAAGACAAAATTTTGAGGTTATGTTGAGAAAAAAATAAAAATTAAGGCTTTAACAGAAGTAAAAATGTCTTAAATAAGTAGAATTAAGATTAACACATAGATTTGAAGCATAAAATTTAATTTTTTATATAAAATTTAATGAAATATTTTTAAATTTTGAGGTTAGGGTGAAAAAAATTCTAAGGCGCAAGTAAAAGCAATATAGTTTATTTTTTAGCTAACAAGTTATTTAAATTAAAGAATATTTTTGTCTATACAAAGCAAAATTATGCAGTTTCTTTCCAAAATTTTAAAAAGAATATAGATTTCTTAGGTTATGTTGAGAAAAAATAAAAATTAGGGCCTTTATAAAATTAAAAATTAACTAAAATTAGTTATAAAAGACTTTTTAATAAGTTTCAGGCAAAAACATAATTTTTTTTATAAAATTCATGGAAATATTTTAATAAATTATGAGGTTAGGGTGAAAAAAAATTAAGAAAGCAATAAAAATCAAACAATTTTGTTTTTGAGATTTAAAACTATTAAGATCAAAGCATTTTATTGCATATTAGTTTCAAAACTCTTTACGGTTTCTTTTAAATATTTGAAAAATAAAAAAAATGTGAAGTTAGTTTGAGAAGTTTCAAGTTTAAGCTTTAAAATGTTATGAAAAATGTCCTCAAAGTATTTTTCAAATTGTTTAGAGCTAAATTTTGTTTAAAACATTTACCCAAGTAAAAGATATTCAATAAATTTTTTTCAAATTTTGAGGTTAGGTTGAAAAAAACTTTCAAGCGCAAGCTAAAGCAAAATGTTTTTTTCACAACTTAAAAGAATGTTTAAATAAAATATAATTTTCGTTTTTATACTTCGAAATTGTTTAGTTTTATTTATATATTTGAAAAAGAACACACATTTTTATGTTATTTTTTAATTTTAGATTCTGAAAAAAGTAATCAAATAAGTTTTAAATTAAATAAATTCTATTAAAAAACTAGATTTTGAGAAAATTTTAATTTTTTGAAGAAAATCGTGGAAATAACAATTTTAAATTTTAAGGTTAGGTTGAAAAATTTGAAAATAAGCAAGTAAAAGCAGAAACTTTAAAGCCTTAATAAATAAATAATTAAATCTGAATAATTTGTTTAAATATTTTCATCAAAATTGTTTACCATCTTTTCAATATTTGAAAAAGAACACACAAATTTTGAGGTTATGTTGAAAAAAATTAAAAATAAGCACATTAACGCAAAGAGTTTTAAGTCTAAATAAATAATTTATTAAGTTTGCATAATTTGTTGGTATATTTATACACAAATTCTATAAATTCTATTCAATATTTAAAAATTTGCACACAAATTTTAAGGTTATGTTGAAAAATATGAAAATGCGCAAATTAAAGCATAAAGTTTAAAGCCTAAATCAATAAATTATTAAATTTAAAACATTTTTTGGTAAATTTAGACAAAAATTCTTTAGTTTATTTTCAATATTTGAAAAAGAATACAGAAATTTTTGAGCTTATATTGAAATATTAGAAAAAAGCACGTAAACGCAAAGACTAAATAAATAAACAAATTATTAAATTCAAATAATTTGTATGTCTATTTATTTAAAAATTCTAGAGATTCTTTTAATTATTTGAAAAATAGCATGCAAATTTTGTGGTTATGTTGAAAAGTATGGAAATGCGCAAATTAACGCATAAAACTGATGGTCTTAATTAAGAATCTATTAAATCTGGAGAGATTTTGTGCAAATTTTTGCCAAAATTCTTCGGCTTTTTTTTCGATTTTTGAAAAAAGAATAAAAAAAATTTGAGGTTAAGTTGAAAAATATGGAAATGCGCAAGTAAACGTATAAAATTTATGGTCGAAATTATGAATCTATTCAATTTTAAGAGTTCTTGTGTATATTTTTAATAAAATTCTTCGGCTTCTTTTCAATTTTTGAAAAAAAAAAAAAAAAATTTTGAGGTTATGTTGAAAAATATGGAAATGCGCAAGTAAACGCAGAAAATTTATGGTCTTAATTAAGAATCTATTAAATTTGAAGAGATTTTGTGCATATTTTTGCCAAAATTCTTCAGCTTCTTTTCGATTTTTGAAAAAAGAATAAAAAAATTTTGAGGTTATGTTGAAAAATATGGAAATGCTCAAGTAAACGCATAAAATGAAGGGTCCAAACTATGAATCTATCAAATTTTAAGAGTTCTTGTGTATATTTTTATCAAAATTCTTCAGCATCTTTTCAATTTTTGAAAAAAGTATAAACAAATTTTGAGGTTATGTTGAAAAATATGGAAATGCGCAAGTAAACGCATAAAATTGATGGTCTTAATTCAGAATCTATTGAATTTGAAGAGATTTTGTGCATATTTTGCCAAAATTTTGCAGCTTCTATTCAATTTTTGAAAAAAGGATAAAACAATTTTGAGGTTATGTTGAAAAATACGAAAATGCGCAAGTTTACGCATAAGATTTGAAGCTTAAATCAATAAATGGTTGAACCTAAAGAAGTTTTTAGAATATTTATAACGAAATTTTTCAGATTCTTTTCAATATTTGAAAAAAAAACAAACAATTTTTTTTTATTTTGAAAAATAAACCAAAAAACATTTTGATTTTGCTATTGAAAAACCAAATATTTTTCTTTTGATTCAATTTATTAACTTCTCCCATTTCTAAGCTTTAAAAGGGAATTTTTGTTTTCTTTTTTTTTTAAATAATTTCAATTTCCTTTCTGCTTAATTGAATTTTTGCTTAAATGGGGTCTTGCCATGTCCGACCGACAGTCAATAAATGTATTTATACTTTTTTTTTCAAAAAATCAACAAATAAATAAAGCAACAAATTTCCAATTGAGTAAATGTTTCGGATTTTATAAGGAAAACTGTCAAAGCTTGTTGCTGCTTACGACTTAGTCACGACTTTGTCAAAGACTTGAGAGACCCCAAAATGACGAATATCTTTATTGACAAGAGACAGAAAAAAGTGAGTGTTTGAATGGAGTCTATATGCAATAAAAGGATTTAATTATTTATTTTTTTTTTTCTTTTTTGTATAACAATAGATTTAGACAGACAGACAGACAGTCAGCCCCCAAGAGCTTTAAAAGGCATATAGAAAAAATTTGCTAATAGAATTTTCAATTTGTTTAAAGAAAGACAGGAAAGCCAAAACGTTTTATTCAACGTTTCACCAAAAATGCATTCAATCGTCGGTCTACTGCTAGTCAATCGTTGGTCTAACTATTGGACAATACAAGTTGGAAACAAATGAAACGTGAAAGGCAAACTGATTAGTTTATATGGGACGAGAAAAAAAATGGGAAAAAATTTAAAATGGAAAAAAAGAATTAAATAAAACTTGTTAACATCAATTCTAAGCCATAAAGAAAAAATTGCAGAAAAAAACTAACGAGTTTTTTTGATGACCAAAAAGCGAAACAACGGGAAATTATTAGGGAGGAACTTTTTTCCTAATCTCTCTTGGAGATATTCAATAGAAAGCTTAACACTAGCAAAAAAACACAAAAAAGCTTTTCCAAAAAGTGAATGTTTCAATTGGACTGAAAGATGTTTCAAAGTTTAGCATTAGAAAGCTTTTAATACTTATAAAGCTTTTTTTAGATTCTCAAAATCTTACTAAGGTCTGAGTTGAAGCTTTCATCGAGTGCATTCTTGAAGAAGCTTTTCATAAGTTACAAAAAGTTTCGTTAAAGTTCATAATTGAATTTATATTTTAAATAATGTTCTAAAAAGCATCTTTAAAAGCTCTCTTAGTTTTAAATTAACTCTCGTTAAGATTTAAAAAAGTTCGTTAAGCTAAAAATAAGCTTTCATCAAGTGCATTCTTGAAGAAGCTTTTCATAAGTTACAAAAAGTTTCGTTAAAGTTCATAATTGAATTTATATTTTAAATAATGTTCTAAAAATTTCTTTAAAAAGCTCTCTTAGTTATAAATTGACACTCGTTAAGTTTTTAAATAGTTCGTTAAGCTTAAAAATAAGCTTTTATCAAGTGCATTCTTTAAAAAGCTTTTCATAAGTTACAACAAGTTTCGTTAAAGTTCATAATTGAATTTATATTTTAAATAATATTCTAAAAAGCTTCTTTAAAAGCTCTCTTAGTTATAAATTAACTCTCATTAAGTTTTAAAATAGTTCGTTAAGCTAAAAATAACGCCAGAAATAATTAGTGATATCGACTATAAATAAAAATCAAGCCTTGAAATTTTTCTAAAGTCTTATATTATAAAAATAAAGTTTCGTTAAGTTTCAAAAACTTTCGCTTCCTCAAAAATAGTATCATATATAAGATTTATTACACTTTGGAATTGCAAATGAGCTTTTAAAATTTTTCTCAGTATCTAAGTATTGAAAATAATGTTTCGTTAAGTTTCAAAATGTTTCGTTAAGCTAAAAATAACTACAGAAACAATTTGTCATTACGACTAGAATTACAAATTAAGTTTTAGAATCATTCCAAAGCCTTAGACTTTGAAAATAAAGTTTCGTTAAGTTTCAAAAACTTCCGTTAGATCAAAACTAATGTCATACAAAAAATCTCTTTCCTATAGACATTGCAAATCAAGTTTTAGAATCTTTCAAAGACCTAAGATCGTGAAAATAAGGTTTCGTTAAGTTTCAAAAACTTCCGCTACTTGAAAACTAATGTCATGCAAAAAAAGGCTTAAAACTTGGTATTTTAAATCAACTTTTTAAACTTTTCTCGGGTGCTTAGTATTGAAAGTAAAGTTTTGTTAAGTTTTAAAAAGTTTCGCTAAGTTAAATAAAAATAAATAAATTTTGTTAGAATTTAATGGGAAGCACAAATCTTATATTAAAAACTTTCTGAATCCTTTTATTTCCGAAATAATGTTTCGTTAAGTTTTAAAAATTCTCTCTAAGCTTAAATTGATGCCATATATGAGACGTCTTTACCTTGGGCATTACAAATCAAAATTTGAAATGTTACCAAGACACTCTGGGATGAAAAAAAAGTTTGGTTAAGTTTTAAAAAGGGTTGCTACTTTAAAATTCTTGTCATCTATGTGATGTCTTAAGGTTTGGCTTTATATGAAAGCTTTTAGAATTTGTCTGAAGCACACCGTGTTGAAAATAAAGTTTCGTTAAGTTTCAAAATGTGTCGCTAAGCTAAAAATAAGTTAAAAATTAGATTAAACTTTAGACTAGTATTGCCTATCTGGTTTTATAGTCTTTCTTAAGCCCTTGGATTTCGAAATAAAGTTTCGTTAAGTTTTAAAACCACTCGTTTATTTACAAATGATATCTTCAATGAAATGTCTTAATGACTGATATTGTCAAAAAGGTTTTAAAACTTTTCTAAGATACTCAGGGGCGACAATAAAGTTTCGTTAAGTTTCAAAAATGTTTGTTAAGTTTTAGTTTTAACTTGGAAATGATTTTAGAAAAAATCTAGTATTTTATATTCTATAACAAAACATTTCTATCATACTTGGTTTCAAAAATAAAGTTTCGTTAAGTTTTAAAAATTTTCCCTAAATTTAAAATTAGCTTATATTATGAATTAAATACTTTTTGGTATTGTATTTTGAGTTTTAAAATTTTCCCAGCACGCTTAGCTTTAAAAATAATTTTTCGTTAAGTTTCAAAAATGTTCGTTAAGTTAAAAGTAAGCCTATAAATGGTTTTTGATGTTTCATTTTATTATAAATCTTTTTATTAGACATTTCTATCGCCTTTGACTTCCAAAATAATGTTTCGTTAAGTTTCAAAAATGTTCGTTAAGTTAAAATTAAGTTAATAAATGGCTTTTAATAATGTTTAGGATTACAAATCAAGTTACAAAATCTTCTTGTAGTATTTATTAACGAAAATAAACTTTCGTTAAGTTTCAAATACTTTCGTTAATTTAAAATAAAGCCCATATTTGTGCTGCTAAGGCCTTTATTAGCAAAACTAATGCATTAGCTAATCCTATATTAGGGATTCTAAGGCCTCTATACAATGAGGAAAAGCTTCATGTAATAAAAAAAAAGTTTCGTTAAGTTTGAAAAACCTGAGTTAATCCCATATTAGGGATTCTAAGGCCTGTATACATTGAAAAAAAGCTTCGTAAAAAGTTAAATTTTTATAAAAATGTAGATGCCAAATTAGAAGTATTATAAATTTAATCTAAATCTATTTAACTAAATTAGTTTGTTATTACTTTTTGAATTTAAACTATTTAAATTTAATAGTATGTACTTTTGTTTCCAAATTATGTTGTCTTTCATCTTTTTTAAATAACTTTAAATTTCATAAAATACTTCCACAAAATTATTCCCCAAATTATCTTGCAACAAAGCGGCAAAACTGATCTTATAAAACATTCTTCTAGTCCATTACATTTTCCGGGATGTCCAAAAAAATGTCTATCCTTCCCGTTCTTTTCTCAACATCTCCAAAAATGATTACAAAACAAATTCTTTATAATTATCATTAGCCAACATTAACATAAATTATCTAGACGCAAATGAGCTGCTCTGGCTTCTTTGCCAACTTCATGGCTTGTTGAGGAAAAACATTTAAAATTTTATTATTTTTTTTTTTTTTTTTGGTGAAAAAACAGAAATGTAAATTTTCATTTAGGCGAAAATAAAACACAATGAAACATTCTCTTGTTCGTTAAGTGGCCGAAAAGAAAAGATGTTTAAATAAATAAAGAAATAAAGTCTTAAGGCAAAAAAAGAAAAAACTTAAATACATATAACAAAAAGATCAAGTTTAATGGCTGGACATAATGGCAACACTTAAAGTGTCCAGCAACAGAAACGACAGAACTAAGAGACAGAGAAAGAAAGAAGAAGATGGAGCATGAGTAAGGAGAAGAAAAGAAATTTAACAGAAAATTTTTGTTTTAAGATAAATCTAAGAAATTATACAGTTTTCTAAAGAAAGAAATGAAAACTTTCAAAAAGCTTTTTTGGCTTTAAAAAAAACTTTAAGCTCTTTAAAAGAATCTTTTGAGCTCTATTGAAAGCTTTAAATTGCAACTATATTCTTGTTTCAGTTCTATGTTTAACAAAAAATCTATTTAAGGCTTTTAGAAGAGCTATTGAGCTTTTTTTGAAAAGCTCTAAGCTCAATTTTACAGTTTTGGTTCTGTTCTGTTCTACATATGTTCTAGTTTTTTCTAGAATTTCATTTTTCAAATCTATTAGCTTTAAAAAAAACTTCTAAACTTTAAAAAAAAGCTTTTTAAAAGAAGCTTTTAAGCTTTTTAAAAGAAGTTTTTAAGCTTTATTGAAAGCTTTTAATTGCAATTGTATTCTTGTTTTAGTTCTTTGTTTAACAAAAAATCTATTCAGAGGTTTTAGAAAAGCTATTTAAGACTTTTAGAAGAGCTATTGAGCTTTTTTTTGAAAAGCTCTAAGCTCAATTTTACAGTTTTGGTTCTGTTCTAGATATGTTCTAGTTTTTTCTAGAATATCTTTTTTTTCAAATCTATTAGCTTTAAAAAAACTTCTAAACTTAAAAAAAAAGCTTTTTAAAAGAAGCTTTTAAGCTTTATTGAAAGCTTTTAATTGCAATTGTATTCTTGTTTTAGTTCTTTGTTTTACAAAAAATCTATTCAGAGGTTTTAGAAAAGCTATTTAAGGCTTTTAGAAGAGCTATTGAGCTTTTTTTGAAAAGCTCTAAGCTCAATTTTACAGTTTTGGCTCTGTTCTGTTCTAGATATGTTCTAGTTTTTTCTAGAAATTCTTTTTTCAAATCTATTGGCCTTAAAAAAAACTTCTAAACTTAAAAAAAAGCTTTTTAAAAAGCTTTTAAGCTTTTTAAAAGAAGCTTTTAAGCTTTATTGAAAGCTTTTAATTGCAATTATATTCTTGTTTTAGTTCTCTGTTTAACAACAAATCTATTCAAAGCTTTTAGAAAAGCTATTGGGCTTTTTTTAAAAGCTCTAAGCTCAAGTTTACAGTTTTGGTTTTATTCTTGTTCGAGATATGTTCTAGTTCTGTTACAGCTCATTTCTGGTTCTACTGGACTACTGTAACAGTTCTGTTATTATTCTGTAACACTTCTGTTATAATTCTCTAACAGTTCTGTTATATTAAAGTTTAATTTTAAAGTACTTTTTCTCAGAACCTTATTTCTAATTAAAACTAGTTTTTTTTAGAATTTCTTTTTTCAAATCTATTTTTAAATTAAATGTTTCATAAACCTTCTTTAGTTGTTATTTTATTGTATAACATTTTTGTTGATACTTAAGGTAGAAATAGTTTCCCTGTGACCCAACATACACCTGGTAATTGGATTAAATAAGATTTAACAGTTAAATTAAAACAAGTTAAAACGAAAAATACCCTCTTTGTTTCATTACTTAACTCTTTTCTATAGAAAACAGTAACACCATGGAATAGACCACATTTTGTTTTGTTAGCAAATGCAATGTCACCTCCTAAAGCCAGGCAGCCGATACAGTCAGACATTATTCAGTTACTTGGCTTACATTTACATGTTATAGTCAATGTTTTTTTTACAAAAAAACATAAAAAAGAAAAATTTATATAAAAAACTATAAAAGAACCACATGAGCCACTGCAAGCCAATGGTTAGGAGGAGACAATATCCAGATTAGTTGTATTTTTTTTTTTTTTTGTTCTATATATAAAAGGGCTAAACAATAAACACCATCATCGTGATATAAATGAAAGAGTCTAAGGTCAATGATACATTGGCTTTTATGTAATTTAATTTAAAGGCTTAATTAAATCAGTCATTACCGTTTGGTGGCCAAAGTAGCAAAAGAGAATAGGAAATTAAAAAAAAAAAGCAAAAAGTTCAATAAAAGGTTAATTTCAAAGAATTTTTAGCAAAAAATAGCAAAAAAAGTTATAACAAACTAAGCTTTTTAAGCCAAATCGAAAATTGGTTAAAAATGCTTTATTATAACTTTAAATATGACATTTTCGAAAAAAAAGATCAACAAATTTTAAAATTTTAACAACTAAATTTAAAATAAGCAAAAATATGCAAAAATAAGCAACTTAAACTATATCTTAGGGGAGCTTTACGTACCCTTAATATATTCATTTTACCTCTAACTGCAATTTTAAATCAAAATCAGCAATTTCCTGAGAGTTTTATAGTTTTAGAATGAAAAAAGCAAAAATATGCTAAAATATGCCCTGTCATAAAAAGCTTAAAATGACATACATTTTTGTATTTTACATAGACAAATTAGTTTTTGTCAAAAGAAACCAAATTTTAGATGGTTTGTGGCTTAAATACAAAAAAAGCAAATATATGCTAAAATATGCCCTCTCCTCAAAGGCTTAAAATTACACAAATGTCTGTAATTTTTATTGGCAAATTAGTTTCTGCTCAACTAAACCCAATTTTTTTACGTATGTAGCTTAAATATAAGAAAAGCAAAAATATGCTAAAATATGCCTTCTCATAAAAAGCTTAAAATGACATAAATAATTGTAATTTTCATTGCGAAATTAGTTTCTGCTTAACTAAACCCAATTTTTTCACGTTTTTTTCTTAAATATAAGAAAATCAAAAATATGCTAAAATATGCCCTTTCATAAAAAGCTTAAAATGACATAAATTTTTGTATTTTACATAGACAAATTAGTTTTTGTCAAAAGAAACCAAATTTTAGATGGTTTGTGGTTTAAATACAAAAAAGCAAAAATATGCTAAAATATGCCCTCTCCTTAAAGGCCTAAAATTACACAAATGTAATTTTCATTGAGAAATTAGTTTCTGCTCAAACAAACCCAATTTTTATAAGTTTGTGGCTCTAAAATAAGAAAAGCAAAAATATGCTAAAATATGCCCTTTAACAAAAAGTTAAGCTTTTTGTGAAAGGGCATATTTTAATGACATAAATGTTTGCATTTTACATAGAGAAAATAGTTTCTGCTCGAATAAATCCAATTTTATGACGTTTGTGGCTTTAATATAAAAAAAGTAAAAAAATGCTAAAATATGCCCTCTCACAAAGAACATAAAATAGCTTTGATATATAAATTGTTTAGTTAGAAATTAGTTTCTGTGAAAAAATAACTTGATTTTAGGATATTTCTGGCTGAAATATAACAAAAAAAGCACAAATAAGCTAAAATATACCCTATCATAAAAAGCATAAAATGGCTTATCTATATGAATTCTTTAGTAAGAAATGAGTTTTTGTGAAAAACGAACTTGATTTGAGGATATTTCTGGCTGAAGTATAAGAAAAGCAAAAATAAGCTAAAATATGCTTATTTTTGGTATAAATATAAGAAAAACAAAAATAAGCCAAAATATGCCTTTGTTATTAATATAACCTTGTTAAATTGACTGAAATATTTGTATTTTTCAATAAGAAATCGGTTTGTGCTTAAACAACACTAATTTAAGACTTTTACTGGCTGAAATATAAAAAAAAGCAAAAATATGCTTAAATATGCCTGTTCAGAAAAGCTTCAAACTACCTTAATATTAAAATTCTTTGATAAAAAATCAATTATGGCAAAAACAATTAAAAGTTTGAACTATTTCTGAATAAAATAATACAAAAAACGAAAATATGCTAAAATAAGCTTTTCAGCAAAAAGCCAAAAAAATCCTTAAAATTTTAGGCATATCATATTTTACTTAAGCTTCTGTTACTTTTTCTTACTTCTGTAACATAATTAAGACAAAATATTTAAGTTTTAAGTAGAAATATGAAATAAGCAAAAATAAGCTTTTAAGCAAAAAGCCAAGAATTATTAAAATTTTGAGCGAGCGTTATTTTATTTAAGTTTTAGTTAATTTTTCCTACTTCTTAAGCATAATTTCGACAAAATATTCAATTTTTAAGCAGATATATGAAATATGCGAAAAAAAGCTTTTAAGCAAAAAGCCAAGAAATCATTTAAATTTTAAGCACATCTTGTTTTATTTAAGTTTTGGTTTCATTTCCTCACTTTTTAAACTTTATTTAAACAAAATATTTTATTTCTAAGCAGAAACATAAAATATGCAAAAATAAGCTTTTAAGCTAAAAATTTATAAAACGTTAGAATTTCCAGCAATTGTAGCTTTTTTGAGTTTTATTACTAGTTCCTTCTTCTTAAACATAATTCTTATAAAATACCCAGTTTTAATACCGAAATATAAAATATGCCAAAATAAGCTTTTCAGCAAAAAGCCAAGAAATCATTCAGATTTTAAGCATTTCTTGTTTAATTTAAGTTTTTGCTACTTTTTCTCACTTTTGAAACATAATTTAAATAAAAAATTCCAGTTTTTGAGCGGAAATGCGAAATATGCAAAAATAAGCTTTTACGCAAAAAAATGAGAAATTGATAGAACTTTAAGAAATGCTTATCATTTTGTTACTATTTCCTACTTCTTAAGCGTTATTTAGACAAAATATAAAACTTTCAGGCGGAAATATAAAATATGCTAATATATGCACAAATAAGCTTTTAAGCATAATGTCAAAAAAGATTACAATTTTAAGCATATTTTACTAAATTTGAGTTTTTGCTATTTTTTTTCTCATTTCTTTAACATAATCTTGACAAAAAATCCAATTTTTAGGCATAAATATAAAATATGCTAAAATAAGCTTTTAAGCAAAAAATTTAGAATTTCTAGCAGTTCTTATTATTTTGTGTTTTTATTACTTTTTCTTACTTCTTAAAGATAATTTCTAAAAAAAAACTATCCAAGTAAGGAAACAACAAGAAATATGCTAAATATGCAAAAATAAGCTTTTTCAGAAAAAAGGCCAGAAATCCTTAAAATTTTGGCAAAATTTTTATGAACTCGAATTATTAGTTCTTTTTCTCCTTTCTGAATATAATTTAACAAAATATGAAATTTTATGTCAGAAAAATTAAGTATTTTAAAATATGCAAAAATAAGCTTATAGCAGAAAATCTACAAATCTTAAAAATTTAAAAAAATATTTCTTTTTTTAGAGTTTTTAATACTTTTTCGTACTTTTTGAATATAATTTCGTCAAAATATCAGTTTTAAAGGCAAAAATATGAAATATGCAAAAATAAGCTTTTAAGCTAAAAGTTCAGAAATCATTAAAATTTTAAACAAATCTTATTTTTTCGAATTTTTGTTGATTTTTCTCTCTGCATGAATGTATTTTGACAAAAAAAAAATCAATTTTAAGGCAGAAAAAGAAAAATGCTGAAATATGCAAAATTAAGCTTTTTTAAGCAAAAAGTTCAAAAATCATTAGAATTTTAGACATATCTTATTTTATTTAAGTTTTTATTAGATTTTCTCTTTTCTTGAATAAGATGATGACAAAAAATCAAATTTTTAGGGAGAAAAAGATATATGCAAAAATAAGCTTTTAAGCTAGAAAATTCAAAATCATTTAAATTTTAAGAAATAAACTTATTTTTTTGGAGGTGTTTGCACTTTTTCTAACTTCTTAAACATCATTTCTTCAAAATATCCAGTTTAAAGGCTGAAAAATAAAATGAGCTCAAATATGCCAAAATAAGCTTTTGATCAAAATATTCAAAAATCATTAAAGTTATGTAAATAAAATTCATATTTTTTTCGATTTCTTATTACTTTTTCCTAACTCCTTGAACATAATTGTGCTTATTTCTATTTGCTGGCCTTAATTATTTTCTTCTGTTGCCTTAATTGGCCCTAATATTTATTTTACCTTGAGCTGTATTTTATTTATTTTGCATAAACAAAGTTTTATTTTCTAAAGAAAGAACTTTACAAGAGCTTTAAATTGTTTCTCTCTCTCTCTCTTTCTTATCCCAAGGCTTAAGGACTAATTTTTATTTATTAATTCCTTTTTATTCTAATTATTTACTACTTTATTTTCCAACCATTGCCTTTACAGGATATTCAGTACCAATTTAAAGGTTAAGCTGTTGCTAACGTGGAAAAAAATGCTAAAATTGCTCTAATAAATTACAAAAATAACAAGTACAATTTTGCATATTTTGCTATTATATAGAGGGTTTCCACCAGCCCTTAAGGAGTTATTTGCTACAACAAGATGCCATAGAATTTTTTTTTCGTTTTTATTTAGTCAAGTAAAAACTTTTGTAAGAATTTTTTATTTAGTGAAACTATTAACTAACCTAAGGCCAGGAAAACTTAATAAAAATGCTATAAAATGTAGAGAAATCTAGAAGAAAGGCAAAACTAAAGAAATTATTTTGAAAGTAAATAATAGATTTTTTTCAAATTTTTTAAAAGCGAAATAGTTTTCAAGTTTTTAATTTCAGTTTTTTTTTTTTACTCAAGAATATAAATTTCAATTAATCAGAATTTTTTTGTCTCACACAATGAAATTTTTTTTTATATTTCCCATAAATTTCCTATACATTTAGGTAATAAAGAAATTTAAGAGCCCCTATAAAAGTTAAATAAAACAGATAGAAATTAATAGAAACCCAAACTTAACAGATCCCCAATTAGCAATTTAGGCAATAAAAACACTTGAAATACCATCAAATCTTAAAAAAAGACATGTTTTCTAACAAATTTAATTGTCATATAAAAATTGAAAAAATTTTCTTAAAATCATTTTTAGGCATATTTTGCTTATTTTTTAAGGCTAAAAAATCAAAAATCTTTGACAAAGAACAAATTTAATAACAAATTAATTTATATTGAAACCTTTAAAATGTTTTTCTAACAGAGCATATTTTTGCATATTTGGCATATTTTTGCTTAAAGGCTATTTAGGACCTAAATATGCAAAAATTATTCATAAAGAACATATTTAAAAACAAATAAATTTATTTTGAAAACTTTAAAATGGTTTTTTAAAAGAGCATATTTTTGCATATTTGGCATATCTTTGCTTAAAGGCTATTTAAGGCTTAAATATGCAATAATCTTTCATAAAACTGTGAATAATATTAAATTAGAAGATTTTTAAGTATTTCTTAAGAAGCATATTTATGCATATTTTGCTTATTTTAGCTTAATGCCAACTTAAGGTTTAAAAAAGCTTAAATCTTTCAGAAAAAACAGGTTTACTTATAAATATAATGATTATAAAATGTTTTACAAGTATTTCTAAAAAAGCATATTTTAGCATATTTATGCATATTTGTCATATTTTGGTTTAAAGGCTATTTGGGGCCTAAATATATAAAAATATTTCATAAGAACATAATTTATATTATATTAGAAGATTTTTAAATATTTCTAAAAAGGCATATTTATGCATATTTTGCTTATTTTAGCTTAATGCCAATTTAAGGTTTAAAAAATCGTAAATCTTTCATTTAAAACCAGTTTACATATATATTTTATGACATATTTAAAAACAAATTAATTTATATTGAAACCTTTAAAATGTTTTTCTAATAGAGCATATTTGGTATATTTTTGCTTAAAGGCTATTTAGGGCCTAAATATGCAAAAATTATTCATAAAGAACATATTTAAAAACAAATAAATTTATTTTGAAACCTTTAAAATGGTTTTTTAAAAGAGCATATTTGGCATATCTTTGCTTAAAGGCTATTTAAGGCTTAAATATGCAATAATCTTTCATAAAACTGTGAACAATATTAAATTAGAAGATTTTTAAGTATTTCTTAAGAAGCATATTTATGCATATTTTGCTTATTTTAGCTTAATGCCAACTTAAGGTTTAAAAAAGCTTAAATCCTTCATAAAAAACAGTTTTACTTATAAATATAATGATTATAAAATGTTTTACAAGTATTTCTAAAAAAGCATATTTTAGCATATTTATGCATATTTGTCATATTTTGGCTTAAAGGCTATTTGGGGCCTAAATATATAAAAATATTTCATAAGAACATAATTTATATTATATTAGAAGATTTTTAAATATTTCTAAAAAGGCATATTTATGCATATTTTGCTTATTTTAGCTTAATGCCAATTTAAGGTTTAAAAAATCGTAAATCTTTCATTTAAAACCAGTTTACATATATATTTTATGACATATTTAAAAACAAATTAATTTATATTGAAACCTTTAAAATGTTTTTCTAATAGAGCATATTTGGTATATTTTTGCTTAAAGGCTATTTAGGGCCTAAATATGCAAAAATTATTCATAAAGAACATATTTAAAAACAAATAAATTTATTTTGAAACCTTTAAAATGGTTTTTTAAAAGAGCATATTTTTGCATATTTGGCATATCTTTGCTTAAAGGCTATTTAAGGCTTAAATATGCAATAATCTTTCATAAAACTGTGAATAATATTAAATTAGAAGATTAGAAGTATTTCTTAAGAAGCATATTTATGCATATTTTGCTTATTTTAGCTTAATGCCAACTTAAGGTTTAAAAAAGCTTAAATCCTTCATAAAAAACAGTTTTACTTATAAAAAAAATGGTTATAAAATGTTTTACAACTATTTCTAATAAGGCATATTTTAGCATATTTAGGCATATTTTTCATATTTTGGCTTAAAGTCTATTTAGGGCCTAAATGTGCAAAAATCTTTCATAAAAAACATAATTAATATTCAATTAAAAGATTTTTAAGTATTTCTAAAAAGGCATATTTATGCATATTTTGCTTATTTTAGCTTAATGTCAATTGAAGGTTTTAAAAAGCTTAAATCTTTCAGAAAAAACAGGTTTACTTATAAATATAATGGTTATCAAATATTTTACAACTATTTCTAATAAGGCATATTTTAGCATATTTAGGCATATTTTTCATATTTTGGCTTAAAGTCTATTTAGGGCCTAAATATGCAAAAATCTTTCATAGAAACATGTTTAATATTAAATTCGATGACTTTAAAATATTTTTCGGAAAAGCATATTTTTGCATATTTTGCTTATTTCTGCATAATGCCTATTTAAGGTTTAAAAAAGCTTAAATCTTTAAAAAAAATAGATTTACTATTTGATTTAATGATTTTGGAATATTTTACAACTTCTTCTTAAGAGGTAAATTGAAGCATATTTTGCATATTAACGCATATTTTTGCATCAAGCAAAAATTATTCGTATATTTTTGCTAAAAATCTATTTGAGGCTTTAGAATGCTATATTAGCACATAAAAACATGTTTACTTATAAATTTAATGATTTCAAAATATTTTAAAACTTCTTCTAAAAAGGCATATTTAAGCATATTTTGCATATTCTTACATTAGTCCAATTTTAGGCTTTAAAATGCAAAAAATATTCATCATAAAACGTTTTATGACAATTTAGCCAATTTTTAAATATTTAAGAACTTTATCTAAAACAGCATAAATAAGCATATTTGGGCATATTTTTGCTTATCGCCATTTTAAGGCTTAAAATGCAACATTTTTCATAAATACAAATTTTAAAGTGAATTTAATGACTTTAAATATATTTAAAATAGTTTTCTAAAACAGCATATTTTGCATATTTTTGCTTAAAATCTAAATAAGCCTTAAAAAGTCTCTCAATAAAATCTTACAAAAAGGCATATTTTTGCATATTTTGAAATAAAGGCTATTTAAGGCACGAAACTGCAAAACTCTTTAATAAAAACATGTTTAGTAACAAGTTTAATGATTTCAAACATTTTTCGAAAAGAGCATATTTGAGCATATTTTGCATATTTTTTCTTTAAGTCTATTTAAGGCTTTAAAATCAAAAATATTTTATAAAATACATATTTTGTAAAAAATTTAATGATATTATGTTACATAAATTTTTTTCTAAAAATTATATTTAAACATATTTTGCATATTTGGGCATATTTGTTGCTTTAAAACTATTTAAGGCTTAAATATCCCAAAGTCTTTCATTAAAGCATGTTTGGAAACAAATTTAATAACTGTTATAAATTTTTTAATATATTAAAAAAAAGGCATATTAAAGCATATTTAGCATATTTTTTGCCTAAAGCCTATTTAAGGTTTTAAAACTTTAAAGTCTTTGCTTAACAAGCTCTAGATAAATATTTAAATTAAACTCCAATTTTATTTTTGTAATTCTTAGACAAATTGAACCATATTTTGTCTCATTTTTTGAATATTTCTTATTGTTTATAAAATATTTGCAATTTTAGCTAAAACAAAAAAGCTCTTGATATGAATTCCTGCAAGACAAATTAGCTTCTCTAGAGGGTTCTATTGACTTCAGATGATTTCCCAAGACAACATTTTGTTGCCTATTCCTGCTTATTTTAAAAATGTTTAGCCAAATTAATTCTTAGTTTGGCTTTTTAGCATATTTTTTTGTTTTAAACAGAATATTTCTTATTTGGGCCTAAAAACTATACATTTTTAATTCTCTGCTGGCTAATTATGTTTTTCAAAATATTTTTGAGGGCCTAAAAATACTTCCGTTGGTTTTCTAAAAAAAGCTTTTTTGCATATACTTGCATATTTTAGTTTTAAGGCTTAAGTATGCATTATTCTGCTGTTTATATAAATTAAGCAAATATTTGAATACATAAGTAATTTTATTGCAAAAAGTTTTAGCCTTCTGAAAGCCTATTTTTGCTTTTTTAGGCATATTAGTTATTTTTTATGAACAATTTTCAATTTTGGCCTAAAAACCTACTGATGAATGTTCTTGCGAGACAAAATTTTTTTTCTAGAATTTTCTTTTAAGTCTCATAGATTTTTTAAAAAACATTTATGTTGCATATTCTTGCATATTTTCTTTAAAACCCCAAAAAAGTGAGAACATAACCAAAAAATACTACATTATTGGAATACAAATTTTTCAAATCGAAAAACTATGTACTTTTTTAAGGAAAATTTATTAATACCCCAGTTTTTTAGAAATATTTTGGTTTATTTTAGCAAATTTGTTATTTTGAAAAAAAATCTAATTATAACCTAAAATTATCTTGACATAAATTCCTGCAGGGCAAATTTTTATTCATTTAACATTCTTTAAATTCTGAGCGATTTCTTAAAAATACGTACTTGTGCATATTCTTGCAAATTTCCTTAAAAACCCCCCAAATAAAATTACTTTTTTGAATTAAATTTTTTCTAATTCAAAAATTAAATCAATTTTTAATATTTTCTTCAATTTCTTAACCTTTAAAAACTTTTTCAAGGCAAAAATTTAGATTCTTTTAGCTTTTCATTCAAATTTTTGCTTATTTTAGCATATTTGTTAGTTTTTATGAAAAATTTCTTATTTTAACTTGAAAAGCTCTTGATATAAGTTTCTGCAAGCTAAAGTTTGTTTTTCGAAAGATTCTACAAACTTTTTCTGATATTTTAAAAAAGTTTTTTTGTGCATATTCTTGCATATTTCGTTTTAAAAGCCTTCAAAATTATAAAAAACCTCAAAAAAAAAAAATATTAAATTAGAATTAAAAATTTTTAAATCCACAAATTTAATAAATTTGAATTAATTCCTTAATCATTTTAGACCTGTTCAAGGCAATCATTTAAATTCTCTCAGTTTTTTGCTAAATTTTATATTAAGATAATTTTCACTTACGATATTTTATCAAATTTTAGCTTAATTAACACTTTTCTGCTAATAAATTTTTACTTAAATACTTATACTTATTTGTTAAACACCAGCAGCTGTTTTCGACTTTTCAAAATTATTTGAAAATAAATTTTAATAAATACGTTAGAGCATCTAGAAATGGCATCATCCAATTTAAACAAATGAAACTTGAGTAGGGAATGATATCAATTACAAATGAAAATGATGTTTTGAAGTGGAAACAGATGGAAAAGATTAAAAATCAAGAAGAATTTTTTACTTTAGAAAATTAAAGAATTTTTAAAAATTTTTAGATTCAAACTTTTTTTTGGCAGAATTTAAATGTTTTAAACAATTTTAAGCAATATTTACTTATATTCTAAATAATAATTGTTTTCCATTTAAAATCTTTTGTTTCTTTTATTCCATTGTTTTGTCTACAGATTAAAAATTTAACATTTAATATTTCATTATCTCATTTCAAAGACAATAGCTTTAGCATAAAAATAAAGACAATTCAATTAATAAATCATCAAATTAATGAAACGTTTGGCTTTTGTTTTTTCGACATCAATAATATCTAAAATAATTTGTAAACATTCGACAGAAATGACCTTTTCCTATGCAACCCTGTAAAATGCAAACGAGAATATGTTTCCATCCCTTCCCTTGCCATCAATAATAAAAATTTGTTATTTACACACTCAAGCTTTAGGCAATAGTAATAAAACAATGACATTACCTTGTTTGATTTTAATGAGAACAATAGAAGAAGAGCAACAAAAACAACAATAACATAATGATATTATGTATCACTTCCCCCTCCCCACTCTCTTTTGCTGTATAGGATACCACAGTTAAGCTATTGAGTAATAATAATAACAGTAATAATGAGAAATTTGTTGTTGTTAGTATTGGTTTGACAAACACACGCGTTCATTTATTTACAGACCAATCAATGTAATAAATGTTGACACGCGTTTGTCTGGGTAACATAGAACGACAGCGACAGCTTGAATTCAATACACAAATTAAGCGACAGCTTGAGTTTACAAAAGAAAAGTTAGCGAGAGTTTAAGTTTTCTATAAAAAAGTAAGAGAAAGTCTTAGTTTTCTATAGAAAAGTAAGCGAGAGGCTTAGTTCTCATTAGAAAGGTAAGCGAGAGGTTTAGTAAGCGAAATCTTTACATTTCTATAGAAAAGTAAGCGAGAGCCTTACGTTTCTATAGAAAAGTAAGCGAGAGCCTTACATTTCTAGAGAAAAGTAAGCGAAATCCTTACATTTGTATAGAAAAGTAAGCGAGAGCCTTACATTTCTGGAGAAAAGTAAGCGAGAGCCTTACATTTCTAGAGAAAAGTAAGCGAAATCCTTACATTTGTATAGAAAAGTAAGCGAGAGCCTTACATTTCTAGAGAAAAGTAAGCGAGACCCTTACATTACTATAGAAAAGTAAGCGAGAGCCTTACATTTCTATAGAAAAGTAAGCAACAGCCTCAGTTTTCTATAGAAAAGTAAGCGACAGCCTCAGTTTTCTATAGAAAAGTAAGCGACAGCCTCAGTTTTCTATACAAAAGTAAGCGACAGCCTCAGTCTTCTATAGAAAAGTAAGCGAAAGCCTCAGTTTTCTATAGAAAAGTAAGCTAAAGCCTCAGTTTTCTATAGAAAAGTAAGCGAAAGCCTCAGTTTTCTATAGAAAAGTAAGCGAAAGCCTCAGTTTTCTATAGAAAAGTAAGCGAAAGCCTCAGTTTTCTATAGAAAAGTAAGCGAAAGAAGAGTTTTCTATAGAAAAGTAGGCGACAGCCTCAGCTTTCTATAGAAAAGTAGGCGACAGCCTCAGTTTTCTATAGAAAAGTAGGCGACAGCCTCAGTTTTCTATAGAAAAGTAAGCGACAGCCTCAGTTTTCTATAGAAAAGTAAGCGACAGCCTCAGTTTTCTATAGAAAAGTAAGCGACAGCCTCAGTTTTCTATAGAAAAGTAAGCGACAGCCTCAGTTTTCTATAGAAAAGTAAGCGACAGCCTCAGTTTTCTATAGAAAAGTAGGCGACAGCCTCAGTTTTCTATAGAAAAGTAGGCGACAGCCTCAGTTTTCTATAGAAAAGTAGGCGACAGCCTCAGTTTTCTATAGAAAAGTAGGCGACAGCCTCAGTTTTCTATAGAAAAGTAGGCGAAAGCCTCAGTTTTCTATAGAAAAGTAGGCGAAAGCCTCAGTTTTCTATAGAAAAGTAGGCGACAGCCTCAGTTTTCTATAGAAAAGTAAGCGACAGCCTCAGTTTTCTATAGAAAAGTAAGCGACAGCCTCAGTTTTCTATAGAAAAGTAAGCGACAGCCTCAGTTTTCTATAGAAAAGTAAGCGACAGCCTCAGTTTTCTATAGAAAAGTAAGCGACAGCCTCAGTTTTCTATAGAAAAGTAAGCGACAGCCTCAGTTTTCTATAGAAAAGTAAGCGACAGCCTCAGTTTTCTATAGAAAAGTAGGCGACAGCCTCAGTTTTCTATAGAAAAGTAGGCGACAGCCTCAGTTTTCTATAGAAAAGTAGGCGACAGCCTCAGTTTTCTATAGAAAAGTAGGCGACAGCCTCAGTTTTCTATAGAAAAGTAGGCGACAGCCTCAGTTTTCTATAGAAAAGTAGGCGACAGCCTCAGTTTTCTATAGAAAAGTAGGCGACAGCCTCAGTTTTCTATAGAAAAGTAGGCGACAGCCTCAGTTTTCTATAGAAAAGTAGGCGACAGCCTCAGTTTTCTATAGAAAAGTAGGCGACAGCCTCAGTTTTCTATAGAAAAGTAGGCGACAGCCTCAGTTTTCTATAGAAAAGTAGGCGACAGCCTCAGTTTTCTATAGAAAAGTAGGCGACAGCCTCAGTTTTCTATAGAAAAGTAGGCGACTGCCTCAGTTTTCTATAGAAAAGTAGGCGACAGCCTCAGTTTTCTATAGAAAAGTAGGCGACAGCCTCAGTTTTCTATAGAAAAGTAGGCGACAGCCTCAGTTTTCTATAGAAAAGTAGGCGACAGCCTCAGTTTTCTATAGAAAAGTAGGCGACAGCCTCAGTTTTCTATAGAAAAGTAGGCGACAGCCTCAGTTTTCTATAGAAAAGTAGGCGACAGCCTCAGTTTTCTATAGAAAAGTAGGCGACAGCCTCAGTTTTCTATAGAAAAGTAGGCGACAGCCTCAGTTTTCTATAGAAAAGTAGGCGACAGCCTCAGTTTTCTATAGAAAAGTAGGCGACAGCCTCAGTTTTCTATAGAAAAGTAGGCGACAGCCTCAGTTTTCTATAGAAAAGTAGGCGACAGCCTCAGTTTTCTATAGAAAAGTAGGCGACAGCCTCAGTTTTCTATAGAAAAGTAGGCGACAGCCTCAGTTTTCTATAGAAAAGTAGGCGACAGCCTCAGTTTTCTATAGAAAAGTAGGCGACAGCCTCAGTTTTCTATAGAAAAGTAGGCGACAGCCTCAGTTTTCTATAGAAAAGTAGGCGACAGCCTCAGTTTTCTATAGAAAAGTAGGCGACAGCCTCAGTTTCCTATAGAAAAGTAGGCGACAGCCTCAGTTTTCTATAGAAAAGTAGGCGACAGCCTCAGTTTTCTATAGAAAAGTAGGCGACAGCCTCAGTTTTCTATAGAAAAGTAGGCGACAGCCTCAGTTTTCTATAGAAAAGTAGGCGACAGCCTCAGTTTTCTATAGAAAAGTAGGCGACAGCCTCAGTTTTCTATAGAAAAGTAGGCGACAGCCTCAGTTTTCTATAGAAAATTAAGCGTCAGGCTTAGTTTTCTATAGAAAACTAAGCGTCAGGCTTAGTTTTCTATAGAAAATTAACCGTCAGGTTTAGTTTTCTAAAGAAAATTAAGCGTCAGGCTTAGTTTTCTATGGAAAATTAAGCGTCAGGCTTAGTTTTCTATGGAAAATTAAGCGTCAGGCTTAGTTTTCTATAGAAAATTAAGCGTCAGGCTTAGTTTTCTATAGAAAATTAAGCGTCAGGCTTGGTTTTCTATAGAAAATTAAGCGTCAGGCTTGGTTTTCTATAGAAAATTAAGCGTTAGGCTTAGTTTTCTATAGAAAATTAAGCGTCAGGTTTAGTTTTCTAAAGAAAATTAAGCGTCAGGCTTAGTTTTCTATGGAAAATTAAGCGTCAGGCTTAGTTTTCTATGGAAAATTAAGCGTCAGGCTTAGTTTTCTATAGAAAATTAAGCGTCAGGCTTAGTTTTCTATAGAAAATTAAGCGTCAGGCTTGGTTTTCTATAGAAAATTAAGCGTCAGGCTTGGTTTTCTATAGAAAATTAAGCGTTAGGCTTAGTTTTCTATAGAAATTTAAGCGTCAGGCTTAGTTTTCTATAGAAAATTAAGCGTCTGGCTTAGTTTTCTATAGAAAATTAAGCGTCAGGCTTAGTTTTCTATAGAAAATTAAGCGTCTGGCTTAGTTTTCTATAGAAAATTAAGAGTCTGGCTTAGTTTTCTGTAGAAAATTAAGCGTCTGGCTTAGTTTTCTATAGAAAATTAAGCGTGAGGTTTAGTTTTCTGTAGAAAAGTAAGCGTGAGGTTTAGTTTTCTATAGAAAAGTAAGCGATAACTAGAGTTTTCTATGGAAGAACAAGGAATTGCGCAAGTTTGCACAGGCAGAAGCAGTTGAAATTGAAAACTAAACATATTCAAATCCCAATTGTTTTGATGTCATCGCACAGTGGGTCGTCAAGAAACAGAAACATCTGTTCCTAATGTTTAACAAATATTTGTTATAAATTCAGAAATTTATATTGCATTTTTTCAAACAAAAAACCTTAAAACCTACAAAATTAATTCCCTAATAAGAAAAACAAACACAACCAAATGACTTCAGGGATGTTGAACATTAATGTCCTTAAAATTTTTCTAAAAAACATTTTGTCATTGTCCTGTTTTTCCATTTGATTATAAAGTCGTCTAGAATCTAATATTTTCGTGTTTCAGGCCAACAAAATATCCCGAAACATGATGAGTATTATTAAAGTTAATCCTTCAAAATGACAATATTGTTTATTTTATTTTAAACAAACAAATTGTGGCCCAAATCATCCCTGGTTAGAGAGGATTGTCGTGTCCTTTTTCCTTTCAATTTTTTTTTTTTTTTTCGAATTATGTTGCCATTAAATTGTTATGGGACAGACGCAAAAAATGATTATTACTATTATTATTGTTATTATCATGTTGCTCTTCGGCAGCTCTTAGCATAAGGCGCTTGTTTGGGCAAAAAAAAAGGACACATAATGTCCTTTTTGGGATTTTGGGAATTATAGGTGAAAATAACGAGACAGGGGAACAATGAAAATAGCTATTATTATGTTTGAGAAAACGTGTGCTAACAAATGGATAAACGAAAATTATGGAAAATATTTGAAGAAAATAATTTCTTGACGGAGTTTTAGCATCTCTTAGATGAGAAAACTCATAATTGATGTCAAATTTGTAAATTTAGTAAAATTGTGGTAATTATTTAGAAGTTTGTTAAAAATATATTTAGGTTTTTTTGTAATAATTGCTTTTTTATAATAATTCATGTTTTTTTTTTAATTTTGAAAAAATTAGCGGAAGTTAAATACAAAAACCTGTTGACTGGCCCATGTTCTCTGAACATTTAATGGTCATTAAACACAAAAATATTTACAAAAAAAGAACAAACATTTAAAATTGTATTTAGATTACAAAACCCCTGGGGGAAAAAAGGTAACACCCATTTTAGATATTAAAGAATAAACAAACTCATGACTAGACAACAATTAAATCATAAAAACTATAATAAAAAAATTAACTAAATTAGTATAAATAAAAAAAAAGTTTTAATAATTTCAAAAACCCAACAGGTGCTGTAATAATACAAAATTTTTTAATTTACAAAAAACCGATTATAACACTTTGGAAATTGAAATTGAAAACTGAATATGATGGGATAATGAAAGAAAACCGCAAAAATTTTTATATAAAAAATTTTTTTAAAGCCAAATCACAGAAGCATAAATAAATAAATATTTCATAATTATTTAACATTAAACTGGAATTTTTTCTCACAATTTACTCAAGTTTTTTCAAAACTTTTTTTTTTCAACATTTTGTATAATTTTTGTAATTTGATCTTTTTGAGAAGATATTTTTTTTTAGAGTTCGATAAAAGTTCATAAAAGGAAGTTTAAACACAAAAATTACTAAAATGAACATGTGTTTAATTTGTAAAATTATTAACAGGAAATTGGTTTCATAAAAAAGTTTTTAATTTCAATAATTATATAAAAACCACTCAAATTGATTTTTAAGAATAATTAACTTCCCTTCAACACGATTTTAAAATATTAAAATTCTATTAAATTTTGTTAAAAAAAATCTGTAATTGGCAATAAATCTCTAACTATTTTTGTAATTTTCACACTTTAATATCTTTTAACACTGACTGAATTCAATTGCGCTAACCTTTTAGTTTAGCTTTAGTTTTCGAGATATAACGTTATTTAAAAAATGGAGGAGGTTGCGCAATAAATAATCGCATAACTTGAAAACTGTTTGTTTGCTTGTACTTTATAAAAAAACCGAAATTCGGCAACAAAATTATCTTTCAGAAACACAAATCACATTTTTAATCCAAGCAGTCATTTTTGAAATAAAAATTTGCAAAAAAAATATTTTTGAAAATAATTTTTTTTTTGATTTGCAAACAAAAAAATTTATTTCCAAAACGACCGCTCGGAATAGAAAAGTAATAAGTGTTCCTGAAAGCTAATTTTGTTACCGAATTTCGGTTTTTTACCTAGTTCAAGAGAGTAAACAGTTTTCGAGTTACGCGAACATATATTGCGCAACCTGCTCCATTTTTTTTATAACGCCATATCTCGAAAACAAGAGCTAACCTAAAAAAACAGTTAGCACAATTAAATTAAGCGTACTCAGTTTATCATTACCCACAAGGTCTCCCTTTTGTCGGTAAAAAAAAGCTTGTCAAAATCGAGCACAGTGTAATTTATTTTAGGTGCAAAAGTTTACAAAATTGTTATAAAATGTTTTTCGAAACTATAATTAAACTTGCGTGACAACTTAGAAAAAAGTTTTTCGGTTTTATTTAAAAAATAAAAGGGCGTGAAATGGTCCCCAAAAGTTAGCAAAGAAGTTTGAAAAGTTGTCATTGCTTTTACACTCGAAACAAGGTGTGAAGTAGTCAACATCAATCAAACCAGAAAATTTTGTAGAATTTTCTGTTGTACACAAATTCTTCAAAAATTTCAAAACTTTCTGATTTTCTTTTTAAAAATATTTGAAAGAAGTAAATTTTCTTTAAACGAAAGTAAGTACTAACCTAAGATAGGCAAATTATGCTAAGGTAGGCCTCCTCTGCTAAGGTGGGCAGCCTATGCTGCCAGGAGCCGAAGACTTTTTGTTATTTTCGTAAATATCACAATCATTAAATAAACTCGTAAATATAATTTTTCTAAAGAAAAAATTTCGATAGAAATATTTTTCTATATAGAAAAAATTTCGATAGAAATATTTTTCTATATAGAAAAAATTTCGATAGAAATATTTTTCTATATAGAAAAAATTTCGATAGAAATATTTTTCTATATAGAAAAAATTTCGATAGAAATATTTTTCTATATAGAAAAAATTTCGATAGAAATATTTTTCTATATAGAAAAAATTTCGATAGAAATATTTTTCTATATAGAAAAAATTTCGATAGAAATATTTTTCTATATAGAAAAAATTTCGATAGAAATATTTTTCTATATAGAAAAAATTTCGATAGAAATATTTTTCTATATAGAAAAAATTTCGATAGAAATATTTTTCTATATAGAAAAAATTTCGATAGAAATATTTTTCTATATAGAAAAAATTTCGATAGAAATATTTTTCTATATAGAAAAAATTTCGATAGAAATATTTTTCTATATAGAAAAAATTTCGATAGAAATATTTTTCTATATAGAAAAAATTTCAATAGAAATATTTTTCTATATAGAAAAAATTTCAATAGAAATATTTTTCTATATAGAAAAAATTTCAATAGAAATATTTTTCTATATAGAAAAAATTTCAATAGCAAAAACAGTTAGCACAATTTAATTAAGCGTACTCAGTTATCATTACCCACAAGGTCTCCCTTTTGTCGGTAAAAAAAAAAACTTGTCAAAATCGGCATAGGCTGCCAGGAGCCGAAGACTTTTTGTTATTTTCGTAAATATCACAATCATTAAATAAACTCGTAAAAATAATATTTTTCTAAAGAAAAAATTTCGATAGAAATATTTTTTATATAGAAAAAATTTCGATAGAAATATTTTTCTATATAGAAAAAATTTCGATAGAAATATTTTTCTATATAGAAAAAATTTCGATAGAAATATTTTTCTATATAGAAAAAATTTCGATAGAAATATTTTTCTATATAGAAAAAATTTCGATAGAAATATTTTTCTATATAGAAAAAATTTCGATAGAAATATTTTTCTATATAGAAAAAATTTCGATAGAAATATTTTTCTATATAGAAAAAATTTCGATAGAAATATTTTTCTATATAGAAAAAATTTCGATAGAAATATTTTTCTATATAGAAAAAATTTCGATAGAAATATTTTTCTATATAGAAAAAATTTCGATAGAAATATTTTTCTATATAGAAAAAATTTCAATAGAAATATTTTTCTATATAGAAAAATTTCAATAGAAATATTTTTCTATATAGAAAAAATTTCAATAGAAATATTTTTCTATATAGAAAAAATTTCAATAGAAATATTTTTCTATATAGAAAAAATTTCAATAGAAATATTTTTCTATATAGAAAAAATTTCAATAGAAATATTTTTCTATATAGAAAAAATTTCGATAGAAATATTTTTCTATATAGAAAAAATTTCGATAGAAATATTTTTCTATATAGAAAAAATTTCGATAGAAATATTTTTCTATATAGAAAAAATTTCGATAGAAATATTTTTCTATATAGAAAAAATTTCGATAGAAATATTTTTCTATATAGAAAAAATTTCGATAGAAATATTTTTCTATATAGAAAAAATTTCGATAGAAATATTTTTCTATATAGAAAAAATTTCGATAGAAATATTTTTCTATATAGAAAAAATTTCGATAGAAATATTTTTCTATATAGAAAAAATTTCGATAGAAATATTTTTCTATATAGAAAAAATTTCGATACAAATATTTTTCTATATAGAAAAAATTTCGATAGAAATATTTTTCTATATAGAAAAAATTTCGATAGAAATATTTTTCTATATAGAAAAAATTTCGATAGAAATATTTTTCTATATAGAAAAAATTTCGATAGAAATATTTTTCTATATAGAAAAAATTTCGATAGAAATATTTTTCTATATAGAAAAAATTTCGATAGAAATATTTTTCTATATAGAAAAAATTTCGATAGAAATATTTTTCTATATAGAAAAAATTTCGATAGAAATATTTTTCTATATAGAAAAAATTTCGATAGAAATATTTTTCTATATAGAAAAAATTTCGATAGAAATATTTTTCTATATAGAAAAAATTTCGATAGAAATATTTTTCTATATAGAAAAAATTTCGATAGAAATATTTTTCTATATAGAAAAAATTTCGATAGAAATATTTTTCTATATAGAAAAAATTTCGATAGAAATATTTTTCTATATAGAAAAAATTTCGATAGAAATATTTTTCTATATAGAAAAAATTTCGATAGAAATATTTTTCTATATAGAAAAAATTTCGATAGAAATATTTTTCTATATAGAAAAAATTTCGATAGAAATATTTTTCTATATAGAAAAAATTTCGATAGAAATATTTTTCTATATAGAAAAAATTTCGATAGAAATATTTTTCTATATAGAAAAAATTTCGATAGAAATATTTTTCTATATAGAAAAAATTTCGATAGAAATATTTTTCTATATAGAAAAAATTTCGATAGAAATATTTTTCTATATAGAAAAAATTTCGATAGAAATATTTTTCTATATAGAAAAAATTTCGATAGAAATATTTTTCTATATAGAAAAAATTTCGATAGAAATATTTTTCTATATAGAAAAAATTTCGATATAAATATTTTTCTATATAGAAAAAATTTCGATAGAAATATTTTTCTATATAGAAAAAATTTCGATAGAAATATTTTTCTATATAGAAAAAATTTCGATAGAAATATTTTTCTATATAGAAAAAATTTCGATAGAAATATTTTTCTATATAGAAAAAATTTCGATAGAAATATTTTTCTATATAGAAAAAATTTCGATAGAAATATTTTTCTATATAGAAAAAATTTCGATAGAAATATTTTTCTATATAGAAAAAATTTCGATAGAAATATTTTTCTATATAGAAAAAATTTCGATAGAAATATTTTCTATATAGAAAAAATTTCGATAGAAATATTTTTCTATATAGAAAAAATTTCGATAGAAATATTTTTCTATATAGAAAAAATTTCGATAGAAATATTTTTCTATATAGAAAAAATTTCGATAGAAATATTTTTCTATATAGAAAAAATTTCGATAGAAATATTTTTCTATATAGAAAAAATTTCGATAGAAATATTTTTCTATATAGAAAAAATTTCGATAGAAATATTTTTCTATATAGAAAAAATTTCGATAAAAATATTTTTCTATATAGAAAAAATTTCGATAGAAATGTTTTTCTATATAGAAAAAATTTCGATAGAAATATTTTTCTATATAGAAAAAATTTCGATAGAAATATTTTTCTATATAGAAAAAATTTCGATAGAAATATTTTTCTATATAGAAAAAATTTCGATAGAAATATTTTTCTATATAGAAAAAATTTCGATAGAAATATTTTTCTATATAGAAAAAATTTCGATAGAAATATTTTTCTATATAGAAAAAATTTCGATAGAAATATTTTTCTATATAGAAAAAATTTCGATAGAAATATTTTTCTATATAGAAAAAATTTCGATAGAAATATTTTTCTATATAGAAAAAATTTCGATAGAAATATTTTTCTATATAGAAAAAATTTCGATAGAAATATATAGAAAAAATTTCGATAGAAATATTTTTCTATATAGAAAAAATTTCGATTGAAATATTTTTCTATATAGAAAAATATTTCTATCGATATAGAAAAATATTTCTATCGAATATTTCGATAGAAATATTTTTCTATATAGAAAAAATTTCGATAGAAATATTTTTCTATATAGAAAAAATTTCGATAGAAATATTTTTCTATATAGAAAAAATTTCGATAGAAATATTTTTCTATATAGAAAAAATTTCGATAGAAATATTTTTCTATATAGAAAAAATTTCGATAGAAATATTTTTCTATATAGAAAAAATTTCGATAGAAATATTTTTCTATATAGAAAAAATTTCGATAGAAATATTTTTCTATATAGAAAAAATTTCGATAGAAATATTTTTCTATATAGAAAAAATTTCGATAGAAATATTTTTCTATATAGAAAAAATTTCGATAGAAATATTTTTCTATATAGAAAAAATTTCGATAGAAATATTTTTCTATATAGAAAAAATTTCGATAGAAATATTTTTCTATATAGAAAAAATTTCGATAGAAATATTTTTCTATATAGAAAAAATTTCGATAGAAATATTTTTCTATATAGAAAAAATTTCGATAGAAATATTTTTCTATATAGAAAAAATTTCGATAGAAATATTTTTCTATATAGAAAAAATTTCGATAGAAATATTTTTCTATATAGAAAAAATTTCGATAGAAATATTTTTCTATATAGAAAAAATTTCGATAGAAATATTTTTCTATATAGAAAAAATTTCGATAGAAATATTTTTCTATATAGAAAAAATTTCGATAGAAATATTTTTCTATATAGAAAAAATTTTGTTAAGTTATTTTGAATTACTTGTTTAAAAACGACAACTAAGCAACCCATCTGCAACTTTCTTTTTACTTTGAAAACTTTTGTATGACTTATTAATTTTTCATTCTAATAAAAACTTTTGAACGAATAAGTGTCTCTGGATTATTATAGAAAATATAATTTTATAAGAAATTATCTAACAAAGGTTATGGGCCCAGAGCAGCGTGTTGGAAATAAAGAATAAAATAGAAGGAACTAATTTTGAAAAAATATCTACAATGAATTCTGTGGCCAACGTTGAGAAATTAAATGGAGATAATTTTGCGACATGGGCGGTACAGGTAAAGAGCTTGTTGATTACTTTGGACCTGTGGGATGCTATCCAAAAGGAGTGCCCAACTGATGTTGTAAAGGCAGCAGCCTGGAATACAATGGATCAGAAGGCTCTCGCTATGGTTAATTTGAGTGTCAAGCCCGGTGAGCTTATACACATTAAGGATTGCACAACAGCTAAGGGTGCATGGGATTCCTTGTGTGGGCTATACAAAGCAAACACGGCGTGTAGGAAGGTAAACCTATTCAAGAAGCTAGTACGGTTCAAGATATCTTCTGGCGAAAAGATTTCTGTGCAAATTGGTGAGTTTCGTGGAATCATTGATGACTTGAAGACTATTGGTGTTGTATTAAATGAGGACTTTGTTGCTGTGTTATTGTTGTGTGCGCTACCTGAAGAGATGGAAAGCTTTGTTGTTGCTGTCGAAAGTAGGGATGATTTGCCTGGTATTGAACAACTAGTCTCAAAGGTTCTAGAAGAAGAACGACGCCAAGGAGACAAAAACATTTCAAATTCATCTACAGCGTTTTTAGCTAGTGGCGGTAGAAATAAATATGAAAAAGCTACCAGAAACAAATTCATCAGGAAAAACAATGATAAAGACAAGAGAAATAGTGAGATTAAATGCTACAAATGTGGACTGAAAGGACACATTCGCTCTCAATGCAAGGTAAATGGTGGTGAGTCTGTTGCGTCAGTTCTTTGCTCAACAAATACACAAGGAAATAACTATGAGCAGTGGATTTTAGACAGCGGTGCGTCGTCACACATGTGCCGTAATAACAAGTTGTTTACATCTATGCAAAAAGAGAGACAGGAAGTAATTCTAGCATCAGGTGAAACAGTTTTTTCTGAGGGAAGAGGAACGGTGTTATTAGCGTCAAAGTCTATGAGAATAAAACTTATTAACGTGTTGTATGTACCCCGTCTTCACTCGAATTTTTTGTCTGTTGGTAAGTTTATTGAAGCTGGTCACATTGTTAATTTTTCGAAAGATTGTGCAAATATCAAAAACAAAGAAGGAAAAACAATCATGTATGCTTTAAAAGAAAGTGGTATATTTTCTGCTAAACTGAGAATTGTGGCGTCGTCGGAGTCTGTATTCGGTGCTGCATCAGAAAATGATTTTACTAAATGGCATTCTAGATATGGTCATTTGAATTGTAGAGATTTGAATATGCTATGCAGCAAAAATATGGTACGAGGATTAAATATAAAATTGCCGGAAAAATTTGAATGTATGGTTTGTGCTGTTGGAAAAATTACTTCAAAGCCGTTCAATACGTACTCGCAAATTAATACTAAGGCGGTACTGGAGTTGATACATACAGACCTGTGTGGGCCTTTTAAGGTAAGATCTCAGGGTGGTGCTGTATATATGATGACTTTTACGGATGATTTTTCAAGATATGTATTTACATATTTCTTAAAACAAAAATCGGAAGCATTTGATGTTTTTGTACAATTTGTTGCAATGGTTGAAAAACAAAGCGGCCGTAAACTATTGAAGATTAGAAGCGATAACGGTACGGAATACGTAAATTCTAAATTTAAAGAATATTTCAAGAAGAATGGTGTAATGCATCAGACATCGGTAAGTCACACACCACAACAAAATGGGGTGGCTGAAAGAGTCAACAGGACGCTTGTGGAAATGGCTCGTTGTATGCTAAATGAGTCTGGACTACCACAGAGTTTATGGGCTGAGGCTATCAACACATCTACATACATACGAAACAGGAGCCCAACAAAAGTTCTTGGAGAAATTACTCCATATGAAAAATGGCACGACAGGAAGCCATCGGTTGCACATTTAAGAAGATTTGGGTGCGATGCTGTAGTACTTCAAAAACATGGTAGAGGAGGTAAATTAATGCCAAAAGGACTAAAGATGAAGCTTGTTGGTTATGAATCTATGACTAAGGGGTATCGCTTATATAATACTGCAAATCGTGAAATAATAAAAGCTCGAGACGTAATTTTCTTTGAAAATTCATTTGAGAAATTGCCGGGAGAAGAGAATTGTAATGAAGAGTTTCATGTTCAAATATTCTCACACAATAACCAAGTGAAAAACACTGTTAAGTCAGAAAAACCTAATTCTCAAGAGGATGTTTTTGAAACTGCAAGTGAAGAAGAATCAGATGAAGAAACAGCAAATGATGGTGCAGTGGCAGCAATAGATGAAAATTCAGAGCAAGAGAAGTCAAAGAGAGGCCGTGGAAGACCAAAACTGGTTTATGATGGGAAGCCAGGTCGTCCGAAAAAACAGTATGCGGCATCTATAGAATTGCTTAACTCTATTGTGGAGAATCCTAAAAATGTAGAAGATGCTTTGAATTCAAGTGAAGCTTCAGAATGGAAAGCTGCGATGGAACGTGAGTATAATTCGCTAATTAAAAATAATACGTGGAAACTCGTAGACAGACCTAGATCTAGAAATGTCATAGGGTCAAAATGGGTGTTCGCCATTAAGCATAAACCAGATGGATCTGTGGAAAAATATAAGGCGAGACTGGTAGCCCAAGGGTGTTCTCAGAAATTTAACGTGGACTACCATGAAACGTTTGCCCCTGTTGTACGTCACTCTACGATAAGAATTATACTAGCACTAGCAGCTGAATATAAGTTGTTAGTAAGACATGTGGATGTCGTGGCAGCGTACTTAAATGGTGACCTTCAAGATGAGGTGTTTATGGAACAGCCGCCAATGTACAAAAGTTCTACCGATCCCGAAAAAGTTTGCAAATTAATCAAGTCTATTTATGGTTTACGTCAAGCAGGAAGGGAATGGAATAAAAAGATTTCGGTCATTCTTTCTGAATTGAATTTTATAAGGTGCTTGACTGACAACTGTATATATTTTCAAAAAGATGGTGATCACATAAGCATCATTGCATTGTATGTAGACGACATGATGATTGCATCTTCAACCGAAGCTGATATAAACAAAATTATAACTGGACTCAATAAACATGTTAAAATTGATGATAGGGGGTCAATATCTTTTTATCTGGGCTTAGAAATCGAACGTGATGGTGAAAGGGGTCCTATAAAGATTCATCAAAGGCAGTACACTTTGGAACTACTGAAGTCATGGGGAATGATTAATTCTAAGCCGGCTTCGACACCATGGGCAAGCGGAACTGTTTTAATAAAATGCGAGGATGATAACTGTAAAGTACAAGTACGTGAGTATCAAAGTTTGATTGGAAGCCTCATGTATCTCGCGGTTATATCTAGACCAGATATTTCACACGTAGTGTCTAAACTATCTCAGTATAATTCTCACCCACATGAGGAGCATATGCAGGCAGCAAAATACTTGCTAAGATATTTGTTGAAACATCCGGATAGAGGGATAACATACACTGGTAATAGTCCCATTCTTTCATGTTATACGGATGCTGATTGGGGATGCGAATCATGTGATCGCAAATCGTATTCTGGTTTTGTGATGTTTCTATCAGGTGGTGTCATTGCTTGGGAATCAAAGAAACAGACTATTGTGGCACTTAGTTCGATGGAGGCTGAATATGTAGCACTTTGCCAAGGAAGTAAAGAAGTTGTTTTTACAAAAAGCCTACTTGCCGAAATTGGTTTTGAAGAACTTATCAACCAACCCACTATCATATTCTGTGACAATCAAGGTGCAAATTTTATGGTAAAAAATCCTGCAGTTCACAAGCGCAGCAAGCACATAGACATCAGGTTTCACTATATAAGAGATAGATACAACGATGGGTCTATTGATGTAAACTACGTTGCATCTGAAGATAATGCAGCTGATATCTTTACTAAGATTCTAACAGCACAAAAACATGCCAAGGCATGTGATCTTTTAAAAATGTAAAAATTTTATAAATAATTTTTCTTTTGTAATTGCATTTGGGTTGAGCCGGGATATGTTAAGTTATTTTGAATTACTTGTTTAAAAACGACAACTAAGCAACCCATCTGCAACTTTCTTTTTACTTTGAAAACTTTTGTATGACTTATTAATTTTTCATTCTAATAAAAACTTTTGAACGAATAAGTGTCTCTGGATTATTATAGAAAATATAATTTTATAAGAAATTATCTAACAAATTTCGATAGAAATATTTTTCTATATAGAAAAAATTTCGATAGAAATATTTTTCTATATAGAAAAAATTTCGATAGAAATATTTTTCTATATAGAAAAAATTTCGATAGAAATATTTTTCTATATAGAAAAAATTTCGATAGAAATATTTTTCTATATAGAAAAAATTTCGATAGAAATATTTTTCTATATAGAAAAAATTTCGATAGAAATATGTTTCTATATAGAAAAAATTTCGATAGAAATATTTTTCTATATAGAAAAAATTTCGATAGAAATATTTTTCTATGTAGAAAAAATTTCGATAGAAATATTTTTCTATATAGAAAAAATTTCGATAGAAATATTTTTCTATATAGAAAAAATTTCGATAGAAATATTTTTCTATATAGAAAAAATTTCGATAGAAATATTTTTCTATATAGAAAAAATTTCGATAGAAATATTTTTCTATATAGAAAAAATTTCGATAGAAATATTTTTCTATATAGAAAAAATTTCGATAGAAATATTTTTCTATATAGAAAAAATTTCGATAGAAATATTTTTCTATATAGAAAAAATTTCGATAGAAATATTTTTCTATATAGAAAAAATTTCGATAGAAATATTTTTCTATATAGAAAAAATTTCGATAGAAATATTTTTCTATATAGAAAAAATTTCGATAGAAATATTTTTCTATATAGAAAAAATTTCGATAGAAATATTTTTCTATATAGAAAAAATTTCGATAGAAATATTTTTCTATATAGAAAAAATTTCGATAGAAATATTTTTCTATATAGAAAAAATTTCGATAGAAATATTTTTCTATATAGAAAAAATTTCGATAGAAATATTTTTCTATATAGAAAAAATTTCGATAGAAATATTTTTCTATATAGAAAAAATTTCGATAGAAATATTTTTCTATATAGAAAAAATTTCGATAGAAATATTTTTCTATATAGAAAAAATTTCGATAGAAATATTTTTCTATATAGAAAAAATTTCGATAGAAATATTTTTCTATATAGAAAAAATTTCGATAGAAATATTTTTCTATATAGAAAAAATTTCGATAGAAATATTTTTCTATATAGAAAAAATTTCGATAGAAATATTTTTCTATATAGAAAAAATTTCGATAGAAATATTTTTCTATATAGAAAAAATTTCGATAGAAATATTTTTCTATATAGAAAAAATTTCGATAGAAATATTTTTCTATATAGAAAAAATTTCGATAGAAATATTTTTCTATATAGAAAAAATTTCGATAGAAATATTTTTCTATATAGAAAAAATTTCGATAGAAATATTTTTCTATATAGAAAAAATTTCGATAGAAATATTTTTCTATATAGAAAAAATTTCGATAGAAATATTTTTCTATATAGAAAAAATTTCGATAGAAATATTTTTCTATATAGAAAAAATTTCGATAGAAATATTTTTCTATATAGAAAAAATTTCGATAGAAATATTTTTCTATATAGAAAAAATTTCGATACAAATATTTTTCTATATAGAAAAAATTTCGATAGAAATATTTTTCTATATAGAAAAAATTTCGATAGAAATATTTTTCTATATAGAAAAAATTTCGATAGAAATATTTTTCTATATAGAAAAAATTTCGATAGAAATATTTTTCTATATAGAAAAAATTTCGATAGAAATATTTTTCTATATAGAAAAAATTTCGATAGAAATATTTTTCTATATAGAAAAAATTTCGATAGAAATATTTTTCTATATAGAAAAAATTTCGATAGAAATATTTTTCTATATAGAAAAAATTTCGATAGAAATATTTTTCTATATAGAAAAAATTTCGATAGAAATATTTTTCTATATAGAAAAAATTTCGATAGAAATATTTTTCTATATAGAAAAAATTTCGATAGAAATATTTTTCTATATAGAAAAAATTTCGATAGAAATATTTTTCTATATAGAAAAAATTTCGATAGAAATATTTTTCTATATAGAAAAAATTTCGATAGAAATATTTTTCTATATAGAAAAAATTTCGATAGAAATATTTTTCTATATAGAAAAAATTTCGATAGAAATATTTTTCTATATAGAAAAAATTTCGATAGAAATATTTTTCTATATAGAAAAAATTTCGATAGAAATATTTTTCTATATAGAAAAAATTTCGATAGAAATATTTTTCTATATAGAAAAAATTTCGATAGAAATATTTTTCTATATAGAAAAAATTTCGATAGAAATATTTTTCTATATAGAAAAAATTTCGATAGAAATATTTTTCTATATAGAAAAAATTTCGATAGAAATATTTTTCTATATAGAAAAAATTTCGATAGAAATATTTTTCTATATAGAAAAAATTTCGATAGAAATATTTTTCTATATAGAAAAAATTTCGATAGAAATATTTTTCTATATAGAAAAAATTTCGATAGAAATATTTTTCTATATAGAAAAAATTTCGATAGAAATATTTTTCTATATAGAAAAAATTTCGATAGAAATATTTTCTATATAGAAAAAATTTCGATAGAAATATTTTTCTATATAGAAAAAATTTCGATAGAAATATTTTTCTATATAGAAAAAATTTCGATAGAAATATTTTTCTATATAGAAAAAATTTCGATAGAAATATTTTTCTATATAGAAAAAATTTCGATAGAAATATTTTTCTATATAGAAAAAATTTCGATAGAAATATTTTTCTATATAGAAAAAATTTCGATAGAAATATTTTTCTATATAGAAAAAATTTCGATAAAAATATTTTTCTATATAGAAAAAATTTCGATAGAAATGTTTTTCTATATAGAAAAAATTTCGATAGAAATATTTTTCTATATAGAAAAAATTTCGATAGAAATATTTTTCTATATAGAAAAAATTTCGATAGAAATATTTTTCTATATAGAAAAAATTTCGATAGAAATATTTTTCTATATAGAAAAAATTTCGATAGAAATATTTTTCTATATAGAAAAAATTTCGATAGAAATATTTTTCTATATAGAAAAAATTTCGATAGAAATATTTTTCTATATAGAAAAAATTTCGATAGAAATATTTTTCTATATAGAAAAAATTTCGATAGAAATATTTTTCTATATAGAAAAAATTTCGATAGAAATATTTTTCTATATAGAAAAAATTTCGATAGAAATATTTTTCTATATAGAAAAAATTTCGATAGAAATATATAGAAAAAATTTCGATAGAAATATTTTTCTATATAGAAAAAATTTCGATTGAAATATTTTTCTATATAGAAAAATATTTCTATCGATATAGAAAAATATTTCTATCGAATATTTCGATAGAAATATTTTTCTATATAGAAAAAATTTCGATAGAAATATTTTTCTATATAGAAAAAATTTCGATAGAAATATTTTTCTATATAGAAAAAATTTCGATAGAAATATTTTTCTATATAGAAAAAATTTCAATAGAAATATTTTTCTATATAGAAAAAATTTCGATAGAAATATTTTTCTATATAGAAAAAATTTCGATAGAAATATTTTTCTATATAGAAAAAATTTCGATAGAAATATTTTTCTATGTATATAGAAAAAATTTCGATAGAAATATTTTTCTATATAGAAAAAATTTCGATAGAAATATTTTTCTATATAGAAAAAATTTCGATAGAAATATTTTTCTATATAGAAAAAATTTCGATAGAAATATTTTTCTATATAGAAAAAATTTCGATAGAAATATTTTTCTATATAGAAAAAATTTCGATAGAAATATTTTTCTATATAGAAAAAATTTCGATAGAAATATTTTTCTATATAGAAAAAATTTCGATAGAAATATTTTTCTATATAGAAAAAATTTCGATACAAATATTTTTCTATATAGAAAAAATTTCGATAGAAATATTTTTCTATATAGAAAAAATTTCGATAGAAATATTTTTCTATATAGAAAAAATTTCGATAGAAATATTTTTCTATATAGAAAAAATTTCGATAGAAATATTTTTCTATATAGAAAAAATTTCGATAGAAATATTTTTCTATATAGAAAAAATTTCGATAGAAATATTTTTCTATATAGAAAAAATTTCGATAGAAATATTTTTCTATATAGAAAAAATTTCGATAGAAATATTTTTCTATATAGAAAAAATTTCGATAGAAATATTTTTCTATATAGAAAAAATTTCGATAGAAATATTTTTCTATATAGAAAAAATTTCGATAGAAATATTTTTCTATATAGAAAAAATTTCGATAGAAATATTTTTCTATATAGAAAAAATTTCGATAGAAATATTTTTCTATATAGAAAAAATTTCGATAGAAATATTTTTCTATATAGAAAAAATTTCGATAGAAATATTTTTCTATATAGAAAAAATTTCGATAGAAATATTTTTCTATATAGAAAAAATTTCGATAGAAATATTTTTCTATATAGAAAAAATTTCGATAGAAATATTTTTCTATATAGAAAAAATTTCGATAGAAATATTTTTCTATATAGAAAAAATTTCGATAGAAATATTTTTCTATATAGAAAAAATTTCGATAGAAATATTTTTCTATATAGAAAAAATTTCGATATAAATATTTTTCTATATAGAAAAAATTTCGATAGAAATATTTTTCTATATAGAAAAAATTTCGATAGAAATATTTTTCTATATAGAAAAAATTTCGATAGAAATATTTTTCTATATAGAAAAAATTTCGATAGAAATATTTTTCTATATAGAAAAAATTTCGATAGAAATATTTTTCTATATAGAAAAAATTTCGATAGAAATATTTTTCTATATAGAAAAAATTTCGATAGAAATATTTTTCTATATAGAAAAAATTTCGATAGAAATATTTTCTATATAGAAAAAATTTCGATAGAAATATTTTTCTATATAGAAAAAATTTCGATAGAAATATTTTTCTATATAGAAAAAATTTCGATAGAAATATTTTTCTATATAGAAAAAATTTCGATAGAAATATTTTTCTATATAGAAAAAATTTCGATAGAAATATTTTTCTATATAGAAAAAATTTCGATAGAAATATTTTTCTATATAGAAAAAATTTCGATAGAAATATTTTTCTATATAGAAAAAATTTCGATAGAAATATTTTTCTATATAGAAAAAATTTCGATAGAAATATTTTTCTATATAGAAAAAATTTCGATAAAAATATTTTTCTATATAGAAAAAATTTCGATAGAAATGTTTTTCTATATAGAAAAAATTTCGATAGAAATATTTTTCTATATAGAAAAAATTTCGATAGAAATATTTTTCTATATAGAAAAAATTTCGATAGAAATATTTTTCTATATAGAAAAAATTTCGATAGAAATATTTTTCTATATAGAAAAAATTTCGATAGAAATATTTTTCTATATAGAAAAAATTTCGATAGAAATATTTTTCTATATAGAAAAAATTTCGATAGAAATATTTTTCTATATAGAAAAAATTTCGATAGAAATATTTTTCTATATAGAAAAAATTTCGATAGAAATATTTTTCTATATAGAAAAAATTTCGATAGAAATATTTTTCTATATAGAAAAAATTTCGATAGAAATATTTTTCTATATAGAAAAAATTTCGATAGAAATATATAGAAAAAATTTCGATAGAAATATTTTTCTATATAGAAAAAATTTCGATTGAAATATTTTTCTATATAGAAAAATATTTCTATCGATATAGAAAAATATTTCTATCGAATATTTCGATAGAAATATTTTTCTATATAGAAAAAATTTCGATAGAAATATTTTTCTATATAGAAAAAATTTCGATAGAAATATTTTTCTATATAGAAAAAATTTCGATAGAAATATTTTTCTATATAGAAAAAATTTCGATAGAAATATTTTTCTATATAGAAAAAATTTCGATAGAAATATTTTTCTATATAGAAAAAATTTCGATAGAAATATTTTTCTATATAGAAAAAATTTCGATAGAAATATTTTTCTATATAGAAAAAATTTCGATAGAAATATTTTTCTATATAGAAAAAATTTCGATAGAAATATTTTTCTATATAGAAAAAATTTCGATAGAAATATTTTTCTATATAGAAAAAATTTCGATAGAAATATTTTTCTATATAGAAAAAATTTCGATAGAAATATTTTTCTATATAGAAAAAATTTCGATAGAAATATTTTTCTATATAGAAAAAATTTCGATAGAAATATTTTTCTATATAGAAAAAATTTCGATAGAAATATTTTTCTATATAGAAAAAATTTCGATAGAAATATTTTTCTATATAGAAAAAATTTCGATAGAAATATTTTTCTATATAGAAAAAATTTCGATAGAAATATTTTTCTATATAGAAAAAATTTCGATAGAAATATTTTTCTATATAGAAAAAATTTCGATAGAAATATTTTTCTATATAGAAAAAATTTCGATAGAAATATTTTTCTATATAGAAAAAATTTCGATAGAAATATTTTTCTATATAGAAAAAATTTCGATAGAAATATTTTTCTATATAGAAAAAATTTCGATAGAAATATTTTTCTATATAGAAAAAATTTCGATAGAAATATTTTTCTATATAGAAAAAATTTCGATAGAAATATTTTTCTATATAGAAAAAATTTCGATAGAAATATTTTTCTATATAGAAAAAATTTCGATAGAAATATGTTTCTATATAGAAAAAATTTCGATAGAAATATTTTTCTATATAGAAAAAATTTCGATAGAAATATTTTTCTATGTAGAAAAAATTTCGATAGAAATATTTTTCTATATAGAAAAAATTTCGATAGAAATATTTTTCTATATAGAAAAAATTTCGATAGAAATATTTTTCTATATAGAAAAAATTTCGATAGAAATATTTTTCTATATAGAAAAAATTTCGATAGAAATATTTTTCTATATAGAAAAAATTTCGATAGAAATATTTTTCTATATAGAAAAAATTTCGATAGAAATATTTTTCTATATAGAAAAAATTTCGATAGAAATATTTTTCTATATAGAAAAAATTTCGATAGAAATATTTTTCTATATAGAAAAAATTTCGATAGAAATATTTTTCTATATAGAAAAAATTTCGATAGAAATATTTTTCTATATAGAAAAAATTTCGATAGAAATATTTTTCTATATAGAAAAAATTTCGATAGAAATATTTTTCTATATAGAAAAAATTTCGATAGAAATATTTTTCTATATAGAAAAAATTTCGATAGAAATATTTTTCTATATAGAAAAAATTTCGATAGAAATATTTTTCTATATAGAAAAAATTTCGATAGAAATATTTTCCTATATAGAAAAAATTTCGATAGAAATATTTTTCTATATAGAAAAAATTTCGATAGAAATATTTTTCTATATAGAAAAAATTTCGATAGAAATATTTTTCTATATAGAAAAAATTTCGATAGAAATATTTTTCTATATAGAAAAAATTTCGATAGAAATATTTTTCTATATAGAAAAAATTTCGATAGAAATATTTTTCTATATAGAAAAAATTTCGATAGAAATATTTTTCTATATAGAAAAAATTTCGATACAAATATTTTTCTATATAGAAAAAATTTCGATACAAATATTTTTCTATATAGAAAAAATTTCGATACAAATATTTTTCTATATAGAAAAAATTTCGATACAAATATTTTTTATATAGAAAAAATTTCGATAGAAATATTTTTCTATATAGAAAAAATTTCGATAGAAATATTTTTCTATATAGAAAAAATTTCGATAGAAATATTTTTCTATATAGAAAAAATTTCGATAGAAATATTTTTCTATATAGAAAAAATTTCGATAGAAATATTTTTCTATATAGAAAAAATTTCGATAGAAATATTTTTCTATATAGAAAAAATTTCGATAGAAATATTTTTCTATATAGAAAAAATTTCGATAGAAATATTTTTCTATATAGAAAAAATTTCGATAGAAATATTTTTCTATATAGAAAAAATTTCGATAGAAATATTTTTCTATATAGAAAAAATTTCGATAGAAATATTTTTCTATATAGAAAAAATTTCGATAGAAATATTTTTCTATATAGAAAAAATTTCGATAGAAATATTTTTCTATATAGAAAAAATTTCGATAGAAATATTTTTCTATATAGAAAAAATTTCGATAGAAATATTTTTCTATATAGAAAAAATTTCGATAGAAATATTTTTCTATATAGAAAAAATTTCGATAGAAATATTTTTCTATATAGAAAAAATTTCGATAGAAATATTTTTCTATATAGAAAAAATTTCGATAGAAATATTTTTCTATATAGAAAAAATTTCGATAGAAATATTTTTCTATATAGAAAAAATTTCGATAGAAATATTTTTCTATATAGAAAAATTTTCGATAGAAATATTTTTCTATATAGAAAAATTTTCGATAGAAATATTTTTCTATATAGAAAAATTTTCGATAGAAATATTTTTCTATATAGAAAAATTTTCGATAGAAATATTTTTCTATATAGAAAAATTTTCGATAGAAATATTTTTCTATATAGAAAAATTTTCGATAGAAATATTTTTCTATATAGAAAAATTTTCGATAGAAATATTTTTCTATATAGAAAAATTTTCGATAGAAATATTTTTCTATATAGAAAAATTTTCGATAGAAATATTTTTCTATATAGAAAAATTTTCGATAGAAATATTTTTCTATATAGAAAAATTTTCGATAGAAATATTTTTCTATATAGAAAAATTTTCGATAGAAATATTTTTCTATATAGAAAAATTTTCGATAGAAATATTTTTCTATATAGAAAAATTTTCGATAGAAATATTTTTCTATATAGAAAAATTTTCGATAGAAATATTTTTCTATAAAGAAAAATTTTCGATAGAAATATTTTTCTATATAGAAAAATTTTCGATAGAAATATTTTTCTATAAAGAAAAATTTTCGATAGAAATATTTTTCTATTAAGAAAAATGTCGATAGAAATATTTTGCTATATAGAAATAGTTTTCTATATAGAAAAATTTTTGATAGAAATATTTTTCTATAGAAAAATTTTAAGTTAGAAATATTTTTCTATAGAAAAATTTTTAGTTAGAAATATTTTTCTGTAGAAAAGTTTTTAGTTATAAATATTTTTCTATAGAAAAATTTTTAGTTGGAAATATTTTTTTATAGAAAAATTTTTAGTTAGAAATATTTTTCTATAGAAAAATTTTTAGTAAGAAATATTTTTCTATAGAAAAATTTTTAGTTGGAAATGTTTTTCTATAGAAAAATTTTTAGTTAGAAATATTTTTCTATAGAAAAATGTTTAGTTGATACATTTTTCTAGAGAAAAATTTTTAGTTAAAAATATTTTTCTAGAGAAACATTTTTAGTTGGAAATATTTTTCTATAGAAAAATTTTTAGTTAGAAATATTTTTGTATGGAAAAATTTTTAGTTAGAATTAATTTTCTATAGAAAAATTTTAGTTAGAATTATTTTTCTATAGAAGAATTTTTAGTTGATAATATTTTTCTATCGAAGGATTTTTAGTTAAAAATATTTTTCTATAGAAAAATTTTTAGTTAGAAATATTTTTCTATAGAAAAATTTTTAGTTAGAAATATTTTTCTAGAGAAAAATTTTTAGTTAGAAATATTTTTCTATAGAAAAATTTTTAGTTAGAATTAATTTTCTATAGAAAAATTTTTAGTTAGAATTAATTTTCTATAGAAAAAATTTTAGTTAGAATTATTTTTCTATAGAAGAATTTTTAGTTGAAAATATTTTTCTATCGAAAAATTTTTAGTTAGAAATATTTTTCTATGGAATATTTTTTAGTTAGAAATATTTTTCTATAGAAAAATTTTTAGTTAGAAATATTTTTCTATAGAAAAATTTTTAGTTGGAAATATTTTTTTATAAAAAAATTTTTAGTGAGAAATATTTTTCTATAGAAAATTTTTCGTTAGATAACTCCCTCTTTCCTGCTTTGTTTTGCCTAAAATTTTTTGTTTTATTTTAAAATTGTATAAAATTTCTAATAATTATTTTTTCTTTTATTTCAGGTATGTTTTGGTTTTTTTTATATAGAAAATCTTTATCTATCGGTAAGTTTTGGGGTCCTAAATTTTGATATTTAAGTCAACTTTCTTGTCCCCTTTAACGTAAAATTCTAATTCAAGACCTTTTTCCAAGATAAAAGTTGTTGGTAACACTTTTCTATTTTTTTTAACTCATTTATCCTCTCTCTTTTTTGTTGTGATCTCTTTTAGCCTATAGTGTTGTTAAACATTTTCTGTGAACTGTTAACTCCGTAACTGTTTGAAGAGCTTTTGTTGTTATTATGTTAGTTTCACACTCTGCCCCCATTCTCTTTTGAATTAATCTATTTAACATAACATTTTAACATTAACTGTTAAGTCCATGGGTAACACTGTTAGAGAAACTTCCGTTCTAATTCTGGTAATTTTTGAGCATTTAGTGTTGGTAAATGTTTTTTTATTATTTCTACGTGAAGTTGACATTCTTTTAAAGCTAAAATCTTAGTTTCATGCTAAATTTTCATTGTTTTTATAGAAAATTGAGAAGTTTTGATTTGAAACATGTTAAGAAAACATTAATTTCAATAAAACATGACATAATAAATCAATTTGTTGGGAAATGTTCACAAAAACTCAAAGAAATGTATAACAATTAATAATAAATTTCCGCTTTTTTGAGGTTTTAATAATAAAAATCAAAGTTTTTGTAAAGAAATTTTTGGCATGCAAAAAAGGCATTAGAGAATTTAATTATATAACATTTTTTGGCAGTAAAAGGTTTTATATTGTAATAAAAATGTCAATGAATTCAAAAAGATTTTGGGTTTTATTAGAGATTTTTAAAGAATAGGAAAAAGGAACTTGTTTTGTTTAAGAAAAATTAAAAAAATTCTGGGAAAATTTTTGAATATTTAGTTAATTTCAACACTTTTTATGACTTAAATTAATTAGTTGCTAATAGCCAACTTAATTTCTTATTTCCCTTTGAAAACTTAATTACTTTTTCACCCAAAAATTATCCAGAATTTTTAGTCAATTCTACTCCCCCATTTTCTTGTGGTGAACTTTAAAAATTTTATGTTAAATGACTTTGACATTTAATGTAAGAGAGACTAACAAAATGTCATTAACTTAAATGTTTCAAATGAAAATTTGAATAGTTTTAAAAAAATGTTAAACAAATGTTTTAAACAAATTTTTTAAACATAAGTTTTTAACTAAAAATTTCAACAAATGTTTCAATAAAATTGTTTTAAATTTAAAAATGTCTCGTATGTTTACGAATATGTCATTTGAAATGTCTTCAAAATTTATGTTATAAATTGAAAACAATTTATTTTCATAATTTAATTCCCCTCAGAAAATGAAAATTTTTGTGGAAAAGCTTAAGATTTTGTGGAGAGGGGAGCAAGAGAAAGGAGGGAAGGAAGATTTATACTAAATTTCAGAAAATTACATATTGTCTGACATTTTTCGAGTCCCTGAGGAAAACAAAATTATTATCATCCAGGGAATTAAAAGAATTGACATAAAAATAAATTTATTTTTAAATTTCTAAAGAAAATTTTGTAAATTATTTTTAGATTTAAAAAGTAAATTTAGAAAAGGTGAGAATTTTTGATTAATATGTGAGACTTAAGGATATTTAAATAGAAAAAAATTTATTAAAAGAAAAATTTTTAAAAATTTCAGAATTCCCAAAATGGGTATTAGAAGTCCCCTTTTGGGAATTGGACAATAACGGCAAAATTTATTTAAAAATCTAAAATTGTACAATTTTATATCCATATTATTGTCATATTTTTTTTAATTCTTTCCAACCTTGTAGCTCAATTTAATTCATTTTACTTTTATTCTTTACATCATTAGCCAAGGGTCCCCTTCCCCCCTTCTTTATTTCAAAATCACTCGTTTTGGTTTTTTATTTTCATTATTGTGGTAACCTAAACACATTAAAAAATTACATTTTCCAACACATGTTAAATAATATTGATGACAATTAAAAATACTTCGTTCGACCAAAGAAACTAGAGCAATGTCAATAATATTTTGAAATAAAAAAAATTTAAATTCTAGTACCCCAACAATAAAACTTACACATATTTACAACACAAAAAAAACACAAAAAAACACAAAAACAACACAAAACCCAAAGGAAATTAAATATTAGATGTCAAGTATTTTGACAGCTGTCACTTAAATGACCAGAAACCGAAAAGAAAGCTTTTGCAAAACTAAACTTAAGATTCTAACAAAGTCAAGAGTTAGGAAAACATGTAAATAGGCCGAAACCACATGAGAGACCTGCAAAAAAAGGGAAATGTTATTAAATAACAATAATGACAGGCTTAAAGATAAGAGTTGCCAGAGGTTTTTAATTTGGAAATGAAAAGAGTTAAAATTGTTAAAAAAAGGCTCAAACTTCTTTTAAATATTATCTTAAATACTGAAGAATTAGACACGATATTGCCATGTTATACCAAAATTCAACCTTTAGGCCAGAATTTTAAATAAGAGTTGCCATAGGTTTTAAATTTGAAAATGTGAACACTTTCGAAATTTTTAGATTAAAAAAGGTTCAATTCTGTTCAATTGCTTAAAATACTAGATGTTATGATACGGCGTTACACATGTTTTTGAATAATTCAATCCTTCTGATAAATATGAAGAATAGAGTTGCCAGAAGTTTTAAATTTGCAACAAATATCAATTATGAAAATTTTTTGTTAAAAAAATGGGTAAATTTTGTAATAATGATAAGAAAAACGGGTGTTAGGACAAAGAGTTACTCCACAACTCAACCCTACTGACAGTTTTCATTTCAATGAGAGTTGCCATAGGTTTTTAATTTAGAAATGTAATTAATTTTGAAAATTTTGAAAAAGAGTATCAATTCTGTTTCAACTATTTAAAATACTAAATGTTACAACACGACTATCCCCAAGTTTTTACAGAATTCAAACCTAAAGACAGATTAGAGTTGCCATATGGTATTAATTTGGTACAGATATAAGTTTTGAAAATTTTGTTTAAAAAAATGGGTCAATTCTATTTCAATTACACATATAAATGTTATGACACGCGGTAAACCATCTTTATTTTCATAAACCAAACCTAACCATAATATATTTAGATTAGAGTTGCCATTGGCTTTTAGTTTAGGGATTTAATAAATTTTTTTTAAATTTTTATTTGAAAATGGTGTTAATTCTATTTCGATTAGCTAAAAGGCTTGATTTTTAAACACAACGTTGCCCCTGTTTTATCATAATTTTACTCAAATGACAGACTTTCAGGTCAGAGTTGCCATACGGTTTAAATTTGGAACATATATAAATTTAACAAAAATTTGTTTAACCAAAGGTTAATTCTATTAAAATTATATAAAATACCAGATGTCAAAACATTGCGTTGCCCATTTATTTTCATTATTCAATATTAAAGGAAGATATTTGGATAAGAGTTGCCATATGTATTAAATTTGGAACATATATAAATTTTGAAAATATTTCTTTAAAAAACGGGTCTATTCTGTTTCAATGATATACCAGAAGTTAAGACATGGCGTTGTCCATGTTTTGTTAAGACTCAATCCCAATGACATATATTTAGATAAGAGCTGCCAGAGGTTTTAAATTTGAAAAAGCTATAAAATTTGGGATTTTGAAAATTCCTGTCAAAAATGAGTAAATTCTTATATTTATGAAGAAATTGAACAATAATTAGAGCCAAATTTTAATATTTTAAACACAATTAAGAAAGATTTTAGTCTCAAAAGGTGTTTTAAGAAAATTCCCAAACTGGGAATTCCCAATTTGGGAATTTCGGAATTGTCAAAATTCTGGGTAAACATATATATATACGTTAATTTGTAAAGAAATTGAAGAAGATTTTGTTGTTTAAAAAAATTATTTATGATAATTTCTTAAGTAGGATTAAAAATAAATTAATTGGGAATTCCGGGATTTTGAAAATTTTTGTTAAAAATTGTGTACATTTTTATATTTATGAAGAAATTGAACAATAATCAGAGCCAAATTTTAATATTTTAAACACAATTAAGAAAGATTTTAGTCTCAAAAAATGTTTTAAGATAATTCCCAAACTGGGATTTAAAATACCTAATTTGGGAATTCAAGGATTTTAAGATTTTTTGGTAAAAGTACTTCAATATTCACATTTGTAATGAAATTTATGAAGCTTCCTCACAGAATAAATTTGAGAACATTTTTGCGACACTGGGATTTAAAATCGCCAATTTGGAAATTCCGGGATTTGGCATTTTTTTTTTTTTTTTTGAAAATGAGAAAATTTAAGTAATTTTAGGGAAATTATTTAGAGTTTGTCTATAAAGTGACATTTAATGATCTTTTTTTATTAGTTTTGTTAAATTTTGAATTTTTTTTTGGAAATACCCTGATTTTTTAATATTTTGTCAAAAACTTGAAATTTAAATTTCTATAAGAATATTGAAAAAAAACGGGCCAAACTTAAAGGTTTTAAAGAAAATTGAGAAAGTTTTTAGTCTCAAAAGATGTTTTATATAATTCCCAAACTGGGATTCAAAATACCCAATTTGGGAATTCAGGGATTTTTAAAATTTTTTATAACAAATAGTTAAATATTCACATTTTTAATGAAATTTAGGAAGTTTATGTCTTTAAAGAACATTTTTCTGAGACTGGAATTTAAAATGGCCAATTTGGGAATTCCGGGATTTTGAAATCTTTTGTTAGAAATGAGAAAATTAAAGTATTTTTAAAGAAATTGTTTAGAATTTGTTTATAAAGTAACATTTAATGGTCTTTATTGTATTATTTTTGCTAAAATTCTGAAAATTTTTTCCAATTTTTTTTTTTTTTTTTAATTTTGAAAGTTTTTAATGTTGCCAATTTTTGTTTTTTTAAAGACTTAATTACTTCTTTTGCATATGACACCTTTTAATTAAATTATAAATTGTTTATTTAAAAATTCCAAACCACTTTTTCTTCCACCACTTCTCAAAACTTAAGCAAATAATTAAATTTTGTTTATTTAAAAATTTTAATACTTTTGCTAAAAGTTTTCTTATTTGCCTGAGACAAAAGTTGGTTTTGTTTATATGAAGTTTTTTCTTTCTTTTGAATATCATTAATTTGTTTACAAAAAAATTTAAAGACAATTTTGAAAATTATTTAAGCGAATGAAATAAATAAATATGAGGGATAAAGTTAAAATAAACAGATGAAAAACTTTTGTTTGAATTGAATAATTCAAAAAAGTTGTCAAAACAGAAAAAAAGTTTTAATTGAGTTTTCAGTTGTTTTTAAAAATTTGAGTTTATTGAAAAATTAAAAAATTTTAAATATCAAAAAAAATTTCAAATTTAAAAATTTTGAAATTTCATTTTTATTTAAGAATATCGACTTTTTTAAAAATTTCAAATTAAAAAAAAAAAATAAATTTAAAAATTTCAAATTTTGAAAAATTTTAAATTTTCAAATTTTAAAAATTTTAGAAAATTTAACATTAAAAAATTTTTAAAAAGTTAGAAACTTTAAATATTGAAATATTTAAAATTAAATTAAAATGTTGTTTTTAAAAATTTGATTTTATTGAAAAATTATAAAATTTTTAATATTAAAAAAATTTGAAATTTAAAAATTTAATTTTTATTTAAAAATATTAAGTTTTTAAAAATTTCAAATTTAAAAAAAAATTTTAAATTTAAAAATTTCAAATTTTGAAAAAAAATTTTAAATTTAAAAATTTCAAATTTTGAAAAATTTTAAATTTCAAATTTTAAAAATTTAGAAAATTTAACAATAAAAAATTTTTAAAAATTTAGAAACTTTAAATATTGAAATATTTAAAATAAAAAATTTTTTCAAATTTAGAAACTTTAAATATTGAAATATATCAAATTAAAAAATTTTAAATACTAAAAATTGTAAATTCAAAAATTTCATATTTAAAGTTTTTAAAGTTTTTAAAATTTTTAAAAAATTTAGAAAATTTAAAAATATAAAATTTTAAATTTAAATTTTAAAAATTTAGAAAATTTAAAAATATAAAATTTTAAATTTAAATTTTAAATTTTAAAAAATTTAAAAATATTAAATTTTTTAAAACTCAAAATTTCAAATTTAAATTTTAAAAAATTTTATATTTTTTTATTTTTCAAATTTAAAAAAATGTTATCTTTAAAAAATTTTGAAATTTTAAATTTAAAAAAATTCAAATTTTTCGCTTGAATTTAAAATTACAATTTATTTAATTTTACTTTTTATCTTGTTCTGCTAAAATTTTGTTTATATGTTTTTAATTTCATTTGTTATAAATAATTTTGAAATACTTTCATTTTCTTTTTTTTTTGTAATGAAAAATCTATTTTCAGCCAATTTTTCCCCCTTTAATGAATGACGAAATATTTTTGTCGTGTGCCATCGCAGAAAAAGACTTTAAATATTAACACGCACAAATTTTTTCTGATGTCTTTAAAGTTTAATAAACTAAAATCTCATAAAAAATACACAGAGAAAAATTTTTTTAGTTAAACGAGATAAAATTTCTTTGATATTTACTTAAAAGTTTAGTTAAATTAACAGAACTTTAGTTGCTCTTAACAAAAATTCGTTTAACCACAATTAAATTTATTTTGAAAATTTAATTTTTTTCAGTGTATGAGTTCATAAAAAACATTTGTCATAACATGATAATCTCTTGAACATATTTTAGGTCATTAGCACAGATTTTGTGAGTACCAATACTCATACAAACAAAATATGATTTAAGTTTTTTGATGACTTTATCTCACAGAGAGAAAATATTCTCTTAATATCTTTCTCTTCATAATGAGTTAACATGTTTTGCCTAAACTTTTAAAGGTCATTTTAAAACTTTTATAATTTTATTTCTCTATCTTTATGATTTTTCAAGTGTTACTAATATAATTTCCATAAAATCACACTTGAATTCATGAAGGAAAAACTAAAATTTTTCACTTGATTTGGAAATTTGCTTGTGCGTGTTTTTTTACTAACAAATTAAAAATATCTAAAAATTTGAAAATCTGTTCCCCTTTTTTTCATTGTGGCCACAAATAAAAGTCTCATGTATTTGTCTGTCTGTCATAGACATATTTTAGAAAATTATTTTTAAATTAAATCCTCTAAAAGACCACTTTTACCTTATCCCCTTTTCATACACATGATAATCTTTCTCCTGGGATTTTGTCACCAAACAAATTAATGAAGCAGAAATTTTAGAAAAAAAAAAATTAAAATATTTCAGACTAGAAAAAGATACCTATTAATAGTTAATACTAATCAAGGAAAGGGATAAAATGATTTCAAAAATATTAGGCTGAAGCAGGAGAAAGAAAATCTCAGTTTTTCCATCTTCCGGACATCGGATTGAAAAGTCCTGTTACTGACAAATTGAGTAAATAGTCAAGAACTCAACCCTTTACACAACTAAGTGATTGAGCATCATCATAGATATACCATCGGGTTCATTTCCTATCAAACTCTCTCTTACTAAAAGATTTTGCTTAAATGTGCCCAAGTTTAGAGGCATTTTAGGGTGTAAATTTTTAACTTTTATATACAATATTTAGCAGCATTGGAATCATTGAAATGTCTAGATTAATAATTTTGGAAAATATTTTTCAAACTGTCCCACTTTTCTAAGAAATTTTTCTAAAATACGAAAAAATTTTACAAAAGATCCTCAAATAATCGTAATATTGATTCTAGGAGTTAAAGGGTTAAAAATTAGTTCCACTGTTAATATTTTTTTCCAAACAGTCAGGAACTCAACCCTTTACACACCCAAGTGATTGAGCAGCAGCATAAATATACAGTCGGGTTCATTTCCTGTCAAACTATCTCTTACTAAAAGATTTTACTGAAATGTGCCTAAGTTTAGAGGCATTTTAGGGTGTAAATTTTCAACTTTTATATACAATATTTAGTATCATTGAAATCGTTAAGATGTCGAGATTAATAATTTAGGAAAATGTTTTTCAATCAAACCCACTTTCCAAAGAAATTTTCCTAAAATACGAAAAATTTTAATATTTTTTAACAAAAAATTCTCAGATAATCGTAATATTGATTCTAGGGGTTAAAGTGTTAAAAATTGGTTCCACTGGTAAAATTTGTATGTGATTTATTAATCCCCAGATGCTAAAGAGTCCATTGAATCTAAATTTTTATAGAAAAGTTTTCATATTTCCCACAAAAACCCTTCATAAATTAAGGCTCTCCAAGCAAAAGATTTAGCTTTAATTTTTGAAGGTATCAAAGTCAGGGAACGTTTTAGGAGCTCAAAAAAGTACTTAAAATAAATGTATTTGATATCAATGAAATCGTTAAAATGTCTAGATTAATAATTTTTTAAAACTGTTATCAAACTGTCCCACTTTTTTAAGAAATTTTTCTAAAATACGAAAAATTTGAATATTTTTTTCCAAAAAGTCCTTAAACAACTGTTACTTTGATTCTAGGGGTAAAAGTGTTAAAAAGTTGTTCTATTTTTATTATTTTTTTACGATTTATTAATCCTTAGGTATTTACGAGTCTACTGAATAAAAATTGTTATAAAAAAGTTTTTAAATACCATGCGAAAATCCATCATAAATAAGGACTTTCGAATAAAAAGATTTTGCTTAAATTTTCGAAAGGTACCAAAGTCTGGGGACGTTTTAGGAGGTAAAAAGAGTACTTACAATATAAGTGTTTGATATCAATGAAATCGTTACAATGTCTAGATTAATAGTTTTTAGAAATTCTTGTCAAACTGTCCCATTTTTCTAAGAAATTTTTCTAAAATACGAAAAATTTAAATATTTTTTTCCAAAAAATTCCAAACAATTGTTACTTTGATTCTAGGGGTTAAAGTGATAAAAAGTGGTTCCACTATTAATATTTTTTTCCGAGTCATTAATTCTAAGACACTAACGAGTCCATTGAATCCAAAGTGTTGTAAAAAAGTTTTTAAATACCTCAACGAAATCCTTCATAAATTAAGGCTCTCGAATTAAAATATTTTGCTTAAATTTTCGAATGGTACCAAAGTCTGGGGACGTTTTAGGAGGTTAAAAGAGTACTTAAAATATAAGTGTTTGATATCAATGAAATCGTTAAAATGTTTAGATTAATAATTTTTAGAAATTCTTGTCAAACTGTCCCATTTTTTTAAGAAATTTTTCTAAAATACGAAAAATTTAAATATTTTTTGTCCAAAAAATTCCAAACAATTGTTACTTTGATTCTAGGGGTTAAAGTGATAAAAAGTGGTTCCACTGTTAATATTTTTTCCCGAGTCATTAATTCTAAGACACTAACGAGTCCATTGAATCCAAAGTGTTATAAAAAAGTTTTTAAATACCTCAACGAAATCCTTCATAAATTAAGGCTCTCGAATTAAAAGATTTTCCATAAATTTTCGAAAGGTACCAAAGCCTGAGGACGTTGTAGGAGGTTAAAAGGGTACTTAAAATATAAGTGTTTGATATCAATGAAATCGTTAAAATGTCTAGATTAATAATTTTTAGAAATTCTTGTCAAACTGTCCCATTTTTTTAAGAAATTTTTCTAAAATACGAAAAATTTAAATATTTTTTTCCAAAAAATTCCAAACAATTGTTACTTTGATTCTAGGGGTTAAAGTGATAAAAAGTGGTTCCACTGTTAATATTTTTTCCCGAGTCATTAATTCTAAGACACTAACGAGTCCATTGAATCCAAAGTGTTATAAAAAAGTTTTTAAATACCTCAACGAAATTATTCATAAATTAAGGCTCTCGATTTAAAAGATTTTCCATAAATTTTCGAAAGGTACCAAAGTCTGAGGACGTTGTAGGAGGTCAAAAGGGTACTTAAAATATAAGTGTTTGATATCAATGAAATTGTTAGAATGTCTAGATTAATAATTGTTTAAAACTCTTGTCAAACTGTCCCACTTTTTTAATAAATTTTTCTAAAATACGAAAAATTTTAATACTTTTTTCCAAAAAATTCCAAATAATTGTTATTTTTATTTTAAGGATTAAAGTGTAAAAAAATGGTCCGACTGATAGAAATTTTCTTCGATTTTTAATCCCTAGATGCTTACGAGTCCATGGAATTCAAATTGTAATAGAAAAATTCCAGTATTCCCCACAAAAACCCTTCATAAGTTTTTGATCTCCAATTAAATTTTGCTTAAATTTTCCAAAGGTTCCAAAGTCTGGGGACGTTTTATGGGCTAAAAATTGTATTTGTATATAAGTGTTTGGTATCAATAAAATTGAAAGAATGTCTAGATTAATAATTTATAAAAATATTTTTGAAACTGTCCCACTTTTCTAAGAAATTTTCCATAAATACGAAAAATTTTAATATTTTTCCCAAAAAAAAAAAAAAAATCTCAAAAAATTTTTACTTTGATTTTTTTTATTAAAATGTTCAAAAAATGGATCCAATGGCAATATTTTAAGCAGATTTATCAAGCCTTAGATTTATACGTTTTTACTGAATTCAAATTGTTACAGTAAAGTTTTCGTATCCCTAAAAAAAAGCTCCTTATATATGAAATTATATGATTTTACCAAAATTTTCGAAAGGTACCAATTTTTGGGCCCTTTTTCAAGAGATAAAGCTATGATAAATAAATAAATTTGTTATTATTAAAATCGTTAAAAACTTTGGTTTAATAAATAATGAAATTTCTTAAGAAACTGTACAAGTTTTCTAACACTTTTAATTGTCAAAAGCAAAATTTTAACAATTTTGTCAATAAAATTTCTAAAAAATTTGATAAATCTTAAGTTCCCTTAAGGTTTAAGATATATTATATTTGGATAAGTATTTGGCTCCATCAGGATTAACAAATCACTAAAATTGTTTCATGACTCTAGAACTTACCTGATGTTTTTTCATGTTAAACTGAAAATCTTGTTTTCAAAATTTTTTTTTTTTTGGAAACTTTTGTTAATATTTGATTCTCTATAACTTTGTTAGAAAACAAGATATCTTTATAAAATTTGGTATATAGAAAGCTCAAAGTGTTTAGTTTTTGGTGATATAAAAATTATGTACACTTCTGTCACAAAAGTGTAAAATTTTGTTATTATGTTAATTTTGGATTATATTTAAAATTTTTTTTTTTTTTTTTTTTTTTTTGAAGAAGTTTTTTTTGGAATTATTTGTTAATTTTTGATTCTCTATAACTTTGTTAGAAAACTAGATATCTTTATAAAATTTAATATATGTAAAGCTTAAAGTGTTATGTTTTGAATGATATAAAAACGATGTTAATTTTTGTAACAAAAGTGTAAAATTTTTTTTCTTTGATAAAAAGCTAGAGCATTTTTTTTTTTAGAAACCTAAATTGAACCTAATTAATTTCAGTTTATCTAAATATCTTTGAAGTTACTTTACCCAGTAAAACTGTTTCATAACTCTTGAACTTATCTAAAACTTTTTCTTGTTCAACTGAAAATCTTATTTTTAAGATTTTTTTTTTAATTTTTCTTAACATTTGATTCAATATAACTTTGTAACAAAGGGAGATATCTTTATGAAATTCAGTATATATAAAGCTTAAAGTGTTATGTTTTAAATGATATAAGAACGATATTCATGTTTCTGACAAATGTGTAAAATTTTCTAATTTTTGTGTCATAACTTTTAAAGGTATCTAAAAATTTTTCTTGTTAAGCTAAAAATCGTATTGTTTATATTTTTTTTTTCTAAATTTTTTAATATTTGATTCTCTATAACTTTTTAACAAAACAAGATATCTTGATGAGGTTTGTTATATATAAAGCTTAAAGTGTTATGTTTTAAATGATATAAGAACGATATTAATTTTTCTGACAAAAGTGTAAAATTTTCTAATTTTTGTGTCATAACTCTTAAACGTATTTAAAAATTTTTCTTGTTCAACTAAAAATCGTATTGTTTATATTTTTTTTTTCTAAATTTTTTTAATATTTGATTCTCTATAACTTTGTAAGAAAACAAGATATCTTGATGAGGTTTGTTATATATAAAGCTTAAAGTGTTAGGTTTTTTATGATATAAAAATTATGTACATTTGTTTAACAAAAGTGTAAAATTTTCTAATTATGGCAATTTTTGAGAAAAATTTTAATTTCTTGGTTTCTCAAATATTTTCTTTAAAACTGTCCCAATTTGATTTTTTTATATCTTGAATTTTCTTTATACATAAGTAAAACTTAATCAAATTTTCTTATGCATAATTAAAATTTAGTACAAATTAATTTTTCCATTTAAAAAAAAAAGAAGAAAATTTTTTGCCCCAAAATTATATGTCACCTACAAAGGAAAACCCAACACAAAAAGAATTGAAACAGATGCATTCCATAAAGATTCCTATAACACATATCTTCCATATCAAATGATTTATGAACATGGAAGTCTTTCCAAAATATTTGTAATTTTCTTGGGAATGAATAACCAAAAAAAAAAAAAAAAGAAACTGCAGTTCCTTTTCTAAAGTAAAATTGAGATTATTTACAAAACATATGAAAAATCCAGAGTAGTTTCATTTATTAAAAGCAGCAGCCTGATTGTAGGACTTTTTAAAATCAACACAAAAACTGTTGCCTATTGTTTGGGGGCTGTTATTAAACAATAAATGTTGCCTACTTAAAGGGGTGAGTATAAAAATGTGGTATCTGTAAGGGAGAAGCAGGGGGTTTAATATACAATAATCAAGAGAGCAGCCACAAGTAGGTTTCCATAATAACGGCCAGAGTGTTGTGTGTGCATCACAAAAAAATAGGAAAAACTTTCCCAGGGAACCTTTAATGATTTGTGTTGTCGGAAACCATAACTTTTCATATGCAACCAACCAACCAACCAACAAACGAGCTGGGCAAAATAACTGAACTATAGCCAAGCATTTAAGGCATGTTCTAGCCATTTTCCGAGCAAACATGACAGTTTTAGTATAAAATTCTTCTTTCTTTTTTTTGTTTTCTATATTATTTGGTCCTTTATATTGAGGGCAAAGAAGGAGCAGAGCCATTAACTAGAACAAACAAAAATAGTTTGAAAAATTTTTTTTTATATGATGAACAACAGCAGGAGCTGTAGCAACATCACTGGATATATAGTTCATAAAATATTATGCTTTATGGATTCTGGTTTATAAAATGTTGTTGTTGTCAGTCCGATTTTAATTTTATTAACTTTTACTTTTTGATAAAAGAGTTTCATTTAGTGCCAGCTAACACTAGACAGGACGAGAGCAGTTTAACTTTTTAACAAGGCTTTTAGTTTTTCAATTACTTGTTAACATAAGGCTTTAGTTTTGAGCTTCAAATCAAATTTTACCTTAATATCTTATATTTTCTGACACAACATAATGAGAAATTCTTGATTTTCGATAAAAAAATTTAGAAAAAGACTCATTAAAAACAAAATTTGGAAAAAAATTAAATTTTTCGCAAATAATTCCTTTAAGGAATTTTGGTTTTTTTTTAAGAAAACATTCTTAAAATTTTAATGATTTCTTATTGCTAACTACTTGAACTATAATACCTTTCAAATTCATAACGATATCTGGATATATAACAATTTTATAGCTATTCAAAAATTTACTTACATAAAAAATTCGAAATTTTTTCTCATATGAAATTTTTTTCTTTAAGGTATTTGGGTACTATTGTTAGAGAAATGTTAATAATTTTTTTGGGTTTCAGGTTGATAACTGCTTAGTTTATCTAAACTTACAATTTTTCTGCGATATATATACCCCTTACATTTTTATAAGAATTCAAAACAAAAATTTTTGCATTACAATTTTTTAACACTACAAAATTTTTGACTAAAATATTGAAAATTACTATAAATTTCTTAAGAAAATTCCCAACTATCTACAATTTATTAAAGTAATTTCGTTAAGCTTTCCAATGATATAAAATTTGTATATCAAAATATTAAATTTACTATAAAAAGTTGGACCTAAACTTTGGCCCTGTTTTAGAAAATTTTTCAACTTTTTAGTTTTACTTACAAAATGTTAGAAAAATTTTACAAATTTCAATATCTTATTCTCAATTGTTAATTTCTATATGTTAAGGTTTTAAATGATGTACAATTTGTATATAAAACTATATGTTAACAGATCGAAAATGGGTCTCAAACTTGGTCGCCTTTAAAAGAGGTTTAGTAAATTCTGTTAGTTTAACATACATAGTATGCTAACAGTAACAGAGCAATGTTTTAATAACAGAATGTTAATACAAAAACAGAGCAATGTTATAGCATGAATTTAATGTTACAGTAACAGAGTAAAGTTTTAATAACAGAGCAATATTACAGCCACAAGCCGAATAAAATTTTTACATTTTTTAATATAAGAATTTGTTAAATAATTTCTTTTTATTACAAAATGTTAGAAAAATATAACAATTTTTATATGTTAAGGTTTCCAATGATATACAATTTGTATAAATTATTATATATTTACTATTAAAAAATCGGTCACAAACTTGGTCGCCTTAAAAAAATGTTTAACTAGTTCTGTTAGTTTTATATACACCATGTACAGAGTAATGTAACAGTAAAAGCATGAAGTATGAATATAATGTTACAGTAACAGAGTAAATTTATAATAACAGAGCAATGTTACCAAATAAAATGTTTTTTCGATTGAAAAATCGCTCACAAACATGGTCGCCTTTAAAAACTGTTTAGCTAGTTCTGTTAGTTTTACATACAAAATATACAGAGTAATTTAGCAGTAGAAGAGCAATACTTCAATAACAGAATGTTAATACAAAAACAGAGCAATATTACTTTTATAAAACAATAAAAATATTTCCAAAATTTTAATTTTCTTCGAAAACTTTTTCGCATAAAATATAAAATTATATAATTTTTTTTCTGAGATAAAAAGTTTTAGTTTAAAAAATTATAACTTTGTAAAGAGTCAAGATAATTTTTTAAATTATGCAATTATATAACTCAAATATTACTTTTTACAAAAAAAGAAAGTTTTCAAAATTGGAAAACTTTTTTAAAATTTTGTCGCATGAAAGAAAAAATTTCAATATATCAAAATTTTTTCTGAGAAATGAAATTGAGGTTTAAAATGTTATAACTTTGTTAAAAGTTAAGATATTGCTTTAAAATTAGACAATTATATAAGCCAAATATTGATTTTAACAAAACAATAAAAATATTTTAAAAATTTAAATTTTCTTCTCAAACTTTTTCGCATAAAAGAAAAAATTTCATAATTTTGAAATTTTTTTCTAAGAAATAAAATTGAGTATCAAAATGTTATTACTTTGTTATAAGTTAAGATATTGATTTAAAATTAGGAAGTTATATAACTCAAATATCACTGTTTCCAAAACAAAAAATATTTTTCAAATTTTAAATTTTCTTCTAAAATTTTTTCGCATAAAAGAAAAAATGCCATAATATCGAATATCGAGAATTTTAAAATTCTCATGGAATTTAACACTTATAAAGCTTAAGTACTACCCTTTACAATGGCTATTTTATTATCATTTGTCTTTCAAAATTACCCAAAATCCCAAAACGGGGAAAGTTACTTGTACAGTTTTTTTCGATTTTTCATAAAATTTTTGAAATAAAGTTCAGATTTAAAATGTTATAACTTTGTCAAAAATTAAGATATTATTTTAAAATTTGGCAGTTATGTAACTCAAATATTATTATTTACAATACAATAAAAATATTTTCAAATTTTTGAAATTTTTTTTAAACTTTTTCGCTTGAAAAAAAATTTGACAATTTCGAAATTTTTTTCTAAGATATAAAGTTAAGGTTTAAAATAACATAACTTTAAACAGAATTGAGATATTATCATGAAATTAGTCAGTTATAAAGCCTAAGTAATACTCTATAAAATGGTTTAAAAATAATTCCCATTTTTCTTTCAAAAATACCCAAAATCACAAAAAGGGGAAAGTCATTTATACAATTTTTTAAATTTAAATTTTTTTTTTTCCAAATTTCTTTGCTTTAAAGTTAATATTTAAAAAAGTTAGCAGAATATTTCTTTATTTTAAAATTCCCTTAGTTGTTCTTCTTTAGAAAATTGTTGCTTATTTTATATTTATACCATTTTTTATCACTTTCTAAAACCCTTAACTCTTGTCTTCATGTCATTATTACTCCATTAAAAAGATGTTTCAAGTTAACAGTTTTTGCTATAGTTTATATTCTTTTATATTTTTCAAAAAAAAAAAAAACTTTTTTATTCATGAATTCTTTTATGACACCACAATTGTTCATATTCCCTAAATGCTTTTCCCTAAATGCATAAATTTGCTTTTCGAAATTTCTGCTAAATTCTGGAAAAATTGAAAAAAAAATTCTTACAAAAACAAAACTCGGTATATACGATAAACAAAAAATTTTCAACAAATTCTTTTTATTCAAATATCATGATGACAATATTTTTGACATTTAACTTTATGACATTTGCATGAATAAAACAAATTTTTGAAAAAAAAAAACTTCTTTTAGATTTGCTCAACAAATCAACACTTTATTGGTTAGATACTAGAAAAAGGTTGGAAACTAAACAAAAAAAAAAAAAAGAAACTGAAGATGCAGCTGCTGGCATTACATGTATCTTTGGCCAGGCATCTGCATCATGCAGCATTTTTATCATCATGGGTATGCCAGCTATACTCTGACAGTCAGTAAATGTCATTTGCATTTTGACATTTGAAGCGAAGCGAAAGAGAAAAAATAGGTAGAAAAACTTTAAAATCAATTTAAAGCTTTAGAAGAAGTCTTATGGTTAGACATATGACTTTTAAAATTTTAAACATCAAAGAAATTTTAAAATAATTTGATTTTCAAAGTTAACATGCTTCAAAACCGTCTAAATCCCTTTAAGTTATGTTAACATGTTATGTTAAGATGTTATGTTAACATGTTATGTTAAGATGTTATACTAACATGTTATGTTAAGATGTTATATTAACATGTTATGTTAACATGATATGTTATATTAACATGTTATGTTAACATGTTATGTTAACATGACATGTTATATTAACATTAGATGTTAATATTCTCTTAAAACCCTTAACAGGGAAACTTAAACATTTTACTAAAGTTTCTTTAAGCATTTCTCTCATGCACAAAACAATTAATCAGCCATAACTAGAAAAATATTTTTATTCTGAGAACAAGTAAAAAATTTACTAAATGAAAAATTCAAATGTAAAATAATTCTTGGAAATAAAAATTACTCAGCTATAAAATTTGTAAATGAAAAAGAAATTTTCTAAAAAAGCAAAAAAAAGAGAAGAAAGTGAATGTAATAAAATTTATGACATTTTAATTAACTTTGACCTCTTTTTTTTCTTCTAAAACGATTTCAATTTATAACGTTACAAAATCGTCATTTTATTAGAAGAAAAGCAAACACAATTTTTGATTAAATTAATTAAGATATTAACAGAATAAATATCAAAAAAGACACATTTAACTTAAATGTCTTTAATAAAAGCATTTAATTGTTTAAAAAATAAACATAATTTTTAATAAGGTTAATTAGCAGCAATTAAAATGGAAAAGAAGCCAGAAATTTTAAAGCCAAAACTTGACAAGACAAAAATAATCAAGATTTTACTTTTTCAAACAAAAAAATCTTAAAAACGGATTAACGGATTTAAATAATTTTTTCCAAATTTGAACGGCCTATTAGTGGGCAAAAATTCGAAAAAATATTTTAAGTTTCAATTTATTATTCTAAGCTCTAGCGAAATTTTTGTTAAACTACAAAATTTTTCTTAATTATTTTCTCTTTTTGGAGGTTTTTGGGTATTTTTGCCACAAAATTGGGAATTATTTTTAAAGCATAAATTTTAACACTACTTAAGTTTTATATATACAAAACTTAATTTCTTATTAAACTATTTAAATTCAAAAAATATAAAGTCAAACTTTAAAATTTGTTTAAAAATTTTATAAAAAAATATGATATTTTGGTTTTGGGGCAAAAGTGTTAAAACAATTTTCAAAATTTTAATATTTTGTCATGACCAATTAAAGTAGATATCCTGACGATTCTAGCTATATCAAATATGTAAGTAAAAAGTGTTCAAATTTCCTGATAAAATTGGTCTTTTTAGAAATTTTGGGTTAACACTGACTTTGACTACTTTTGAAATTTTTGAAAAATTAAAAAAAAATTAATAACAACTTTCATATTTTTAACTAAAAATTATTTAAGACATTATGATCTTTTCCATGATATAGTTCTTATATCAAAATTATATATGTGTGCTTTAAATGAGAGCTAAAACTAAAAAACTTTAACCCAAACTTTGACTACTTTGAAAATTGTTCAAAAGGTCTTCATACTTAAAAATCTTGGAATTTGCTATTTAAAATTTTAATATTCAGTTTTTGTAAAAAAAAAAGTTAAATGCATTTTTCTTTGGGTTTCTATCTCTAGAGATTCTAGAAAAATCTAAAAGTTTTTTTTTATTTAAAAGTTATATTTAAATTTAAAAGTTATATTTACTCTCTTTAAAATTATTAGAAAAAATTTTAGATTTTTATAAATTTTTCTGAAAATTTTAAAATGACAAAATTTTCATTTTTTCTCCTAACTCTAAGAAAATTTAAAAATGTTTTAATATTTTTTTGTAATATCATAAAAGACATTCTAAAGTTTAAATTGATACCAAAATCTTAAAAATCCTTTTAGTATTTAGTCTCAAAAATTCTTTGGAAACTGTAAATTTTGTTCCAAAAGTCTGGGGAAATTGTAAATTTTGTTTTTCTTTCATAACCATTTTTTTTCCACAATTGCCATTTTAAAACTTTCTTATATTGTCATTTTAAATAAATCCTTTTAAATCCCTTATTTAAGCATTTAATAAAATTTATAATTTTATTGTCTTAAGAACTTTTTTATTGAAATCTCTTAATAACTCCCTTTATCTCTTATTCTTTCTGTTTTTAATAAATATATATTAACTACTGCCTTCTAATTATATTGAAATTAAGATTTATCTTTTTGGCAGCTGCGAATGGCAAACTAAACTTTTGTCATAAAATTCTATTAGAATGTTAGAAGACCTGAAGTTCTCAGAAGACAAAAGAAAGTTTTGCTATAAATTTTAAGATTTAAGCCAAACTTTTCGCAACTGCAGCAACAAAATATTAAAATGTTTTGCTAAGAAAATTATTCCAAAAAAAAAAACAAAGTTTTTTTTTAATAACAATACAAAAAGCTCAGTAAACACGCTAAAATTTTAGCTTTACTGAGGGTGGGAAGAAGGGGGTTAAAACAACAAAATAATTGTTATAAATAGTTAAAAGTTTTTCATTTAGCTAGAGTTTTTGCTGAGGGGTTTTAAGAAAATTAACAATTTTTTTCAGTTGTTTTAAGGAAATTGAAGACTATTGTAAGGGTAGTTTTTAGGAAAACAAGGAAAATTTTCTTTAAAAAATACTCTACATAAACAATTTTAACAAATTTGCTAATAAAATTGCTAATTTTATGACTAAAATTCTTAATAATAACATTTAATGTAAATTTAACACACAATTTAGCTGTTACATTTACTAACATTTGAAAATAATGTTAAATAGGATTAACAGAAAATAGTAACAGCGATTAAAAGAGTATTTAACACCTTTATTTACATGTTTACATATTAACACTAATAAGAAACATTATCTATAACATTACACTGTTACTAATGCAGTAAAATGCAGAGAACTGTAAAGAGAAACATTATTATACAGAGAATAAAAAGTTAACAGCTTTAAAAATACATACACTGTTACTATAACATTTAAATACAGAGATCAATAAAGAGTAACATGAACCGGAAAGGGAAGACAGGATATAAAAATGTTAAATATGCATTTTATTAACAATAACACATAAATAAACGTGAAAAAATGTAACAAAGGGCTGGAATTTAAGAAAAATTGTTAAACTAAAGTGTGTTTTCTTAACGTGAAAATGTTGTTTTTTTCGAAAAAATTGATTGAAAATATAAAAACGGAATATTTCTGGATGTATATTATAGTTAATACTTTTTTTATTCTTTATGTTCTAAATAAATTCCAAAACGTGTTCGTAAACAATAAAGTTCATACTGATGACACAGTAGTTTACAATTGTTGTATAAATATGTATAAAATAAAACTAAATTGTTCGAAGAAGGAACTTTTACAAAAACAGAGGTTTTAAATAATGAAATCTTTCAAAAAAAAAACCTACATTAAAACCAAAAATAAAAGACAAAAATTATATTTTTAGACAATAATTTCTCTAGAAATGTTGACGATAGAAGGACATTTCTATAGAAAATTTGACGATAGGAAGATAGGAAGAAGTTTACCGAGAGGAAGACATTTCTATAGAAAAGTTGACCGAGAGCAAGACATTTCTATAAAAAAGTTGACCTAGAGGAAGACATTTCTTTAGATAAGTTGACCCAGAGGAAGACATTTCTATAGAAAAGTTGACCGAGAGGAAGACATTTCTATAGAAAAGTTGACCGAGAGGAAGACATTTCTATAGAAAAGTTGACCGAGAGAAAGACATTTCTATAGAAAAGTTGACTAGAGGAAGACATTTCTGTAGAAAAGTTGACCGAGAGGAAGACATTTCTATAGAAAAGTTGACCGAGAGGAAGACATTTGTATAGAAAAGTTGACCGGGAGGAAGACATTTCCATAGAAAAGTTGACCAAGAGGAAGATATTTCTATAGAAAAGTTTACGATAAGAAGACATTTCTATAGAAAAGTTGACCGAGAGGAAGATATTTCTATAGAAAAGTTGACCGAGAGGAAGACATTTCTATAGAAAAGTTGACCGAGAGGAAGACATTTCTATAGAAAAGTTGACCGAGAGGAAGACATTTCTATAGAAAAGTTGACCGAGAGGAAGACATTTCTATAGAAAAGTTGAACGAGAGGAGGACATTTCTATAGAAAAGTTAACCCAGAGGAAAACATTTCTATAGAAAAGTTGACCGAGAGGAAGACATTTCTATAGAAAAGTTGACCGAGAGGAAGACATTTCTATAGAAAAGTTGAACGAGAGGAGGACATTTCTATAGAAAAGTTGACCCAGAGGAAAGCATTTCTATAGAAAAGTTGACCGAGAGGAAGACATTTCTATAGAAAAGTTGACCGAGAGGAAGACATTTCTATAGAAAAGTTGAACCAGAGGAGGACATTTCTATAGAAAAGTTGACCCAGAGGAAAACCTTTCTATAGAAAAGTTGACCGAGAGGAAGACCTTTCTATAGAAAAGTTGACCGAGAGGAAGACATTTCTATAGAAAAGTTGACCGAGAGAAATACATTTCTATAGAAAAGTTGACCGAGAGAAAGACATTTCTATAGAAAAGTTGACCGAGAGGAAGGCATTTCTATAGAAAAGTTGACCGAGAGGAAGACATTTCTATAGAAAAGTTGACCGAGAGGAAGACACTTCTATAGAAAAGTTGACCGAGAGGAAGACATTTCTATAGAAAAGTTGACCGAGAGGAAGACATTTCTATAGAAAAGTTGACCGAGAGGAAGACATTTCTATAGAAAAGTTGACCGAGAGGAAGACATTTCTATAGAAAAGTTGACCGAGAGGAAGACATTTCTATAGAAAAGTTGACCGAGAGGAAGACATTTCTATAGAAAAGTTGACCGAGAGGAAGACATTTCTATAGAAAAGTTGACCGAGAGGAAGACATTTCTATAGAAAAGTTGACCGAGAGGAAGACATTTCTATAGAAAATTTGACCGAGAGGAAGACATTTTTATAAAAAAGTTGATTAAGAGAAAGACATTTCTATAGAAAAGTTGACCGAAAGAAAGACATTTGTATAGAAAAGATGACCGAGGGGAAGACATTTCTTTAGAAAAGTTGACCGAAAGGAAGACATTTCTATAGAAAAGTTGACCGAGAGAAGACTTTTCTATAGAAAAGTTGACCGAGAGGAAGACATTTCTATAGAAAAGTTGACCGAGAGAAGACATTTCTTTTATATAGAAAAGTTGACGATAGGAAGACTTTTATGTAGAAAAGTTGACGATACGAAGACTTTTATGTAGAAAAGTTGACGATACGAAGACTTTTATACAGAAAAGTTGACGATAGGGAGACCTTTATATAGAAAAGTTGACGATAGGACAACATTTCTATAGAAAAGTTGATGATAGGAAGACATTTCCATAGAAAAGTTGACCGAGAGAAAGACGACGATACGAAGACTTTTATATAGAAAAGTTGACGATAGGGAGACCTTTATATAGAAGAGTTGACGATAGGACAACATTTCTATAGAAAAGTCGACGATAGGAAGACATTTCTATAGAAAAGTTGACGATAAGAAGACATTTCTTTAGAAAAGTTGATGATAGGAAGACATTTCTATAGAAAGTTGACGATAGGAAGACTTTTATATAGAAAAGTTGACGATAGGAAGACTTTTATATAGAAAAGTTGACGATAGGAAGACTTTTATTTAGAAAAGTTGACGACAGGAACCCATTTTAATAGAAAAGTTGAAGATAGGAAGACATTTCTATAGAAAAGTTGACGATAGGAAGAGATTTCCATAGAAAAGTTGACGATAGAAAGACATTTCTGTAGACAAGTTGACCGAGAGGAAAACATTTTAATAGAAAACTTGACGATAGGAAGACATTTCTATAGAAAAGTTGATGATAGCAAGATTTTATATAGAAAAGTTGACGATAGGAAGACCTTTATATAGAAAGTTGACGATAGGAAAACTCTTATGTAGAAAAGTTGATGATGGAAAATGTTTATATAGAAAAGTTGACGATAGGAAGACTTTTATATAAAAAAGTTGACAATAGAAAAAAATTTTATATAGAAAAGTTGACGATAGGAAAACTCTTATACAGAAAAATTGATGATAGGAACACTTTTATATAGGAAAGTTGACTGTAGGGGGACTTTTATATACAAAAGTTGTCGATAGGAAGACTTTTGTATAGAAAAGTTGACGATAGGAAGACATTTCTGTAGAAAAGTTCTTTTAACTTTTTAGTTATTTTACCTTTTTAAAACCCGTGATGTTAATATGGTATTTCAGACTTATAAAGCCCAAAGAGTCCAGAATTTAAAACCTTTTAAATAATTCACATTTTATTTAACAAAATCCCCAAATTCCAAAAAAAAATAAAATATATTTATGAAAATTTGGATTTTTTCAAAAATTTTAGAAATGTTTTAAATCCTTTAACTTTTTAATAAAACCAGATATGAATATAAAATTTTAGAGTTATAAAGCCGAAGCCGTCAGGAATGGAAACCTTAAAATAATATTTCCTATTTTCCTTAACAAAATCCCCAAATTCCCAAAAAAAGGAAAAATATTTTTAGAAATTTGGATTTTCTTAAATATTTTTAAAATGTTCTAAATCCTATAGCTTTTGAATAATAGAAGATATTGATATAAAATTTTGGAGTTACAGAAATGAAATGTTCAGGAATTTAATCTTTAGAAATTGCTTGCCATTTTTCTTGTCAATATCTCTACATTCCTAAAAAAAATGTAAAAAATATTTTTGAAAATTTGAATTTTCTTAAAAATTTTAGATGTTCTGAATCTTATAACTTTTTAACAAAACAAGATATTAATATGAAATTTTAAAGTTACAGAGCTCAAAGAGTGAGGAATGAAACCTTTAAAAAACAATTCCCATTTTCTTTAACAAAATCCCCAAATTCCCAAAAAAAGGAAAAATATTTTAAGAAATTTGGATTTTCTTAAATATTTTTAAAATGTTCTAAATCCTATAACGTTTGACTAAAATAAGATATTAATATGAAATTTTAGATTTACAGAACCCAAACGGTCAAGAATCAAACCATTTGAAATAGCCGTTTTTTTTGTCAATATCTCTAAATTCCTAAAAAAAAAAGTAAAAAATATTTTTGAAAATTTGAATTTTGAACTTGAATTTTCTTAAAAATTTTAGATGTTCTAAATCTTATAACTTTTGAATAAAAAAAGATATTGAAATGAAACTTTGAAGCTACAAAGCCCAAGTAGTCAGAAATGGAACCCATAGAAAATAATTCCCATTTTTCTTGTTAAAATCCCCAAATTTCCAAAAGGGGGAAAATAGTTTGGAAATTTAAAATTTTCTCAAAATTAAACGAAAGAAAACTTTTGTTTAATTTAAAATTTCACTCTTTTAAATTACTGATTGCCTTCAATAAATAACTAAATGCCAATGTTTGAGCTTATATTTGTTGTAGTTTTTTTTTCTGTTCAACATTTTATTTATTGTCAATGAGATGTTGTATGTTTTTCTTCTCTATAAAATATTGTATTAAATTCATTGTTGTTGATGATACTTTTTGGCTTGTTTTTTCTTTCTTCTTCTTCTTTGTAAATGACAAAATATTGCTTTAGTATCTCGAAGAGGGAAACGACACGCGAACATTTTTTTTCTGCCAGGCAATCATTAAGGCATTTACACATGTTGTATCAATTGAGTATCAATAGAAAAAAATAAACGACAAGAGGAAAGACAATATTTTGTAAAAACCAGGAAAAATCGAAGGAAAGGGAAAAGGGGCTTCCTGTAAAGAGCAAATTACAGAGGTTATTATACGCTCCCCCTTACCTTGTTCAGATGTTGGTGCTTAAAATGATGATGATGATGCTGCTACTAGCCTCATAATGTTGCCAACATCTTGTGTATCTCGTGTAATTGCAACATCAATATTTTTTTTTTTTTTGTAATAACTTAGCGGCATTTAGTTCAGCAGAAGAAGCTGCATACCATACCACAAGACCTTTTATAGAAACCGCTTTTTATAGAAAAAAATGTCAACTTTTAATGAATGTGAAAATATTGTACACATTTTATATATTCAGTTTCAATATTATGTCACTAACAGAGTAAAAGCAAGTGTATTTGTAAAATGATCAATGACTTTTTAAGCAGCAATTTTTATGTTAAACGTTCAAGAATTTATATCAGGAAGTTATTGGGATTTTGTGTTAAAGAATAACTTAACTTTAGAATGAATTAACTTAACAGATTTCCTGTATTTTTGGTGAACATAAAGGAAATATCTAACAAAATAAGATAAATATGTAATAAAACTGAAAAAATATTTGGAAATTACTCACCAAACTTTTAATTTACACTTAAATATTAACATTAATGTATATTTACAGCTTTATTAAAATTTACTGTTAATAAACATTAATTTAAAATGTTACCCTAAAATTTCTGTATATTACCAGATTCATTAACATTCACTGTTAACGAAATTTAAGAATCAAGCTGAAGATGAAATCAACAGAAGACAAATATCTCCTTTTAATTTCTAGTTACAGAACGTAAAAGCTTTACTCTGTTAACAACAGTTTTGGAGTAGGATCAGAGAAAAGTTATTGAAAATTTATGTTTTTTGCATTCTAACTAAACTTAGGAATTAATTAACTAAACAAATTTAATGTATTTTAGGTAACCATAAAGAAAGTCTCTATAAAAATAAAATATTAAGAATTTTTCTAATAATATACTCTTTAACACTAAGATTTATGCATATTAACAGTCTCAATAACATACGCTGTTAACTAATTCAAACGAACAAGGGCAAGAGAAAGCAAAATCTATTAATTTACACTTCAAAATTAACATCATTGGGTATAAAGAGTTTCATTAACATCCACTGTTAACGAATCTTAACGAACAAGAGCAATAGAGAGTAAGATCTCTTCTTATTATCTTGTTTACAGAAAAGCTTTTATATAATAACATTACTATGTTAACATTAGTGATGCAAATAATAAAAGTAACAAAATGAGAGTAACTGTTACTTAACATAATTATAACATTAATTAATGAAGTGCTAAATATTAGTACAGAATAAAAATATATGTAAACTTAACAGGTCTTAAAATTAATTATATCTCCTGTGATTATATCACCTATAGAGAGATAAAGACCTAGTTCTGTTCTAGTTCTGTTCTAGTTCTGTTCTAGTTCTGTTCTAGTTCTGTTCTAGTTCTGTTCTAGTTCTGTTCTAGTTCTGTTCTAGTTCTGTTCTAGTTCTGTTCTAGTTCTGTTCTAGTTCTGTTCTAGTTCTGTTCTAGTTCTGTTCTAGTTCTGTTCTAGTTCTGTTCTAGTTCTGTTCTAGTTCTGTTCTAGTTCTGTTCTAGTTCTGTTCTAGTTCTGTTCTAGTTCTGTTCTAGTTCTGTTCTAGTTCTGTTCTAGTTCTGTTCTAGTTCTGTTCTAGTTCTGTTCTAGTTCTGTTCTAGTTCTGTTCTAGTTCTGTTCTGGTTCTGTTCTAGTTCTGTTCTAGTTCTGTTCTAGTTCTGTTCTAGTTCTGTTCTAGTTCTGTTCTAGTTCTGTTCTAGTTCTGTTCTAGTTCTGTTCTAGTTCTGTTCTAGTTCTGTTCTAGTTCTGTTCTAGTTCTGTTCTAGTTCTGTTCTAGTTCTGTTCTAGTTCTGTTCTAGTTCTGTTCTAGTTCTGTTCTAGTTCTGTTCTAGTTCTGTTCTAGTTCTGTTCTAGTTCTGTTCTAGTTCTAGTTCTGTTCTAGTTCTGTTCTAGTTCTGTTCTAGTTCTGTTCTGTTCTAGTTCTGTTCTAGTTCTGTTCTAGTTCTGTTCTAGTTCTGTTCTAGTTCTGTTCTAGTTCTGTTCTAGTTCTGTTCTAGTTCTGTTCTAGTTCTGTTCTAGTTCTGTTCTAGTTCTGTTCTAGTTCTGTTCTAGTTCTGTTCTAGTTCTGCTCTAGTTCTGTTCTAGTTCTGTTCTAGTTCTGTTCTAGTTCTGTTCTAGTTCTGTTCTAGTTCTGTTCTAGTTCTGTTCTAGTTCTGTTCTAGTTCTGTTCTAGTTCTGTTCTAGTTCTGTTCTAGTTCTGTTCTAGTTCTGTTCTAGTTCTGTTCTAGTTCTGTTCTAGTTCTGTTCTAGTTCTGTTCTAGTTCTGTTCTAGTTCTGTTCTAGTTCTGTTCTAGTTCTGTTCTAGTTCTGTTCTAGTTCTGTTCTAGTTCTGTTCTAGTTCTGTTCTAGTTCTTTTCTAGTTCTGTTCTAGTTCTGTTCTAGTTCTGTTCTAGTTCTGTTCTAGTTCTGTTCTAGTTCTGTTCTAGTTCTGTTCTAGTTCTGTTCTAGTTCTGTTCTAGTTCTGTTCTAGTTCTGTTCTAGTTCTGTTCTAGTTCTGTTCTAGTTCTGTTCTAGTTCTGTTCTAGTTCTGTTCTAGTTCTGTTCTAGTTCTGTTCTAGTTCTGTTCTAGTTCTGTTCTAGTTCTGTTCTAGTTCTGTTCTAGTTCTGTTCTAGTTCTGTTCTAGTTCTGTTCTAGTTCTGTTCTAGTTCTGTTCTAGTTCTGTTCTAGTTCTGTTCTAGTTCTGTTCTAGTTCTGTTCTAGTTCTGTTCTAGTTCTGTTCTAGTTCTGTTCTAGTTCTGTTCTAGTTCTGTTCTAGTTCTGTTCTAGTTCTGTTCTAGTTCTGTTCTAGTTCTGTTCTAGTTCTGTTCTAGTTCTGTTCTAGTTCTGTTCTAGTTCTGTTCTAGTTCTGTTCTAGTTCTGTTCTAGTTCTGTTCTAGTTCTGTTCTAGTTCTGTTCTAGTTCTGTTCTAGTTCTGTTCTAGTTCTGTTCTAGTTCTGTTCTAGTTCTGTTCTAGTTCTGTTCTAGTTCTGTTCTAGTTCTGTTCTAGTTCTGTTCTAGTTCTGTTCTAGTTCTGTTCTAGTTCTGTTCTAGTTCTGTTCTAGTTCTGTTCTAGTTCTGTTCTAGTTCTGTTCTAGTTCTGTTCTAGTTCTGTTCTAGTTCTGTTCTAGTTCTGTTCTAGTTCTGTTCTAGTTCTGTTCTAGTTCTGTTCTAGTTCTGTTCTAGTTCTGTTCTAGTTCTGTTCTAGTTCTGTTCTAGTTCTGTTCTAGTTCTGTTCTAGTTCTGTTCTAGTTCTGTTCTAGTTCTGTTCTAGTTCTGTTCTAGTTCTGTTCTAGTTCTGTTCTAGTTCTGTTCTAGTTCTGTTCTAGTTCTGTTCTAGTTCTGTTCTAGTTCTGTTCTAGTTCTGTTCTAGTTCTGTTCTAGTTCTGTTCTAGTTCTGTTCTAGTTCTGTTCTAGTTCTGTTCTAGTTCTGTTCTAGTTCTGTTCTAGTTCTGTTCTAGTTCTGTTCTAGTTCTGTTCTAGTTCTGTTCTAGTTCTGTTCTAGTTCTGTTCTAGTTCTGTTCTAGTTCTGTTCTAGTTCTGTTCTAGTTCTGTTCTAGTTCTATTCTAGTTCTGTTCTAGTTCTGTTCTAGTTCTGTTCTAGTTCTGTTCTAGTTCTGTTCTAGTTCTGTTCTAGTTCTGTTCTAGTTCTGTTCTAGTTCTGCTCTAGTTCTGTTCTAGTTCTGTTCTAGTTCTGTTCTAGTTCTATTCTAGTTCTGTTCTAGTTCTGTTCTAGTTCTGTTCTGCTCAAGTTATATTAAAGTTCTGTAACGCTCTAGATCTGTTCCGCTCAAGTTATGTTAAAGTTCTGTAATGTTCTTGTTCTGTTATATATTTTATTCAGTTTCTTAACCCTCTCTTTAAAGTAATTATCATCTAAAGTCAATCACTTTTCCTTAAGTTAAACCTCATTGTCTGCCTTAACTAATGTTAAGACTAATGTTTCTTTAGATAAAACCTCTTGACTCCTAACACCAGAAGTTGACAGGTTTTCCTAGGCTATGAATATGGAACACAAGAAAAAAAGAACCTACTCTATTACCATGTAAATGATATCCCTTTCCCCATTAGACTCGTTACATTAAGAGACACTTGTCATTTTATTAAATATTGATCTATAAGCTAAGAATTTCAAACACTTTTTTCTACTTAAACGGACTTATGCTAAATATTTGCATAAGTATGAAAAAATAATAAAAAAAAAGACTAAAGAAGAAATGTGCTGAGCATGTAAAACTAAATCTAGGACTATAAGGGGGACGTTCGAGATAAACTAGAGGAGATATTGATAGTTATAGTTTGAAACATTGAAGAAACTTAAGAGGAAAATTGCATTATAAGGAAGTTGTTAAGTGTCTTTTGATTTTGCTTTTCTACTCCTCTGCTCTTCTTATGTTAGTATATGTTATATTTTCCGCTTATGTTTAACTTCCTTCTTTGAAATAAGTATTTGGTATGGCACAACTTTAGCTTTTGTGCTATTTATGGCAAGTGGAAGTGCTGGAATGGTTGAATGGATGGATGGTTGACTGCTAGGAAATAGTAGTAGTTGAACAAGTATTAGATAGACAGTTTAACCTAATTCTTTTCTTTTTTTTGTATTGCTCAAACAAATATTTTATAGTATATAATAAACTGAAAAAGGAATGATATAATAAATAGTAAATTTAAAATTTAATAATATTGGATTGGGGTTACTTTTTACTTTCCTAGAAGAAGTTGTTATAAAATGTTATTTTAAAATGTTATGTTTAAGAGCAATAAAGATGTTAAGATAACATTGAACAGTTATTAAATTATTAATAGATTAAGATAATACTAGAACCAGAAGACAATTTTATTAACAAGTTAAAGATAGAAAAGCTGACGATAGGAAGACATTTCTATAGAAAAGTTGACGATAGGAACCCTTTCCATAGAAATGTTGACGATAGGAAAACATTTACATAGAAAAGTTGACGATAGGAAGACATTTCTATAGAAAAGTTGACGATAGGTCAAATTTTCTACAGAAAAGTTGACGACAGAACAACATTTCTATAGTAAAGAAGACATTTCTATGGAAAAGTTGACGTTAGAAAGACATTACTATAGAAAAGATGACGTTAGGAAGATATTTCTAAAGAAAAGTTGACGTAAGGAAGACATTTCTATAGAAAAGTTGACGATAGGAAGACATTTCTAAAGAAAAGTTGATGGTAAGAACACATTTCTATAGAAAAAATAACGATAGGAAGACATTTCTATAAAAAAGATGACGTTAGGAAGACATTTCTATAGAAAAGTTGACGTTAGGATGACATTTCTATAGAAAAGTTGACGATGGAAAGACATTTCTATAGAAAAGTTGACGATAGGAAGGCTTTTCTAAAGAAAAAAGGACGATAGGAAGACTTTTCTATAGAAAAGTTGACGATAGGAAGACTTTTCTATAGAAAAGTTGACGATAGGAAGACTTTTCTATAGAAAAGTTGACGATAGGAAGACTTTTCTATAGAAAAGTTGACGATAGGAAGACTTTTCTATAAAAAAGTTGACGATATGAAGACTTTTCTATAGAAAAGTTGACGATAGGAAGACTTTTCTATAGAAAAGTTCACGATAGGTAGACATTTCTATAGAAAAGATGACGATAGGAAGACATTTCTATAGAAAAGTTGACGATAAAAAGACATTTCTATAGAAAAGTTGACGATAGGAAGACATTTCTATAGAAAAGTTGACGATAGGAAGACATTTCAATAGAAAAGTTGACGATAGGAAGACATTTCAATAGAAAAGTTGACGATAGGAAGACATTTCTATAGAAAAGTTGACGATAGGAAGACATTTCTATAGAAAAGTTGACGATAGGAAGACATTTCTATAGAAAAGTTGACGATAGGAAGACATTTCTATAGAAAAGTTGACGATAGGAAGACATTTCTATAGAAAAGTTGACGATAGGAAGACATTTCTATAGAAAAGTTGACGATAGGAAGACATTTCTATAGAAAAGTTGACGATAGAAAGACATTTCTATAGAAAAGTTGACGATAGGAAGACATTTCTATAGAAAAGTTGACGATAGGAAGACATTTCTATAGAAAAGTTGACGATAGGAAGACATTTCTATAGAAAAGTTGATGATAGGAAGACATTTCTATAGAAAAGTTGACAATAGGAAGACATTTCTACAGAAAAGTTGACGATAGGAAGACATTTCTATAGAAAAGTTGACGATAGGAAGTCATTTCTATAGAAAAGTTGACGATAGGAAGACATTTCTATAGAAAAGTTGACGATAGGATGGCTTTTCTAAAGAAAAGTGGACGATAGGAAGACTTTTCTAAAGAAAAGTGGACGATAGGAAGACATTTCTATAGAAATGTTGTCGATAGGAAAACATTTCTATACAAAAGTTGACGATAAGACAACATTTCTATAGAAAAGTTCACGATAGGAAGAAATTTCTAAAGAAAAGTTGACGTTAGGAAGTCATTTCTATAGAAAAGTTGTCGCTAGGAAGACATTTCTATAGAAAAGTTGACGTTAGGAAGACATTTCTATAGAAAAATTGACGTTAGGAAGACATTTCTATAGAAAAGGTTACGAAAGGAAGACATTTTTATGGAAAAGTTGACGATAGAATGACATTGTATAGAAAATTTGACGATAGGAAGACATTGTACAACAGAAAGAGAGAATATGTTAAAGTAACAGACCTTAAATCACAGAATGTAAAATGCTAAAGCATTAACAGAGAGAGGGAGTGTGTGTGCATGAGGAGTGTTATAAAGTGTTTAACATTACAGACGGTTTAACATTACACTGTAGGTATAACAGTATACATTTTGCTCTCGGGAAATAAACTATTTTCCCATTTAAATCATTTTCATGGAAAAAGAAAGATTCATATCTGAGACTTTTTTTGATCAATTTAAAACCTGAGAATTATAAGAACCTAAATTTTTCACCTTCCTAATACTTTAACCTAATAATTTCTTATTTCCTATACCTTCAGACATTAATAATTCCTTGGAAAATAAAATGAAAAATAAATTATAAAAAAAACTTGTTAGTTTTTCTTGCTGTTGTTGTTGAAGAATCCTTAATCATGATTAGACATGCACATAAGCAATGTAAAGCCCAACAAAACAAACCACAGAAAAGTTAAAAAAAAGGAAATTCAAAATCTAAAAAAAAAAGATTCCTTAGAATTGAAGAAAGAAAATAGGAGACAAATGTCATAGAACGCTTGAGAGTTAAATGAAACTAGGAGCAAATATTAAAAAGGAATAACTTGTCCTAGTGACTTGGGACCTAGAGGATACTAAACAGATGATGATGGTTTTTAGTTGGAAGCCTAGAGGGTTTATTATCTCTGATACTTTTTTTTAAAGGAGATATTTCCTTTTTCATTTCTTTATTTCATATGACTTTTTTTAAAGTTTCTTAAGTATCGGGCAAGTGTTTTATGAAATGGCAATTAATGATGATGAAGATTTTTGTTTATAAAAGAAGGAAATGGGAAAAAAATGAAAAAAGAAAACTGAAAATTAAATCATGATAGGAAGACATTTCTATAGAAAAGTTGACGATAGGAAGACATTTCTATAGAAAAGTTGACGATAGGAAGACATTTCTATAGAAAAGTTGACGATAGGAAGACATTTCTATAGAAAAGTTGACGATAGGAAGACATTTCTATAGAAAAGTTGACGATAGGAAGACATTTCTATAGAAAAGTTGACGATAGGAAGACATTTCTATAGAAAAGTTGACGATAGGAAGACATTTCTATAGAAAAGTTGACGATAGGAAGACATTTCTATAGAAAAGTTGACGATAGGAAGACATTTCTATAGAAAAGTTGATGATAGGAAGACATTTCTATAGAAAAGTTGATATTAGGAAGACATTTCTATAGAAAAGTTGACGATAGGAAGACATTTCTACAGAAAAGTTGACGTTAGGAAGACATTTCTACAGAAAAGTTGACGTTAGGAAGACATTTCTATAAAAAAGATGACGTTAGGAAGACATTTCTATAGAAAAGTTGACGATAGGAAGAAATTTCTATAGAAAAGTTGACGATAGGAAGATATTTCTGTAAAAATAATGACGTTAGGAAGACATTTCTATAGCAAAGTTGACGTTAGGAAGACATTTCTATAGAAAAGTTGACGATAGGAAGACATTTCTATAAAAAAAGTTGACGATAGGAAGACATTTCTATAGAAAAGTTGACGATAGGAAGACATTTCTATAGAAAAGTTGACGATAGGAAGACATTTCTATAGAAAAGTTGACGAAAGGAAGACATTTCTATAGAAAAGTTGACGATAGGAAGACATTTTTATAGAAAAGTTGACGATAGGAAGACATTTCCGTAGAAAAGTTGACGTTAGGAAAAAATTTCTATAGAAAAGTTGACGTTAGGAAAAAATTTGTATAGAAAAGTTGACGATAGGAAGACATTTCCGTAGAAAAGTTGACGTTAGGAAAAAATTTGTATAGAAAAGTTGACGTTAGGAAAAAATTTCTATAGAAAATTTGACGTTAGGAAAAAATTTGTATAGAAAAGTTGACGTTAGGAAAAAATTTCTATAGAAAAGTTGACGTTAGGAAGAAATTTTTATAGAAAAGTTGACATTAGAAAGACATTTCTATAGAAAAGTTGATATTAGGAAGACATTTCTATAGAAAAGTTATAGTTAGGAAAGCATTTCTATAGAAAAGTTGACTGAACAGTCTTATGTTAAAGCTCCTTTAACATAGACAGATATTATAAATATTAAGGCGAATGTATCAGGTTAAAAACTTATGTTATCAAGTAGATAACTTAACACCTGCTGAGGGCAAAACAAGAGAAAACAATGCATGGATTCTGATTAATCGATGTTAAGCGTCAAGTGTTGCCGAAGTGATGATTGTAAAGCTTAAAGCTGTAAACATTTTTTTATTATCTGAAGATTTTAAAAGATTCATTCAAAATTTTGGCAAATATAAAAACCAAAAATTTCTTTATTTAATTAAACGAACTTTTTAAAAAAAGTTTTTGGTTATTAAATTCTCTTTATTTTTTTTAAATTCAGAATAAATAGCAAAAAGTTTTAACATATCACAAAATTTCCTTCCGTTTTATTAGCTTTCGTTTTCCTCTGTTTTATTTAAACTCTGAACAATTTATTAATATTTTTCATACATGCAATTTTCTGCTACATTTTCTGTTTTCTGCAAAAAAATAGAAGCCAATTTTATCGTATTTTAATGGAAAAAATATACTTTTACCATAACTTCCTTCCTTAGATTTTTTCTTGTTAAAAAAAAATTTTTCTGGCTTTACTTTTAAAAAGTAATAATGAAAAAAAGTATTTAAGAAAGAAAAAAAGTTTTCATATAACGACAGAAATTTTCTTGTCCTTAATTTCTTTCACATGTTTTTAATAAAAATAAATTTTTTTATATATTTTTTTTTTTTCATACCAAAATATATTTTCTAAAAGTGTTTCCAATCCAAAGTCTCGGGAGCTTTAGGGAAATTTTGCTTAGAATATTTTTGTTTTTCCTTTTAAAATAAGAAATAAATGTATTTGACACAATTGACATTTTAAAATGACAATTTTATGGCTTTTGTTGTTTATTTTTTGTTGACATTTGTTCGCAGAGAAAGAGCAAATAATAATGTCATTGTTATGGAGACAATTAATTTTAATGGAGAAATAGAGACATTAAAAAGGTGTTTGTATTTTATTTAAATGGAAATTAGACAAACATTTAAATGTCAAAGAAATAATCTAAAAAAAAGTAAATTTTAATTTGTTACAAAAATTTTGAAAAATTTCTAATCAAATTTTCTTTTAACTTTCTTTGCAGGTATGTCAAATTTTGTATAATATTAAAAATTTTGTTCGATGGTTTTAAAACTAAGGCAAGTATCAAATTCAATTTAATATTTTTCTATTTAATAGCGCCCACGGGCGATGGGAAAACATTTCTATAGAAAATGTGAAGAAAGGACAATATTAATGTAGAAAAGTTGACGAAAGAACAATATTTCTGTAGAAAAGTTGATGATAGGACAACACTTTGATATAAAAGACAACATTTTTATAGAAATGTTGACGATAGAAAGACATTTCTATAGAAAAGTTGACGATAGGAAGACATTTCTATAGAAAAGTTGACGATAGGAAGACATTTCTATAGAAAAGTTGACGATAGGAAGACATTTCAATAGAAAAGTTGACGATAGGAAGACATTTCTATAGAAAAGTTGACGATAGGAAGACATTTCTATAGAAAAGTTGACGAAAGGAAGAAATTTCTATAGAAAAGTTAAGGAAAGGCCAACATTTCTATAGAAAAGTTGACGATAGGACATCATTAATATAGAAAAATTGACGATTGGACAACATTTCTATAGAAAAGTTGATAGGACATCATTTCCAAAGGAAAGTTGACGAAAGAACAACATTTCTATAGAAAAGTTGGCGAAAGGACTACATTTCTATAGAAAAGTAGATGACAGGGCAACATTTCTATAGAAAAGTTGACAATAGGACAACATTTCTATAGAAAAGTTGACGACAGAGCAACATTTCTATAGAAAAGTTGACGTTAGGAAGACATTTCTATAGAAAAGTTGACGTTAGGAAGACATTTCTATAGAAAAGTTGACGTTAGGAAGACATTTCTATAGAAAAGTTGACGTTAGGAAGACATTTCTATAGAAAAGTTGACGTTAGGAAGACATTTCTATAGAAAAGTTGACGTTAGGAAGACATTTCTATAGAAAAGTTGACGTTAGGAAGACATTTCTATAGAAAAGTTGACGTTAGGAAGACATTTCTATAGAAAAGTTGACGTTAGGAAGACATTTCTATAGAAAAGTTGACGTTAGGAAGACATTTCTATAGAAAAGTTGACGTTAGGAAGACATTTCTATAGAAAAGTTGACGTTAGGAAGACATTTCTATAAAAAAATTGACGTTAGGAAGACATTTCTATAGAAAAGTTGACGTTAGGAAGACAGTTCTATAGAAAAGTTGACGTTAGGAAGACATTTCTATAGAAAAGTTGACGTTAGGAAGACATTTCTATAGAAAAGTTGACGTTAGGAAGACATTTCTATAGAAAAGTTGACGTTAGGAAGACATTTCTATAGAAAAGTTGACGTTAGGAAGACATTTCTATAGAAAAGTTGACGTTAGGAAGACATTTCTATAGAAAAGTTGACGTTGGGAAGTCATTTGTATAGAAAGGTTGACGTTGGGAAGTCATTTGTATAGAAAAGTTGACGTTAGGAATATATTTCCATAGAAAAGTTGACGTTAGGAAGATATTTCTATTGAGAAGTCCATAGAAACAGTAATTAAGCCTTTCTCTTTTTCATTGAAGAATAACATCCTTTACTTTTAAACATAACATTACTGTTAATTGCCTTTACAGTTGTATGTTAAACTCTATGATTGATATTACTCTTTTTATAACAGGTATTAAGCCATTTTCTTTCTTTAACTTAGTAAAGGTTAAAGTGTTGGTGCAAAATATAGTGTTGGAAAGTTTTTAGTATAACTATTAAGAGGTTGCCAGATACTTAACCCCAAATTAACCCTATCTACTTTAGTAGAGTTCTACTTCAGGATCCAAAATAACCCCAATGACTTTTTTATGACTTTTTTTTCGCCTACAAACCCAATTCCCTAAATCATTCTAATTGAAAACATTTGACCAATTTATTGTTAAATGTTCTAGCACTAATTGCATACAAATACAAGCCAAAAACAAAAAATAACATGAAATTAAGTCATTTGTTATTCAATACTTAAAACTTTTAACAACATAAATTCCGAAAACAACAACACAATTTTCGTATAATATAATTTGAAAGCAAATTTTGTTTTCAAATCGTGGGTTTCGTTATAAATTGTATTTATGAGCTAACACATGAATATTGAAAACTAAAAAAAAAATATTGGAGAATTTTAGCTGAAATTTAGAAAATTTTACAAAAGCATATTAAATAACAGAGGAATTTCAAGAGTTAATGGTATTTACAGAAGAGACTAGAATGAAATTTTCTTTTAACTGATTAAATATTTTGAATATTTTTAAACATTCTAATCCTGATTCTACTGTTAACCATTGATGCATAAAAATATAGCTTTATTAGCTTGAACTAGCCAAAAAAAAAACACCAAAATCCACTACTATAAATATTTTAGTTTTATAGACTATACGCCAAGTCCTGAAGAATATTTACACTCTATATACCCTATTTTGTGTACAGCATGATGCCCTTGCTTTACTTTACAAAAAAATCAAATTGCGTTCCCTCTATTTTCTTTCATCTGTTAAAATATCTCGTTAAGTATTTTTTTTTTTTTTTGCTCCAAACCTAAATGATAATGATTATCACATTGCACTCACTCGCAACATAATTCTAAAACATAATAAAAAAAATCACAAAATGTTTTTCAGTCACGCGCAAAACCAATCTAATGATGATGTGCTAATAACGGATCCATGTAAAAAAAACAAAACAAACCATTAAAATTTATTTCCCCATCAGAAATAGCTAAAAAAAAACTAAAAAAATTGTTGTTATTTGAAGAAGTTTTTTAGTAAAGCTTGTAAATAATACATAATCACAGAGAATAACAAAAAAATTGAGGGGGAAAAATGCAATAAATAGTTAAGTAGTTGCAAGTTTTTGTTATACAAACACAAATTTTAAAACATGATTACCCAAAATTCCGAAAAAAAATCTTGTTTTTTACAATAAAATTCAAGAAAACATAAAAGAAATAACTTAGTAATGCTTTAAGCTAAATTTACTCAGCTGGCAACACTGTTAATAAGTTCTTACACTGAAGAATAACAGCTTTTATAACAGTGCTGTTAATCATTTTTACAGCTGCATGTAAAACTCGATTAGTTATGGCAATTAAGCCACTCTCATTTCTTTTACTTTTAAGAATAACATCTGTAACTCTGAAAGATAACATTTCTGTTAATTACCCTTACAGTCGTATGTTAAATTCTTTAATTTCTATTACTCTCATTATAACAGGAATTAAGCCAATCTCTTGCATTTACTGAGTAAATCTTGAAAGTGTTAGTGCAAAATACAGTGTTGGAAAGTGTTCATAATACTGTTAAGTGTTACCATTTAATTTAATATTTTAAAAATTAGTAAATTTTTGAAGAAAATTAAAGAAATTTAACCAAAACGATTAAAAAAATTGAAAATAAGTTAAACATTTAACAAAAATCTTAACAATTTCAAGAAAATTTACAGAAAAAAAAAAACAAACTTCAAAATAAAAATATTTAAGAGTTTGTATATAACAATAATTTCATTATTCTGGTAGATTTCAAGCAAAATCTTGGACATGATGGAAAGATGAGCTAAAAACTTGAAATAAAAAGTGCTACCAAAGGTTGAAAAAAAATTTTGAACTGTATTATATCCAGGAGTAGGCAGCCCATGCCACCAGTAGCCTATGTATATTTTTTTTAATTTTCGCAAATACCCCAATCATTAATAAAACTATTGAAAATAAGTATTAAAATTATTCAGTTGGAATTTGGATGTTAACAGAGTTGGTTGATGCCGCTTTGTTAAAGAAAAGACAACAACAAAATAGGCAAGAAACAAATCAAAATCCAATTTATAGCAACAAAATACATGGTTCGAGAGAACAAAGAAATATAATCGACACGACACTATTATTTTTGAAAACATTAGGAATATTTTTGTAAATATTGGGAATATTTTCCAAAGCAGAAATAAATTCTAATATTAAACAATTTTAGATATTTTCGATTCAATCATTTTTTTATAGACAAATTTTTAATAAAAATATTTTCTTTGGAAAATTTTTCGATAAAAATTACATTTTGTAGAAAATTTTTCGATAAAAATATTTTTCTGTAAAAATTTTCGATAAAAATATTTTTATATCAAAAAATGTTCAAATCTTCTCTAGAAAAATTTTTGATAAAAAAATTTTCTACAGAAAAATTTTTTTTGAAAAAATTTTCTATAGAAAAATGTTTGATAAAAATTTTCCATAGAAACATTTTTGATAAAAAATGTCTATAGACAAATTTTTGTAAGAAAATTTTCTAAAGAAAAATTTTTGATAAGCAAACTTTCTATAAAAACAATTTTGATAAAAAAATTTTCTATAGAAAAATTCTTGATAAAAAAAAAAATTTCTATAGAAACATTTTTGATAAAAAAAATTTTCTATAGAAAAATTTTTCATAACAAAAAATTTTCTATGGAAAAATTTTTGATAAAAAAATTTTCTACAGAAAAATTGTTGATAAAAAAATTTTCTATAGAAAAATTTTTGATAAAAAAAATTTTCTATAGAAAAATTTTTGATAAACAAATTTTTGATAAAAAAAATTTTCTATAGAAAAATTTTTGATAAAAAAATTTTATATAGAAAAATTTTTGATAAAAAAAATTCTTGATAAAAAAATTTTCTATAGAAAAATTTTTGATAAAAAAATTTTCTATAGAAAAATTTTTGATTAAAAAATTTTTTATAGAAAAATTTTTGATAAAAAAAATGTTCTATCGAAAAACTTTTGATAAAAAAAATTTTCCATAGCAAAATTTTTGATAAAAATATTTTCTATAGAAACATTTTTGATAAAAATTTTCTATAGAAAAATTTTTGATAAAAAAATTTTCTATAGAAAAATTTTTGATAAAAAAATTTTCTATAAAAAAATTTATTATAAAAAAATTTTCTATAGAAAAACTTTTGATAAAAAAATTTTCCATAGAAAAACTTTTGATAAAAAAATTTTCCATAGAAAAATTTTTGATAAAAAAAAATTTCTATGGAAAAATTTTTGATAAAAAAATTTTCTATAGAAAAATTTTTGATAAAAAAATTTTCTATAAAAAAAATTTCTATAGAAAAATTGTTGATAAAAAAAAGTTTCCTATAGAAAAATTTTTGATAAAAAAATTTTTCATAAAAAAAATTTCTATAGAGAAATTTTTGATAAAATATTTGTCTATACAAAAATTTTTGATAAAAAATTTTTCCATAGAAAATAGAAAAATTTTTGATAAAAAATTTTCTATAGAAAAATTTTTAATAAAAAAAATTTTCTATAAAAAAATTTTTGATAAAAAAAATTTTCTATAGAAAAACTTTTGATAAAAAAATTTTTGATAAAAAAAATTTTCTATGGAAAAATTTTTGATAAAAAAATTTTCTATAGAAAAATTTTTGATAAAATATTTGTCTATACAAAAATTTTTGATAAAAAATTTTTCCATAGAAAATTTTTTTATCAAAAATTTTTCTATGGAAAATTTTTGTTAAAAAAATTTTCTATAGAAAAATTTTTGATAAAAAAAAATTTACTATAGAAAAATTTTTGATAAAAAAATTTTCTATAGAAAAATTTTTGATAAAAAAAAATTCTATAGAAAAATTGTTGATAAAAAAATTTTCATTTAGAAACATTTTTGATAAAAAAATTTTCTATAGAACAATTTTTGATAAAAAAATGCTCTATAGAAAAATTTTTGATCAAAAAAATTTTTTATGGGAAAATTTTCTATAGAAAAATTTTTGATAAAAAATTTTCTATAGAAAAATTTTTGATAAAAAAAATAAAAAAAATTTTGATTTTTTGAATTTTTAAGAAATATTTTCATTCTAAAAATCTACATATTTTCTCTGCACAAAATCATAGTTAAACTTAAAATTTCCATTTAAATTCATTATTTTTGTTCGATTTTTCTCTTCTTTTCTGTGTTAATTTTATCATTTTCATTCATTTTTGTGTTAATTTTATCATTTTCAATTGGTGACTTAGAAAAAATTTTTCCAAAATAGAAGAAAGTATTTAGCATTTTTAAATTTTTTTAATCAATTTACATAAAAATCATTTATTACTAAAAAAATTCTTCGAAATTTTGAGTGGCATAAAAATAATTATGTCTATAATAAAACAAAAATTGGGTCTATATTTAAAAACAAACTAGAATCTCCTGGTTAACTTGAATCAAAATTTAAATTTGAACATTTTCCTATTGAAAACCTATTTTCACTTGAACAAAAATTGTTGTTAGACTTAAAATTTTTCACTTAACTGCATTATTTTTGTTCGATTTTTCACTTTTTTCTGTTTTTCTTCATTCATGTTCAATTTATGATTTAAAGTTGCTGCACAGAATTTGTGTAAAATATTAAATAAAAAGATGGCACATGAAAAAAATGTTACGATTTTAAAATAATTAAATTTTTCTTTAACTAATTCTGTTTAAATTCTATTCAAATATGATAAAAAAAAAATTTGTATTTTTATTCTTTAAGTGAAAGTGAAGAAAGGAAACATTTTCTATACAAAATTAAACATTGACGGTCTATGCCCGCCCTATAATTAAAAGTTTTAAAATGGGTAAATTTATGGAATTTTTATTTTTTTCAAAATTTTGGCTCCCCAAAAAATGAAAACCAAAAATTCTAAAATCTCTAAGACTTTAAAAGTTAAAAATTAAGTAAAATATTTTTCAAACTTTTTGTTGTTGTAAATGAAAATGTCAACAATTTTTTTGAACAATCTTTAAATTTCACAAATCATAATGCAAAAAGTTTTGTAACCAAAAAAACAAAAAGAACACAAAAAAATACTTAATATTGTTGCATGTTCATTTGTTTCGAAAAAATTTTTGAATTTTATTTTAAATATTTCTTTTTCTGCTTTACAACTTCGCTTTGGAATTAATGCGCAAAATGTATTTACAGTTCAATTGTTACATTTTATTCGTACACATTTTGTAATGACATAAAGGAAATTTGCAAAAAAAAATTCAGTTTTTTTTATGTGAAAAACAATTCATTTTTTTTTTTTTGTATAAAAAAAAAATAAAAAATAACAAAATCCTGCCAAGCAAAAAATAAAATATTTTTACTAAATTATATATGTATTGAGGGGAAGGTTTTTAAACTAAGTGAATTTAACAATAATATTATTATTGTTCTCGTCGTCTACGTAATTCATTTGCATTTTTTTCGGGCAATTACTTCTCACACCAGCCTCGCTTTTTGTGATTACTTATGCACTAGGGTTTTCCCGAAAATAATCTTCTGTAGGTTAAAAGGTTAAATTTTATCATTTATTTGTTTGCAAAAATTTGAATTTCTTGTTATTGATTTAAAATTAATTCATCCCGCTTGACTTTTTCCACGAGTTTATAGCAAAAGTCATATAAAATCCATTTCTAAAAATATTATTTCTGCGCATTATTACAATAATATTTCAACTTTTAAACACTTATTTTAAATTTTGATATAATTTTTTTAGGCAATTACAAATTTTAGAAAACAAAATTATACAATTTTCTAAAAATAAAAATTCCATTTCTAAAAATATAATTTCTGAGCATTATAACAGTCATAAATATTTCAACTTTTAATTACTTATTTTAAATTTTGATATAATTTTTTTATGCATTTAAAAATGTGAGCTTAAAAGCCGGAGTCCAAACAAATTTTAGAAAAACAAAATTATACAATTTTTTCTAATTTTGTATGCATTTTATAGACTTTGCTTGGCTATATATTCAAGCATCCAATTTTAAATCTTCGAATTTTAAATCTTCCGAATAATTATTTATATAGTTTTGAATATATTCGTGAAAACCGAAAACCCTTATATTTATGTACATATTTTCCATTTGAGTAAAATATATTATAAAGTATTTTTTCGTTATGAATAAATTATGATTTGTTATTTTTCAGTTACTTTTGGCTGTTGAAAAAATGCAGAAATGCGTAAACTTTTATTTGGTTTAAAAACAAAATAAAAAAAAGTTTCAAAAATACCCTACAAAAAAATGTTAAAATTTTAATATACATAAAGTAAATTTAAAATAGATTTAAAAGAAGTAAACTAAATTTAAAGTTGACTTAAAATAATTTAAACATTATTACTTTATCAAATTTTAATGATTTTTACTCATTTTTAAGATTTTGTATGAAAATTTATTAAAAATACATAATTCTAATGAGTTTAAAGCATTCAAAAACCCTGTTTTGCAAATACCTAACAAAAAATCTCATAAAATTTTTAAAATTAGAAAAAATATACATAAATTTAATTTAAAAATGACTTAAAATAATTAAAACATTAATGCTTTTTCAAATTGTAATGATTTTTTTTATTAATTTTAAGATTTTTTTAAATATTTATTCAAAATAATTTAAATCAATTTGAAGTATTTAAAAAACCCTGCGGCAACACTTATAACAGCTGTTTTACTCTATGATTAAGCCTAGTTTTCCTTTCCTAGTACTAAGATTGGAGCCCTAGCAAATATAAACAGAGAAAGAACAAAAATTAAGCTTAGTTAATTGTGCATAGTACAAAGATTGGTGACCATATCACAATTACCTTCAAACTTGTGCTCTTCCATTTTAATTACTTAATTAAGCCGGGGTAGTAGTAGGATTGGGAACCATTTCAATAGAGAGAGAGACAAATTAAGCATAGCTTTGTCCGTATAGAACTTGGATTGGTGACCAATTCAAGTATTTGCCTTCAAACAAACATTAAAAACACACACAAATAAACCAACTCATATTTTAAATCTGATTAAGCAATGGTAGTACCAGGATTGGAGACCATTTGAGTAGAGGGAGACAAAAATTAAGCACAGCTTTTGCGGTGTAGTACTTAGATGGGGGACCAACCTCATCAGTTACATACAAACACATATTGAAAGATATACAAAAAACTTACGCATATTAAAAACGATTAAGCAATGGTAGTACAACGATTGGTGACCAATATAAAAACCAGTTTTTGTAATAAGATTAAGCAGAGCTTGAGCTGGGTAGTGAAAAGATAGGAGCTCATTTACGAAATGTAAACAAAGGTTAGGAAAATTAAGCACAGTTTAACTTCGCTAGTGCAAAGATTGGGGACCAAATTAAAATAATAATAAGAAAGAGGGGGTTAACATAAATAAAGGAACCCAGATTAAGCACAGTTTTATATCGGCTTGTACAAAGATTGGGGACCAAATCAGAATAATAGTGAGATAAAGATTAAGCAAAGTTAAAGGTGGGAAGTAAAATGATTGGTGACCAATACAAAAATATATTTGTTTGATATGATTAAGCAGAGCTTGAGGTGGGTAGTAAAAATATTGGAGGTCATTTAACAGATGTAAACAAAGGAAACCAGATTAAGCAGAGTTAAACATAACTAGTGAGAAGATTGGGGGCCAGAGGTTGATAGAGTGTAAGTAAAGTTAAAGTTGGGAAGTAAAAAGATTAGTGACCTCGACGGTTAAGCAATGGTAGTACAAAGATTGGTGACCAATATAAAAACATGTTTCTGTGATATGATTAAGCAGAGCTTGAGCTGGGTAGTAAAAGGATTGGAGCCCAATTCACTTGACATAAATAAAGGAACCCAGATTAAGCACAGTTTTATATCGGATTGTACAAAGATTGGGGACCAAATTAGAATAATAGTCAGTTAAAGATTAAGCAAAGTTAAAGGTGTTAAGTAAAATGATTGGTGACCAATACAAAAATATGTTTGTTTGACATGATTAAGCAGAGCTTAAGCTGAGTAGTAAAAAGATTGGAGCTCATTTTTCAAATAAGAACAAAGGAAACCAGATTAAGCACAGTAAAACTTAACTAGTGAAAAGATTGGGGAGAGAGTGATATACATATAAATATAGTGTAAGTAAAGTAAAAGTTGGGAAGTAAAAATATTGGAGTTCATTCGGCAAATACTCGTATAAACAAAATATGGCCAGATTAAGCACAGTTAAACTTCGCTAGTGAAAAGATTGGAGACCAATTTAAAATAATGATTAGAGAGAGAGGTTTAAGAACCGTAAAAGGTGAGAAGTAAAATGATTAGTGACTACGCCGATTAAGCACTGGAAGTACAACGATTGGTGACCAATATAAAAACCAGTTTGTGTGGTATGATTAAGCAAAGTTTGAGCAGGGTATTAAAAAGATTGGAGCTCATTCGCCAAATATAAACAAAGAATAGCCAGATTAAGAACAGTTAAAATTAGCTAGTGAAAAGATTGGGTGTCAAATTAGAATAATGAGAGCAAAGTTAAAGGTGAGAAGTAAAATGATTGGTGATTAAGATTCAGTCTAATATAACTGCTGTAGTACAAAGATTGGAGCTAGAGATATAAAGAAATTAAAATAGAATGACATGAAATACAGAAATAGCATCATGTTAATACTATGTTAATGTTTTTATTTAACACTAACGTGAATGTTAATAATACAGCAAGGTAAAAGATTCCATGGCTGTTATTAACAGCACTTTATCGGAATTTGAAAGAAAAACATGGCTTAAATCAGGGATGGCAAACAAGATACAATTGAATTTTTTTTTATACATTTTTAATCTGATCTGTACTTGGTTCCTTGATCCTACTTAATACAATTTTTAATTCAAAATTTTTTATGAAGTTTTTGGAAAACTAAAACTGTAAACTGATTTTCATAAGTAGTTACATAACACGTCTAACTTTCTATTCCATTGATCTGATGTTTCTAACATATAGAAATTAGTGTGAGACAACTTGTAGTATTTGAATAGATTTTAAGTTCAAGTGCAATTTTAAAGACATTTCTATTGAAATTGGGTCAAATTAGGGTAGGCAATGCGGTTTTAACCGAAAACGCAGAAAAAAACCGCGGTGTTAGCTATTTATTTTCCATAATTAGCCTATCATAAATTTTCACGTATTTTGTCTATGGAATAAAGCAGAAGAATAGAAAACAAAAGGTGCCTTAAAATGGACGAATGAACAAATGCAAGGTATATTTTATAACCTTGGACTCGGCCGTATTTTTGGAAGCAAACGCAAGAAACCATTAGACAAAAGTTAATGGAATTTAATATTTCACTTGATACAAACATCGTAGCATGTACTATAGTTGGAGCAGCTGTCAATATCATATTTGGATCTGAAAATCAAACACTACTTCAGTTATAGTTGGCACACGAAACTCATCTTGCAGTCACTGATGTTTTTTATGAAAAATTTGTTATAAATCCAGAAGTGGAAGAATTTGAAAGCGAAGACAATTTTGAAGATGGCGACTGCTCATATAAATTTGGACTAGAGGCTGTAAGAAAAACTGTTCGGTATTTTAATAATTCGTCAGTTCGTAATAATATTTTACAAACATGCGTTAAAAAGCATCAAAATCGTAAATTAAGTTTACTCTTAGATTTCTGCTTCTAAAAGAACGTATTATTGAAAGTTTAGAAAAGCTGTCGACCTTAGATTTGCTTCTATCGACTTTGAAATTGTAAATTCTTTTAAAGATTCGTTGCTGTTCGTAAAAATGACTATTGAAGCAATTTGTCGCTCAGATGCAAATATTATACAAGCTAAAGGGCTCTGCAATTTCTCTAAAAGAAACAAGAATTATTTAAGAAATCCCTCATATTAAAAAACCTGAATTAATTTCCTAAATTTTAGTATTAAATTATAATTGGGCTTTAATAAATATACCTTATACTTGGTTTTAATTAAATTATCTAAATTTCACTACAAATTTAAATTAAAATAGTTTTATTAAAAAAACCGAAAACCGACCGAAACCGGCCGGTTTTGGGTGTTTTAAAACCGAAACCGCGGTTTCTCATTTTCACGTTTTTTTTGCAAACACTAAGTCAAATATTTTGATTATATCAGCTACTACTACAAGACCGGAATCTCTGAAATAAAAAGTTGGCATTTTTTTTAAATTTTAGAGAATTTAATCAATAATAAACAAAGAGTCGCTGTAAGTGACTGTATCACTATTTGTTTGAAATGTTTCGTACTTGAATATACCTTCTATTTGAACAAGCTTTCCATACTTGACCCTAGAACTCATACTGAAAGATATCTTTTAAGGCATTACAAAATCCTCTAAATAGATTGTTGACAATCATCATCGGACCATAGTAGTTTAGGGTACCACAGAATCAACCTAGCCATACTATATTACTTTTTATTTTATTATAAACTTCAATTGTTAAATTTTAATCGTTTTTCGGATCAAACGGGATCAAATAAGATTCATTCTATAGTTAAGAATTTGATACACTTCAAAGTCGACATATTCAGTTTTAAATACAATAAATTCTCTATAAAACAATATAAACATCATGGTCTAAACAGTTCATTTTTTTTTCATATTAATTAAGAAGGCCATTTTCCAACCCTGATGTAAATATTAAGCTCAGACTCCTTTTGATAACATAATCTTCGAGAAATATTTAAATTTTTCACTTTCATGCTGTAGCTCATCGAAAGTACACAAATAAATAAAATAAAAAACACATTCCCACTAATGGCATTTACATATTGTTGTGGCATTTGCGGTAGAACATTTTTGCTGCTGCAAAGCCAAGAGGAAATTTTATTTGTATTTGATAAGCCAGATTTTTTTTTGCAGCTTAACATTGAAATGTTATTTTAAACATTTTTTTATAGCATTTGCCTAGAGTGAATTCATTCGAATTCGTTTAAGCCGCATTCAATATGAGCAGTTAATAAAAAATTATTTAAAGTTTTTTTTTTTTTTAATAGCTCTTATGTTTGTTATAGGATAATGAAATTTTCATAATTTTCCTATAATCTTTGTTAAATATTTGACTGAGAAAATATTAAACAATCACAAAAATTAATTGAAAAAAAAAATTATAATTATATTTATTCTCGGTAAATAAGTGGTAAATGATATAAATATTTAATATGGAAAAAAAATAAACATAAACTATGATATAATATACCAGAAATTATTCAGTTGAAGTTTAGATTCTAGTTCAAGGCTCAGTTCTTGTTTAGTTCTAAGTCAGTTCAGTTTTAGTTCGGCTCTAGTTCAGTACCACTTCAGTTCTAGTTCAGTTCTAGTTCAGTTCTAGTTCGGTTCTAGTTCAGTTCTAGTTCAGTACTACTTCAGTTCTAGATCAGTTCTAGTTCAGTTCTAGTTCAGTTCTAGTTCAGTTCTAGTTCAGTTCTAGTTCAGTTCTAGTTCAGTTCTAGTTCAGTTCTAGTGCAGTTCTAGTTCAGTTCTAGTTCAGTTCTAGTTCAGTTCTAGTTCAGTTCTAGTTCAGTTCTAGTTCAGTTCTAGTTCAGTTCTAGTTCAGTTCTAGTTCAGTTCTAGTTCAGTTCTAGTTCAGTTCTAGTTCAGTTCTAGTTTAGTTCTAGTTCAGTTCTAGTTCAGTTCTAGTTCAGTTCTAGTTCAGTTCTAGTTCAGTTCTAGTTCAGTTCTAGTTCAGTTCTAGTTCAGTTCTAGTTCAGTTCTAGTTCAGTTCTAGTTCAGTTCTAGTTCAGTTCTAGTTCAGTTCTAGTTCAGTTCTAGTTCAGTTCTAGTTCAGTTCTAGTTTAGTTCTAGTTCAGTTCTAGTTCAGTTCTAGTTCAGTTCAGTTCTAGTTCAGTTCTAGTTCAGTTCTAGTTCAGTTCTAGTTCAGTTCTAGTTCAGTTCTAGTTCAGTTCTAGTTCAGTTCTAGTTCAGTTCTAGTTCTAGTTCAGTTCTAGTTCAGTTCCAGTTCAGTTCTAGTTCAGTTCTAGTTCAGTTCTAGTTCAGTTCTAGTTCAGTTCTAGTTCAGTTCTAGTTCAGTTCTAGTTCAGTTCTAGTTCAGTTCTAGTTCAGTTCTAGTTCAGTTCTAGTTCAGTTCTAGTTCAGTTCTAGTTCAGTTCTAGTTCAGTTCTAGTTCAGTTCTAGTTCAGTTCTAGTTCAGTTCTAGTTCAGTTCTAGTTCAGTTCTAGTTCAGTTCTAGTTCAGTTCTAGTTCAGTTCTAGTTCAGTTCTAGTTCAGTTCTAGTTCAGTTCTTGTTCAGTTCTAGTTCAGTTCTAGTTCAGTTCTAGTTCAGTTCTAGTTCAGTTCTAGTTCAGTTCTTGTTCAGTTCTAGTTCAGTTCTAGTTCAGTTCTAGTTCAGTTCTAGTTCAGTTCTAGTTGAGTTCTAGTTCAGTTATAGTTCAATTTAGTTCAGTTCTTGTTCAGTTCTAGTTTATTTCAGCTTTAGTTCAAGTTCTGTGTTGGTACATTGGCAACACTTTATATTTGTTTAGATTTTGGTTTTATTAATTCGCCATATAATGTAGTAACGCCAGTAATACCAATTCAGCGCTTTTGAAGTCCTAAAATGAAGCTAATAAGATAAATAGTGGTTTTCTTTTCTTTTTTTTGATAATTTCTTTTGGTTCAGTTCAAGCTAAGCTCGGTTTAGTTCAGTTGTAGTTCTATTCTAGTTTAGATTCTAGTTAAGGTTCTAGTTCAGTTTCTATTTAAGTTCTAGTTCAAATCTGCCCTACAAATAAGTGATAATTGTACTTTTTAAGAAATTCATAAAATTTTTAAATGATTTCAAAATTCAATATAATTTTTATATTCTTTATTCTCAAACAAATCCCTAACTATTATTAAAACTCACGTTTTGTATTTGTTGAATCCTCCCAATCTATCTATAATTTAATTTTTGCTTCAAATCCCATCAATAAAATTTTTCCAACTTCCCTTTAGACCTCCTTTCCTAAGCGTAGACCTTACAATTATGCAACAAATTTCACATGTTTAGCATAAATAATCAAACGACAATTCATTCATCATCGTCATCATCCTAGTCATCATCAAAAGCGCTATCTTCTGACAGATTTCAACACACAAAACTCCACGCATATTGAAGATAATGTGTCAACATCATGGCAATACAGTTCGACAATGATTAAAACAAATCAAATGCCTAACCCAGCCTCGTTACTACTCATCACTCTAAAGGGGTTTTAGAACTCAACAAATTTCAGTTGAAGCAAAAAAAAAACTAATGAAATTTTGGGGTACTATCGCTTAGACGAAAAATTAAAATTTGTCTAAACATTTAGGGGTGGGGGAAAGCTGGATTGATAGTGTAAAATCACTCACATACGCTTCATTAACGAAAGTCCTTTAATGACAGCATCAAAATGTCACATTGTTTGCCAAAAGAAAACAAATAATACGCGGCAAAAGTAAATTTTTAGGTTAAGAAAATTATGACAGCTTAACTTAACTTAACGGGACAAGAGCCGTTATAATGCAACATCTTTTTTTTTTGTTAAACATCAACATTTACTCATGTAACAAAAAGCCAGCTGTTAATGACATTACTGTTAACATTCAATGACTAACAGCATGAGTAAAAATACATATTTGTTTTAAGAGGTGAAGATCGGGTGGCAGGCAACAAAACTTCCCATAACATACATAAGTGTCAAAAAATTATGATGGATGTGCTAAGGACATAGTGGCATATTTTAGGATATCTCTCTCGTACAAAAATGAAATTAATTGGAAAAAATTGGAAGCAAATATACACAAAAACGGCCGTACATACTTACCCATCAATCATTTAGTAAATTGTTTCATTTTTGGATTGATTTGGCAAATATCAAGCAGCAAAAGATTAAATTTAAGCCATCCCTAGATTTGGAATAAATACGAAAAATAACAAAATATTCATTGAAATGATTGATCTCCTATCATCAAACGATTGAATATTTTTTTTTTTTTGTTAGCATTCCTAAAAGAAAATTGTTAAGAAAGAATTTTTATTAAAAAATTCTGGAAAATTTTACAATCTTTATAAATAAACCTTTTTGTATAAATATGTAAATTTTGCCAAGAAATCTGAATACCTATCGCTTTCATTTTATCTCAGTTTTGGAATGTAATGTTTCCTAATTTCCATAGAACCTAAGAAATTTACATGAGTTTTCGTTTTTTTTTTTAGGAATTTTAAATAGGCTTTATTTTTCCTAAATTAAAATACAATAACATGTATGAGAAATTTGCAATTCAATTGGAAAAAAGGCTGTATATGATTAACCAATATGCAGATGAGCTAAATATATCGGGAATATCTAGATATAAAAAGGGGAAGCAGTTCATATGTGGTTACATACATACAGTATATAAATGTATGAGTATGTTAAAAGAGAAAAAAAACTAATTTTGAATTAAATCACTTCGAAATCGAGCAAGGATAGGGGCTATTCCAGTATTCTCGTTGGGATCTATTTCTGTTTTCGGAGTAACTTCAGTTAAGTTTAATGTCCTTACTACATTGAAGATAAACATCTTCTGTGATAGTCAAGCTGTCATTAAGTCCCGGAATTCGTTCTTCCTAAATTCAATTTGAGCCCTAAATTAACGCAGATCTTTTAACGATATGACTCAGCTGCTCAGTAGCCATTTTAAAAGGGTTCCGGGCTACAAAGACATTCCAGAGAACTGTAAGGAGATGAGTTAGAAATACTAGCGACAACCGTATAAATTCTAGATGAACTCTTGATATGCCTCTAGTCACCTACAAAATATAAAAAGCCGTCCGTTTAGATTGAAAGCGTTCCCGATATAGCCATTCCTGTTTCCGTCACCACAGAACGTTATCTGATTGGGCGGAATATCTTTTGAGGATGATGCATTCCCCGTTTAGATGGGAAATGTTCTCACAGATTACTGTCACTATCAAGTCCCGATATAGTCATTCTGGAGTCCGTCATCACAGAACACTATTTGCTTGGAAGGCACTCGCTTAGGCTGAAATTAGCAAGAGAAGCAAAGAAGCTTGCTTACCCTCAAATGATAGATCGACGTCTGAAAATGTATTCATGACACGCTTAGTTAAGGAACGTTCTCATATCTCAGATGTGTTCATACTTGTATTTGTCATTTAATGTCACTGTCTACTTGAAAGGCAAGCGGTTATACTGAGGATTGCGACAAGTAAAACATCTTCTCGGCAATTTTCCAGCCGAGCAAAAGAAAATTAACTTTGGGCTCTTAGTTCAGTAGATAACTTGGCGATTTGACTGAAGAACTTTTTAAATTCAACGGCTACAGCGAATGATATGCTTTTTGCTAGCTTCCTTGATATCACAGTTGACTTCACAGTCCAGGTTAGGTTAGGCAGGCAGCCGATGTTAGGGCAGCTTCACTTGGGTCCTAAAAGCGGTCCCTTTGTGGTACCTACAAGGGATAGACTGGAAGAAAAGAACAAAAATAGTTATGCCAGGCTATCAGTGAGAGGCTTATCAAGCCATCCTGAAGCCCCGATAAATGAGTCTATTTTACGAATGTCAATACTCGCTAGATCCGATAAATCATACATAAAAGGTGCCCCTTCACAGTCCAAGTAAGGTTTATTACTAGACTGTCTAACCAAATTTGGGCGATCAGCAAGATTAAACTAAATTGATCTATGAGACATTTTAATTAAACTCAGTTGAGTCCTTCGAAGTTCCCATTTTTATTGTGACAGACGACTTAATCTTACTAAGTTTGGACTCTTCAAAGTCTTGACCATACTCAGTTTGTATTCCCATTGATTTCACTAATTTGCCTTTGCCTATAAAGACGGTGGCTCTTCAATCTTTGAACCAACTGGTGATGTTAAAGATGGTAAAAATGTACTCCATGTTTATGTAAAGAGTGTGATAGATAGAGTGATATCTAAACTACTTAAATTATGGAAGCAAAGATAATTGGTGGCTTCTTCTCATTACTCGAACTGTACAGAATTGACATAATGCTGAATTCCTAGTCCTCATGAAGCAGTATCGGGTAGTAACTGCTAATGGAATCCTTAAATATTAACTGTGTGCATTGATTATTTTACTAGTTCTTCATGATTTTAAAAAAATCAAAGCAAAAGAGTTCAGATTCCCATCTTCTATTAGTGAATCGGTGGATGTGATTAATATCATTTCAGAACAGAATTCTGTACAGAATTGCCACAATGCAGAATTCCTAGTACTCAAGAACCAGTATCGAGTAATAACTACTAATAGAATCCTCAAATATTAACTGTGTGAATTGATTATTTTACTTGTTCTTCATGAGTTTATGTCAGATTTTAAAGATATTTAAGCAAAAAAGTTCAGATTCCCATCTTCTATTAGTGAATCGGTGTTTTTGGGTTTCTGAGCAACGATATCTTATAATTCTCACTCTATTTCCAATTTGGGAGCCTGTATCTGATCTTTACAGAAGGACTAATTCCAACTAACTATCCTCCTCTACAATCCTAATCCTTGTCTATCTGAGTACAGATTTACTAGATAATTTAGCTGTCAGCGTTAACAAGTCGCTTCTAGAATCTTTAGAATTACTGTCAACAGGGATTTAAAAAAGCTTTTTTACTGCTGCTGCTTCCCTTTGTCGTTAAGATTATTATAAATTACAGAGAAAGTTTCATTGTTTAAAACTCATCCAGAATGTGACTAAAAACTGGCAGAAGCTTTATAAGTAAAGGTTATCTGATATCTAATCTCAAGGACTGGAATAAACTTTCCTTCTATAGCTTATCTGATTTTTATTCACAGAAACTTAAAAGTTTCTCTTTGTCGCTAAGTTGGCGAACGAAAAGAGAGTCCATTGCAGAGCATAAAGACTCTTCCATTGTTCAAAACTAATCGAAGAAGCTTTAAAACTTCCAAATATTTGGAGCTTTCCTTTGTCGTTGGTGAAATAGGAGAGATATCATTACAAATCATAAAACAACTTCTACTATTGAAAACTCATTCAGAATTACTGAAACCTAAGATTGAAAAGCTTCTTCTCTGTAACTTTTCAGATCTTTATTCTTGGTAACTTATGAGCTTCTCTTTGTTGTTAAGTTAGAGAACTTGTTTAAAACTCATCCAGAGAAGAGAGAACATTACAAAGCATAGAGGAAGTTCCACTGTTCGAAACTGTTACCGAAGATTGAAAGCTTCATTACTTTCCATAATTTTAGAGCTATCCTTTGTCTTTTAGCTGGTTAACTAGGAGGAAGATATAACAAATCTAGGAGAATTTCCACTGTTTGAAACTCATTCAAAATTAATGCAACCTAAGATTGATGAAAGCTTCTTATCTATAGCTTTTTTTGATCTATATTCTCTGTAATTTTGGGGCTTCTCTTTACTGTTAAGTTTCAGAACTCCCATTGTTTAAACAGAAACTTTTTTCTACAGATTTTGGATCTATATTATCCGTATCATTAGAGCTTCTCTTTGTCGTTCACTTGGTTATCTGGGAAAAAGGTTATTAGAAAGACATAGAGAAACTTAAGACTAAGAAAAGTTTATTTTCTATGGCTTATCTTATCAATACTCTTTGTAACTTTGGAACTTCCCTTTGGCATTCACTTGGTTATTTGGTAGAAAGATCATAACAAAGACATAGGAAAATTTCCAATGTTAAAAACTCATCTGTAATTACTAAGACTAAAGATTGATCTTCCTCGAAACTTTGGGTCTTTGTCTTTAAGTTGGTGAAATAGGAAACTTACTACAAAGCTTGGAGAAAAGTTTATCAAAAATGTTTATTTTGGATCGGATTATGACACTTTGGCGAAAGATATGAAGTCGAGTCTAGAGCCAATCAATATAACTTCAAGGAACAGAATTGCGTTCTTCTGAAGGTAAGCTGAGCTTTCTAAAACTTATTTAGGTCAAATTTCTGGAATTTAATTTTCATCGCCGATTAAGTGTCGAAGTCTTAACATAAATTAAACCTAAATACATAAATTTAATATAAAAACTTCTTAATCTTATTTGTTCTTCTTCCCAAGAAAAGTTTTTGGATATTAAAATATCAGTTTTTTGTTCTTTATTGCTCATTTTTTTCTGTAACATATTCCCATAAATTTCTTTCTTATTTTAATGTCATTTTTGCTAAATGTCTTTTTTAACTTTGACCTTTTGCCAAAAAAACAAGAAGCTACAATATGAATTTACTTGAAAGCTCCCAAGGATTACAAATTCATATGTAGAAAAAAAGTTGCTTTTTTTTTCTTAAAAGTAAAACTTCACAAAAGTAGAGCAAACTTAACATAAAACTTTATTTATGAAATTTATGAGGCGCCAGACATATGAAGTCACAAAAAATACATACTAAAAGAGAAGGGGCTGTTTGGACGTATAGCAAACAAATTACTTAAATGAAGTTCATTCGAATAAATCTTTAAGAATAATAACAAAAAAAACTTTTAAATACAAATAGATGGTATTTTATTTTTGATACTTTTGATACTCCTTATTTAGTGTAACCTTTGCTCCCCTTTAAGGCAACCCTGCTTAAATGTAGGTGTTTGGCAGAGAGTGAATTTAACAAATAGGTTGCCATACTTTGTTTTGCAAAGCTTACAAAACTGACAAATAATTAAACGCCTGTTTTGAAGGCGGTTTTTCCTCTTTTCACAAAAAGTGATTTGTGGCTGGTATTTCAACATTTTCTGCATATTTCATTGTTTTTTTTATATTTTTGGGGAATGCAAATGTTTTTAGCAAAATTCTTGTTGCAGTTTATCTGTTTAAGACATGAAAAACAGCTGTTGTGTGTAAATGTTGTATTTTGGGATATACATTCAGTCTGTTTTTTGTACATTTTTTTGTTCTTTTACAAATTTGTGGGTTTGGAGCAAAAAAACTCATATATTTAATTCATATATCATAAATGTGTTAAGTAAAGGGTGGTCCAAAAATTGTGCATTAAAAGATGCTGCATAAGAGATTGAGTTCTGAATCCGAACATGAAGTAATCCGAATACTCTTGATTTGTCTTCACAGCCTGAATTTCAGCCTGAGTATATTATATGGTCTTAAGAAAACGCTCCCAGATTCGACAGACTTGTTAGCTACTACAATTATAGTCCTTCTACTCAGGGGAATGACGCAAAACTTCCACCAAAACTCCCTTTCGGTATCACAAGAATTCATTTTAATAAATTTTAAACAGTTAAAACTCCATTACATATGCAACAAAATATTTAATTTAAAATTTTGCTTTGTAGCTTGACTTTTGCTCCACCCTATACTATATTCCACATATTTTATTGTCTGTGGCTTAACGCAAAATTTTGTATAAAATATTATTTTTGCTTAAACCCAAAATAATGGGAAGTATGCAAAAATAAGAAAATATCAAAACTCTGAAATAAGATTCACATAAGAAAAAATTTTACCTTTTCTTAATTCGGTTTGATTCAAAAAAGTAAAAGTCTACTTTATCATGTATTACAAAATTTTTTAAAGTCAAATTAAATTTAGGTAAATATTAAATTTGAAATTAGTGAAAGGTTTTTTTTTACATAACAGTTTTATTAATTGAATTTTTCCATTTAAATTTTTTTCCAGTATTTCTGCAATTACTTTTTATTCTTCCTTCCCTTTTTACAACTTCTTTCTTTTTTTGTTTTGGAATTTTTCGCCAGAGTTGAAAGTTTAACATTTACAAAATGTTATATTTTTCATTATAATTTTTTTATGTTTTTTTTTGGTTAATTTTGCCTGCTTTTGCTTAGCAATATTTATTTATGAGGTCATGCGTAAATGTGGGAACTCTTGTTTTAACATGTTATTCTATGGAACTCTTAGGATCATATAGAAAATACAGTGGGTTAAAGAATTTGTAAGTCAATCTTCTTTAATGAAAAACATTTACCTTCTTTTCTGATCACGATCCCTATCTGTTATATTTTAAGATGTGTTCATCATTCTTAAGTTATTGACTAAATAAGCCTAGAACTTAACTAGAATGGACCTAAAACTGATCTACATTTAAAACAAAACCACAACAAATTATGAAGCATCATTTCAGGGCTTTAAAAGTGCTGAATTCGTATCACAGGCGTTACTACACCTGCAAAATCAAATAGTGATAGAGAGAGAACATGAAAATGGCGAATTCACAGGAACAAAATGTAAACAAATCAAGCTTTAACATAAAAGTGTTGCCAATTAACAAAAATAGAATTCGAACTTAACTGTAATAGAACTGAACTAAAACTGAACTAGAACTAAACTAGAACTGAACTAGAACTGAACTAGAACTGAACTAGAACTGAACTAGAACTGAACTAGAACTGAACTAGAACTGAACTAGAACTGAACTAGAACTGAACTAGAACTGAACTAGAACTGAACTAGAACTGAACTAGAACTGAACTAGAACTGAACTAGAACTGAACTAGAACTGAACTAAAACTGAACTAAACTAAAACTGAACTAGAACTGAACTAGAATTGAACTAAAACTGAACTAGAACTGAACTAAAACTGAACTAAACTAGAACTGAACTAAGAACTGAACTAAAACTGAACTAAAACTGAACTAGAACTGAACTAGAACTGAAATAGAACTGAACTAGAACTGAACTAGAACTGAACTAGAACTGAACTAGAACTGAACTAGAACTGAACTAGAACTGAACTAGAACTGAACTAGAACTGAACTAGAACTGAACTAGAACTGAACTAGAACTGAACTAGAACTGAACTAGAACTGAACTAGAACTGAACTAGAATTGAACTAGAACTGAACTAGAGCTTAAGTAGAACTGAAGTAAAACTAAAGTAGAATTGAACTAGAACTAAACTAGAACTGAACTAGAACTGAACTAGAACTGAACTAGAACTGAACTAGAACTGAACTAGAACTGAACTGAACTAGAACTGAACTAGAACTGAACTAGAATTGAACTAGAACTGAACTAGAACTGAACTAAAACTGAACTAAAACTGAACTAGAACTGAACTAGAACTGAACTAGAACTGAACTAGAATTGAACTAGAACTAGAACTGAACTAGAACTGAACTAAAACTGAACTAAAACTGAACTAGAACTGAACTAGAACTGAACTAGAACTGAACTAGAACTGAACTAGAACTGAACTAGAACTGAACTAGAACTGAACTAGAACTGAACTAGAACTGAACTAGAACTAAACTAGAACGGAACTAGAACTGAACTAAAACTGAACTAGAACTGAACTAAAACTGAACTAAACTAGAACTGAACTAAGAACTGAACTAGAACTGAACTAGAACTGAACTAGAACTGAACTAGAACTGAACTAGAACTGAACTAGAACTGAACTAGAACTGAACTAGAACTGAACTAGAACTGAACTAGAACTGAACTAGAACTGAACTAGAACTGAACTAGAACTCAACTAGAACTGAACTAGAACTGAACTAGAACTGAACTAGAACTGAACTAGAACTGAACTAGAACTGAACTAGAACTGAACTAGAACTGAACTAGAACTGAACTAGAACTGAACTAGAACTGAACTAGAACTGAACTAGAACTGAACTAGAACTGAACTAGAACTGAACTAGAACTGAACTAGAACTGAACTAGAACTGAACTAGAACTGAACTAGAACTGAACTAGAACTGAACTAGAACTGAACTAGAACTGAAATAGAACTGAACTAGAACTGAACTAGAACTGAACTAGAATTGAACTAGAACTGAACTAGAGCTTAAGTAGAACTGAAGTAAAACTAAAGTAGAATTGAACTAGAACTAAACTAGAACTGAACTAGAACTGAACTAGAACTGAACTAGAACTGAACTAGAACTGAACTAGAACTGAACTAGAACTGAACTAGAACTGAACTAGAACTGAACTAGAACTGAACTAGAATTGAACTAGAACTAGAACTAGAACTGAACTAGAACTGAACTAAAACTGAACTAAAACTGAACTAGAACTGAACTAGAACTGAACTAGAACTGAACTAGAATTGAACTAGAACTAGAACTGAACTAAAACTGAACTAAAACTGAACTAGAACTGAACTAGAATTGAACTAGAACTTAATTAGAACTGAACTAGAACTGAACTAAAACTGAACTAGAACTGAGCTAGAACTGCACTAGAACTGCACTAGAACTGAACTAGAACTGAACTAGAACTGGACTAGAACTGAACTAGAACTGAACTAGAACTGAACTAAAACTGAACTAGAACTTAATTAGAACTGAACTAGAACTGAACTAAAACTGAACTAGAACTGAACTAGAACTGAACTAGAACTGAACTAGAACTGAACTAGAACTGAACTAGAACTGAACTAGAACTGGACTAGAACTGAACTAAAACTGAACTAGAACTGAACTAGAAATGAAATAGAACTAAACTAGAACTGAACTAGAACTGGACTAGAACTGAACTAGAACTGGACTAGAACTGAACTAAAACTGAACTAGAACTGAACTAGAAATGAAATAGAACTAAACTAGAACTGAACTAGAACTGGACTAGAACTGAACTAGAACTGAACTAGAACTGCACTAGAACTGCACTAGAACTGAACTACAAAAGAACTAGAACTGAAACTGAGACTGGAATGATTTGAACTGAACCGGAACAGAATTAAAACAGCTTATGTAAACAATTACAACAACAATATCTGTTAGTTTAAGTAACAGTTCAGTGTTGCAGTATAAACTTAAGCTAAGGAGCCGCTGTTAAGAAAAAATATCGCCTTAAAAATTTTTGCAATTTTTTCATCTTTTTTATTTAACTAATCGTTAAACCAAAACTTTTTGGAATATCTTTTTATGTTAAATAGTTTTTTCTAACCCACTGTTAATTTTTAAATTATTTTTCCACAATTTCGTTATGTAAATAATCTTTAAATGTGGGCAGTGTAATACTTATATTGCACATTATGTTTATGTAGGATTTAAAATAAGTATTTTTTGTTTTATTATGTTTAAAGCGTAAAATAAATAAACAGGATAAATGGGTTTAATTGCAGAACTCATAAAAAATGTCGAAGCATTAACAGAAAAAAAAATGCTGGTAAATAAAATTAAAGACAAAAGAAACAGAAACATAATTTTTGAAAAAAATTGTTACTTAAAAAACAAAAGAAGAACTGAGGCAGAAAATATGGATGTTGAAAAAATATATTAAACCGTTCATTGAAATTTAGTGTCAACCGCAAAAAATGTTTGAACCAAATTTGATATTAACGGGCTAAGCTCGTCATATATTTAAGTGCTTAAAAGGGGTTAAAGTTAATAAAAAACTGAAATTATTTAATCAATAATAAATTAAGCTTAAAATTTATTATTTGAGATTTGAAATATTTTTTCCATAAATATTCAATTTAAACGCTTTTATCAGCATTATCTTTGCTCAAATCCTTTTCACAACTCTTCACGCTAATAAAATTTTTTTCGCAAACTACTTATGCTAATGATAATTTCTCCTATTTTATCTTAATAATCACCATTTTATCTCAGCAAACATCATCATCTTTGCTACTTATCATAAGTATTAAACAACTATTTTATTGTTTTATCACATAATTTTTTAGTTTTTATATTTTTGCTCAGCTAGAAAAATAACTAAAAACTTTTCCATATTTTTATTTTGTGGTAATCTACTTAAGCTCTAGGAATTTTTTCAAGTTTTAAGATTATTTGAACACATTTTTCTATGCTTTCTTTACCCGAATATTTTTCATTTATGTTGCTAAAAAATTCTTTGAAGTTTTCTAGAAAAAATCTTTTTTAGTTTTTACATCCTGCTGCTTTTTTCCGGTATTTTCACCAAAAACTAAATCTTTAGCATTTTTCTCCAAAAGTTTCTTGCACAAAAACAAAGAATATTTATAAATCTTTATACTTAAGGCTGCGAAAAACTGGTTGAGTTTTTAAGTTTCAAATGAAAGTTTTATTTGGTTAAGGGCGTAAAGAAGTTGTAAGATTTTTCTTAAGACTTGATAAATATCGCGTTAAATATATATATGCTAAAGCCTTAAGTGTAGCATATTCTTTACTGACGGGCTATACCCGCTACATATATACATAATCTTAAAGCATAGTATTAAAAATATGAATTATTTACTCAAGATTCATTTCAAAAAATAACTATTTTTTTAAATTTTTTAAAGGAATATCCAAGAAAATCAAATTTGCCTTTAAAACTATGATTTTTAATTAAAAAAAAAAAAAACTAAATTATCAAAAACGTTAAAATAAAATAACCATTTATTGTGTTACCATAATTTTAGGGCTTTAAAAGCGCTGAATTGGTACTACAGGCGTTACTACACCTGCAAAATCATATAGTGAGAGACAGAAGAAGAAAATGGCGAATTAAGAAAAACAAAATGTAAACAAATCCAAGCTTTAACAAAAAAGTGTTGCCAATGAACCAAAGCTTAATGCAAACTTAACTAGAAAAGAACTGAACTAAAAATTAATTAGAACTGAACTAGAACTGAACTAGAGCTGTACTAGAACTGAACTAGAACTGAACTAGAACCGAACTAGAACTGAACTAGAACTGAACTAGAACTGAACTAGAACTGAACTAGAACTGAACTAGAACTGAACTAGAACTGAACTAGAACTGAACTAGAACTGAACTAGAACTGAACTAGAACTGAACTAGAACTGAACTAGAACTGAACTAGAACTGAACTAGAACTGAACTAGAACTGAACTAGAACTGAACTAGAACTGAACTAGAACTGAACTAGAACTGAACTAGAACTGAACTAGAACTGAACTAGAACTGAACTAGAACTGAACTAGAACTGAACTAGAACTGAACTAGAACTGAACTAGAACTGAACTAGAACTGAACTAGAACTGAACTAGAACTGAACTAGAACTGAACTAGAACTGAACTAGAACTGAACTAGAACTGAACTAGAACTGAACTAGAACTGAACTAGAACTGAACTAGAACTGAACTAGAACTGAACTAGAACTGAACTAGAACTGAACTAGAACTGAACTAGAACTGAACTAGAACTGAACTAGAACTGAACTAGAACTGAACTAGAACTGAACTAGAACTGAACTAGAACTGAACTAGAACTGAACTAGAACTGAACTAGAACTGAACTAGAACTGAACTAGAACTGAACTAGAACTGAACTAGAACTGAAATAGAACTGAACTAGAACTGAACTAGAACTGAACTAGAACTGAACTAGAACTGAACTAGAACTGAACTAGAACTGAACTAGAACTGAACTAGAACTGAACTAGAACTGAACTAGAACTGAACTAGAACTGAACTGGAACTGAACTAGAACTGAACTAGAACTGAACTAGAACTGAACTAGAACTGAACTAGAACTGAACTAGAACTGAACTAGAACTGAACTAGAACTGAACTAGAACTGAACTAGAACTGAACTAGAACTGAACTAGAACTGAACTAGAACTGAACTAGAACTGAACTAGAACTGAACTAGAACTGAATTAGAACTGAACTAGAACTGAACTAGAACTGAACTAGAACTGAACTAGAACTGAACTAGAACTGAACTAGAACTGAACTAGAACTGAACTAGAACTGAACTAGAACTGAACTAGAACTGAACTAGAACTGAACTAGAACTGAACTAGAACTGAACTAGAACTGAACTAGAACTGAACTAGAACTGAACTAGAACTGAACTAGAACAGAACTAGAACTGAACTAGAACTGAACTAGAACTAAACTAGAACTGAACTAGAACTGAACTAGAACTAGAACTGAACTAGAACTGAACTAGAACTGAACTAGAACTGAACTAGAACTGAACTAGAACTGAACTAGAACTGAACTAGAACTGAACTAGAACTGAACTAGAACTGAACTAGAACTGAACTAGAACTGAACTAGAACAGAACTAGAACTGAACTAGAACTGAACTAGAACTAAACTAGAACTGAACTAGAACTGAACTAGAACTGAACTAGAACTGAACTAGAACTGAACTAGAACTGAACTAGAACTGAACTAGAACTGAACTAGAACTGAACTAGAACTGAACTAGAACTGAACTAGAACTGAACTAGAACTGAACTAGAACTGAACTAGAACTGAACTAGAACTGAACTAGAACTGAACTAGAACTGAACTAGAACTGAACTAGAACTGAACTAGAACTGAACTAGAACTGAACTAGAACTGAACTAGAACTGAACTAGAACTGAACTAGAACAGAACTAGAACTGAACTAGAACTGAACTAGAACTAAACTAGAACTGAACTAGAACTGAACTAGAACTAGAACTGAACTAGAACTGAACTAGAACTGAACTAGAACTGAACTAGAACTGAACTAGAACTGAACTAGAACTGAACTAGAACTGAACTAGAACTGAACTAGAACTGAACTAGAACTGAACTAGAACTGAACTAGAACTGAACTAGAACTGAACTACAACTGAACTAAAACTGAACTAAATTGAACTATAACTGAACTAGAACTGAACTAGAACTGAACTAGAACTGAACTAGAACTGAACTAGAACTGAACTAGAACTGAACTAGAACTGAACTAGAACTGAACTAGAACTGAACTAGAACTGAACTAGAACTGAACTAGAACTGAACTAGAACTGAACTAGAACAGAACTAGAACTGAACTAGAACTGAACTAGAACTGAACTAGAACTAAACTAGAACTGAACTAGAACTGAACTAGAACAGAACTAGAACTGAACTAGAACTGAACTAGAACTGAACTAGAACTGAACTAGAACTGAACTAGAACTGAACTAGAACTGAACTAAAACTGAACTAGAACTGAACTAGAACTAAACTAGAACTGAACTAGAACTAAAACTGAACTAGAACTGAACTAGAACTAAAGTAAAAATGAACTTAACTAGAATTTCATATCATTTCATTCAATGATTTTTATTTTAAAAGTGTTGCCAAAGTGACAAACAAATATTTTTTCCTAGTATTAAAGAAATTCTTTCCAAGAGTAAAACAAGTTGGCTAATTATCAGGAATAAAATCTGAACATAGCTTAGTTTTACAATAAAAGTGTGAACTAAAATGATTGAATTCTTTCTAATATTAAACTTTTACAATAAAATAAAAAATTAGAATTATTAATGATATATTTCTTTATTTTCTTTGCAGGTATGTTTTACGAAACTTATGAATAAATTGGGAAACAGGTGAATTTGAAAAATCTTTGTAAAAATCTAAAAATTTATGAACAAAATTTAAAAAAAAAAAACTTGTGTAAAGGTTGAAAAAATTTTACAAATTTTGAAAAAGGTTCCCGTTTTATATAAAAAGTTACATAACTTTTTTTGTATCCAAATAAGTTAAAAATTTTAATACAATTAAGCATAAGAAGATTTTAACCCCAAATAATTAAGATTTTATGCAAAAATCTCAAATTTATGTACGAAGTTTTAAGGAATTCATAAAAACTTGAAAATAGTTATCAAAAATATGGAAAATGTTAATCCTTTTTGTATATTTTCAAAATTGTATATACAATTTTCTATATATTTTATTGGAACTTATTAAAAAATTCCGTACATTTGACTATAAAAAAGTTTCTAATAATTAATAATTTCATATTTTCTCAGAACTTTTAAAAAATAAACCACAATTTTCTTTTGTTCTTATTCGTATTTATCAATCGATTAGCCATAAACTGCAAAATTCAAGCTTTATAAGAAAAATTTCATGACCATGATTATAAACTATCTCTGCTCTACCTCATCGCCTTCCCTCAATCAAGCATTCTTTCATGCATTTCCCGCAACGTTTGCATGTTTTCCATGTCACAGTGTTACTGGGTCAATGTATGAATCGATTGTTAGAATAAATTGTATGACTAAATGCATCAAAATGGATTCTAAACAAAAAAGATTAAACCTCAATGTCTTGATTCTTTATTTCTCATGCATTCTTTTTTTTTCATATAAGATTTGCTTAAAGTGCCAAAACATCTTTGGCACTCATCAATTTAGAAATTACATTTTCATTTAAGGTTTTTATTTCTTTTTCTTCTTCTTTGGTAATTTCTAATATAATTTTCCACTAAAAAGTCTTGATTAGGTTTTTTTCTATTCAAATCTTTTTCCGTTTTCTTTTAAGTTTCTGTTTTGAGAAAAGTGGAAGTGGCTGGTGGAAAAAAAATATTCAAGTGCTAAAAAATCGGTGTCAAATCTTTTATGTTTATAATGATTTTCCTTTCCTTGACTAGTTTTATGGGAAATTTAATGGTAGAAGCATTTAAAAGTTTTAATTAAATTTTCTTTCTTTTAACTAAAGGTGAAAGCTTAATTGAAGTTAACAAAGTGAAATAAACTATTTTTTTTTTCATTCAAAATTTTTACAAACTTGTCAAAATTTTGTTAAATTTTTAAATTAGTCGTTAAAATTATTTTTTTTTTGTAAAAAATTTTGAAGATTTTAAATAAATTTTAAATATTTATTTTAAAAAATTTGAATAAATCTTCAATATTTATTTTTTTCTAACATTTCTTTTGTTATAAAACTTTCAAAATCATTAATTTTGAAGATTTTTCATGAACTTTAATCACTTTTTATAATTTTTCTACAATTTTTTTAAGTTTCCTTGAAATTTCCTAAATTTAATTTTTCAAACTTTTAACCAAGTTTTTCTTACTTTTGGCAACACTGTTCTCATTGCCAAATAACATTACAGCAAAATCTGTTAATTTGAACAACAGTTCAATGTTGCCTGGCTAGCAGAAGCTTAAAAGCCGTCAGGAGGAAAAACTAACGCCGTTGTTTGAGAGATTTTACTAAATCCTTCATAATTTCGTTAATATTAAAGGAATTTCAATCAAATTTGGGTGATGGGTAGGAAATTAGTTGGAATTTCAGAAAATAGAAGAAAATGTGATTTCTTTAATATTAAAATAGAAGAAAAACTAAATTTTTAAATATCTTTCTTAGGAGATGTGTATAAAAACGTTAATTTTAAAGACTTTTTGTGATTCAAAGTTGACTTTTTCTGACCGAAAACTGAATTTAAAGCTTTATAAAAGATTAACAATTTATTTATCCATTATTTTCCCTCTTAAATACTAAAGAACTTAAATATTATATTGGGTTTTTATTGAATATGTAATTATTTTTCAAATTAAGTTTTTTTATTATTAATTCCATGAAAAGGATTTCCTTGTTTTTCAGTTTTTTTTTTTTTTTTAATTGAAACCAACTGTTAATGACGATTATGTTAATTTAACTTTTTTCAAATACATATAACCCAAATAGATAAATCCACCGTAAGGGATTTATAAATGTTTAATTAAACTGTTATGTTATCTTTGCAAAATGATTCAAGATAATTTAATTAAACGAGAGAAATTAAATTAATGGGAAAAAAGGGATTAAAAATTAATAAAAAAAAATAGGAAAAAGTAAATTAAGTTAGTCAAATATAGAGGAGACAAGTAAGCGGGATGTGAACTTGAATCTGTTAAGCCACTAGCAAGATCTTAATGCGTTTAGACAAGATTATGGTATGTCTGAGCAAGTATTCATTCCAGATAGATTTGGCCCCGCTTCGATATGAAACGTTCTAACAGAATTTCAATTTTCAGATGAACAGGAATCTGTTTAGCCTCTACAAAGTAGACCAGAGAAAGAGAAAGATTTGGCTCTGTTTAGGTTAGGTTTGAAAGGTGATACCAGGGGAGTGGCAACTTCACTCGGAGACCTTTGGGACCATTGTGATCCTTCCTGAAAGTATGGAAAGATAACGGAAAGTCTACAAAGGTAGACCCAAGGAAGACAAAGATTTGGCTCTATTTAGGTTAGGCTTAAAAGGTGATGCCAGGTAAGTGGCATCTTCACTCGGACCCCTTTGGGTTCATTGTGATCCTTCCTGAAAGTATAGAAAGATAGCAGAAAGAGAAAGAAGAGAAGGTTAAAGTATATAGATTGTGTTAAAAATAGAGTAAGGGAGTTGTAGAGAAGAGAAGTGGCATCTAAAACGCTACCCTAGGAAGAGAGAGCTATCTAAGCCATCTGAGTCCAAATATAAAACTTACAACGTCAGTCAGTTCGCACTGCTGTATGTCGCCCAGTTCTTCGTGGAATCTATTACCTAGAAATTTAAGTCCTGGCTCTGTTTAGATAGGAAACATTCTGATAGGATAATCTATGAATTCTTTATGACAGGGCACTGTCATATTTCAAGCCAAGCGGTTTGACTAAAGATTGTGATGAGGGTGGTGACAAGAAGGAGTCAATAAAACTTTTTTTGCACTTGCTTTATGGTACTGAAGGGAACTAAATCTTTTGAGACCAAGAAGATTTGACTAACGTATTTATTTGCCGATCTTTCTAAAGAATTTTGAGCAGTTTAACGGAGGGATTCTTAATATCGAAAAAAATAGCTAAGTCCATGATAGCGTGGTGATAGTGAGATTCTCATGGCAATAAAAATCAAAACTAAAGCTCGCAATTTGATAATTATCAATGTCCACACTCCGACTGAAATCCAATCTGAAAATTATAAGGATGAACTTAGGATAATGGGATGATATACTTAGCAGTTGGATGAACAGCAATGTACATAACTGTGATAAGGTAGGTTCAAACAATACCGGTATGGAACGTGATATTGGTAAACACGGTGTCGGAGTAAGAAACGAAAATGGAGAAAGGCTGATCGAATCTTGTTGTGGATGGCTCTATTTTCCCTTATAAATTACAGCATAAAATAACCTGGATTTCGCCGAATGGCATCACTAAGAATCAAATCTACTAAGTGGCCATCATCTTTACTTGATGTACGCTCGAGGCGCGGAGCGGATATAAATAGTGACCATCATTTAGTAATGTGTAAAATTCGACTAAAGGTTGCGGCTCTGAGGTCTGATTCGGCGAAAGCAGATCGGAAAATAGATGTAGAGAAACTGGAATCCGAAAGTCATCGGAATGCCTTTATTACTTCCATAAGGAATCAGCTTCCAGATGTAATAAACAACAACGGTGCCAGTATTAATGGAATTTCCAGGTGTGTCACACTAACATACAATGAAGTTGGTCAACAAACCCTAGGATTTAAAGATCACAAAAGGAAAATTTGGATAATACAGGCAACATGGGACTTGGTAGAACAACGCAGAACCCTAAAAAATACAATGCTAAATGAAAACGGAGATGATGCAAAATATACAAAAGGTGGCGCAGACGAGGATATTAAATCGCATATTAATAAGGCAAAATCTGTATTCGGCATTCTTCGAGCTATTTGGAAATCTCGGCAAATATCAACAACAACTAAGTTACGAATATACAACTCGAATGTCAAGTCCATTCTGTATTACGGCTGCGAAACATGGAAACTCACAAATGCCATAGATAAACGACTGCAAACATTTACAAACAAATGCTTAAGGCAAATATGGTGGCCGAATCGCATAAGAAATGAAGATCTACTTAATGCGACGAACCAATCCATCCCTGCTTCCACAAAGGTATGTCAACGGAAACGGCTGTGGATAGGCCACAAACTTCGAAGGCCAATTACCAACATTGCTCGACAAGCGCTTCGTTGGAATCCACAAGGAAGCGGCCGTCATGTTGGTGCCCCTGCTAGAACGTGGAGAAGGTCAATTGATGCGGAGTTACAAGCAGCAAACTATTCATGGAATGATGTATGCCTAACATCTCGCAATAGAGTCCGATATAAAAAGATGGCTGATGCCCTGTGCTCCACTGGGAGTCAAGGATAACAGAAGAAGAAGAACGGAGGGATTAGGTGAAATTATTTTTGCTAGCTTCCAAGGTAAAACTATGAAGTCTCTATAGTTTAAGTAAGTCTTATTACCAGACTGCCACACTAACCTAAAATAAATTTTATGTTCATATTTTTCAAAAAACTCTTTTTTCTTACGGTTTCCTTTATTTATTAACTGCCATTTATTTAAATTTACTTGTATGTCATGTCATGTCCGTCCATCCGACTGTCTTTCCCCCTTTTATAAAATTTCTTTGAAATTTGCATTCTTTTTTTTCTACTTTCCTCTTCTACTGCAGCTGCTTTAGAAAGTTCTCATTTTACACTCAAAGAAAAAAAAAAGAACATACATAATTTTGCAGTAAATAAAATTTAAATAATTCAAGTGTTTTTACATACTTGAATAAAGAACAACAAAAAAGGAAACTACTTCTTCCTTTCAAAACTTTTCATTCTTTTCGTTTTTGCATACTTTTTTTGTTGCAAATTGCTTACAAATTAAGTCCACTGCCGCCCGCCTACTGCTTCTCGAGTTTAAAAAATTTGAATAAATTTTAGTTCGTTACTGGAATTTCAGAGTTTTTAGTTATTTTTAAGCAATTTCTGCGCAAATTCTTGTTTATTTTTACTGTTTGAGCTACAACCATCAACAAAAAAAATTTGTAACCTCTAAAGTGATTGTTTTTTTTTTTTTTTTTTTTTTTTGAAAAAGTAAACATCAAAAAAGGCAACGTTTTTAAGCTTCAAAAATAAAGAAATTTATAGCAACTTGTGTGGTCTTGGGTTTTTTATTAGTTCTTATGCTTTTTTTTTTTTTTTTGGTTGTGTCAAACTTTTTTTTTCTTAAAAACCCAAAATTTTGTTTTGAAATCTTTCAGAAAAACTGGATATAAACTCGTAAAGTAAACATACAATTGTCATATAACAAATGTAGTTATAAATGTTCCCATTTCTTGTATGAATTTATTTTCACAATCAAGACTTAATTGTTTGACAAGCAGCAGCACAAAAAAAAATGCTCAAGTTGTCATTTTTTTAAATGGAATTCACAGACATTTATTTTTTGATGTTCACAAGCAAATAAAAAAGTCACAGCAAGATGGTAAAATATTTTAAAAGATTCTTAAATTTAGTTTCGGTATATAAAAAATAAAACAGAAATTAAATTTAAAAATAAGTTTATTTTTTAATTTTGTTAATTTTGTTAACTTTCAAAAACTTAATGCAATTTATTTGAAAAGCCTAAAATTTTCATAAATTTGAAAAGGATTTTAAATGGATTTTTGAAATTTTAATGGTTTTTTAAAATTTGCATATAATTTATTGGTGATTTTTTAAAGATTTTATTAATTTACTTTCCTAAGCTATTTTTGAAGCTTGGCAACACTTTTACAATTGGTAACACTTTTACATATGTAAACAATCTTAACAGCAACTGTTAACAATTAGTAGCTTAATGTCCCTTGGTTACCTTTAGATTGCTAGCCGGCATTGAGAAAATACAACGCCGTTACTCCAGGGAAGTCTTATCCTTCTTTTTCAGTCTATATTCAAAAACCAGGCATCAGTGGATCTAAAACTCTTGATATCCTCATGGAATCACATTTTCAGGTTGAAAAACTCGCAAAATTCTATATAGAATCTCTAGATAGAGTTTATTCATACAAAAGTAGAAGTATTTACTTGCTCAAGTGGCCTATTTTGACAACATGTTGAGGCCAAAGGCATGCGCTTCAATCTTGTGCCCATATTTCGCAATTGCGTAGGCCGACCCTTCAAGATTTTTTTCCATCTTTCCATCAAAGTTTCGGACGTCCTCTTTTATCATTAAGCGTGACATTTTTTTTTTCTAAATTTAGCTTTTTCATAGTAATTGTGTCTTTTCCAGGAGTGGGTTACTAGACCGACGTGATATCGAAATTCATATCTTAGCTCAATTCATGGATTTATGACACTGGAAAGTAGACATGTCTTCATACTTGCACATTCCATGTAAGAAAAAAAGAAGCATTTTCTTTTCTAAATGCGGGCGTTTCTTGTTAATTTCTCCTAAAATGGACACAAGTAGTTTATATAATATCCAGTTGATTGGTTGTTTTCCCTTTTGAAAGTAGTCAATGTGAACCTGGTTCATCCCAAAAAATTGTTCGGCAAGACTTTATTAGCTAAAATCCTAACTTTGCCGTTAATTCACCCCGATAACCCCACTGTTTGACCTCTGGTATGTTGTGGTTTATTCACATTACATCCATTGTTAAATGGTTGTCATCTCAAAGAAAGCTGAAAAATCTCTTAGGTATAAGAAAACCTAAGAAATTTTTCAGAATTAAAACCACTGAAGTCACGTAAGATGCCTATGATGTCCACAATCCCTTAACACTTTTAATCTCCGATTGGGTTAAACTACATATTAAATTTGTTCAATTGTTTCGCTTAATGAGATCTCAACTTATCTTCTGATGGTTCGGTATCTTCTGTACTTGAGCCGTTACATTAAAATTAAGAATCCACTTTTTTACCATGGAAAATTATGGTGCAGAGTGCCTACAACATTTATCAAGCACATGAAATTCACCTTCCTACGCTTTCTCCTCAGACCCCGAGGCATTTTCCTATAAATGGCTGAAAATAAATTTTGATAGCAGTCAATGGACAGTTGAATTTTGACAAAGGCTATGTTGTTATTTAAGCGGGGAAATCAAAAGGACACGGATTTATTGATCTGTCCTCATAGGTATATTTTATTTTTAGAAAATAATTTTTGACATTATTCCCTTTAACTTTTCATATCAAAAATGTTATACATTCTTACCTTATATGATGTTGGATACCAAGCAACGGTTCCGATTGGTCTTAAGTTGGTAAGACCAGACTTATCTTGGTTATTCTTCATCTCAACTGTGGACACTGACCTCCTCGTGGTATCACCCGGGGAACTACGTTAACACCTGTTAATGTAGTTAGCTAACATGTGCCGTGAGTTCCCACATAAGAACTATAAAAATATGGGTTAGGACGTGGGGCTAGTAACCCACTCCTGGAAATACATTTACTATGAAAAAGCTAACATTAGAATTAAAAAGGCCTCCCTAATGTTAGAAGAGGACTTCGGTGGAAAGACCAAATAAAGGAATATTATTCAAAGCTTGGCCTACGAATTTGGAGAATATGGAGAAGAAGATCGAAGCGCATGGAATTATAAATTATGTTCGGTCTTTGGCCTTAACAGGTTCTAAATATAGGCCATTTAAGTAAATTAAAATACATTCTTATCCTCTAATTTATTAAAGTATAATAAAATTATCAAAGGCTTATTGTAGTAATTTTGTATGGACAATTTTATTTATAAGCTTGTCATAACTATATTTTTCTTTTATAAATAATATTTATATCAATTTCTCACAAATTTCCTATAAATCTACCAAGTTTTTTTTTTTTAATTCTTTCAAAATTAATGAATTTTAGTGATTTATTAAAATCTTTATATCACCGACGTTGTTTTTACTCAACGGCGGCTTTTAAGCTATTGTTAACCAGGCAGCATTGAACTGTTATTCAAATTAACGGGTTTTGCTGTAATGTTAATTTACATTAAGAACAGTGTTGCCAAAAGTAAGAAAAACTTGGTTAAGAGTTTTAAAGAATAAATCAAGAAAATTTCAAGATAACTATTAATATTAAGGGGATTTCGATGAAATTTATGAGAAAGATCAGAAAAAGTGTATAACAACCTAAGGAACATTCTGTTATCTATGACTCCCAGTGGAGCATAGGGCCTCAGGAACATTAGAGAGAAGGTATTTCTAAAAGAATTCGGTTTGAAGGGCAAGTTTAAGTGAAAATTTCAGAGATTTAAAAAAAGAATTTATTGTTTTTATGGTAATATATTCTGAAAAACTCTTTGAAAGGAATACATGTTTAATGTCATTTAATGGTCTGCAGGGGATTTACATGTATTTTTTCGGTAAAATATTTATATGTATATATTTTTGGGGAAAGTATTTTGGGTAATTTGAGTTAAAAAACCATAAAGTTAAATTCGTTCAATTTTTAAGAGAAGTTCGAAATGAAGATTTTGTAGCTAGTTATGGTTTCCATGGAGTATAAGGATGTCAATATTGAACATTTTTTAAAGAAATTTATGAAATTTCTAGCTCAATTATACATGTATACTCTTTCAAGAAAAGTTTTTGGGAAATGTTAGTTAAAAAGCCAAAAACTTGTATTCAGTTGTTAACAAAATTTCCAAAAAATATCAAGTTATCTAAGAAAAACTAAACAATTTTATGTCTATTTAACTGTAATTTCCAAAATACTTTCCCATTTTTACCTAATTTCCTTTCACACTTCAATTAGTTTCTTGGAAAATTTGTTTTTTTTTTCTATCAACTTGAAATTGACAACACTTGAATTCCATATAATTAAACTTAATTTAAACACTTAATAAGTAAAAATAACTATTTCAGAAACTTGCTCTTATTAAAACTAGAAGACATCCATCAATATTGATTACCAATTGAAATAAAAACTTTCCCGTTCCACACAAAAAAAAAAAAAAAAGCAAATACTTAGTAGTGAAAACGAAAAACTTTCTAATGTAAAACCAAACTATCAAACTCAATTTAGATGAATTAAAATGAAACGAAAACATTCAAGAGTCCTTCGTTGACACACATAAAGCTTTAAAGAATATACTTAGACGTGGAATATATAAACTCAAAACGACTTGAAAATGTCTGCCAATGACTTGTTATATGTATGTACGTAGAATATAAACCAATGATATGATATCGAATATCAATGCCACAAAATAAACTAGGAAAATTCTCTAATGATTTTATGCCACATCACACAAGTGTTTCCCCCCCCTACAAACATTTGCAGACGTAGTCGCGGAAGGAAGAAAGACTTGGCATATAAAACTGAAAATAGAGAAATTTTGCTTTAAATTTTTTTCTTTTAAATCTAAAACATTTTCCCTATATTTGAAATGCCGTTTTCTTGAAGCTAATATAAATTATCTTGGAAATATTATAATCAATTGTTAACCAATTGAAGCTAAAACTTTATTAAATGTTTTTGATGGTTCTTTAACTAACAACTCCTTCAACTTTTCATGGAAAATTTATGGGAAATTTTCTAAGAGCATTTATATATTTTAACAATTATGAGAGAATTTTGATTAGCTGTAAAAGTACTTCAAATTTGTGGCATTTATAAGAGGGTAATAATAATGAAAATCTACTAAATGGTTTTTAGATACTTAAGCCTGTTAAATTTGAGTGATTGATTTCAATTGGAAATGCTAATTCCCAGATAAAAGGCAGCTTTAGTTTATTAGTTTTGGCAGCCAAAACAACAAAATAGTGGAGGGAGGCTTAGGAAAAATAGACCCTCAAGCTTAAAGAGCATTTAATGGCAAACTGTAAAATTTGAGTGATTGATTTCAATTGAAAATGCTAATTCCCAGATAAAAAGCAACTTTAAATCATTAGTTTTGAGAGACAAAAGAACAAACGATTGAGGCTTAGAAGAAATAGACCCTCAAGCTAAAAGAGCATTTAATGACAAACTGTTAAATTTGAGCGATTGATTTTAAATTGAAATGCTAACTCCCAGGAAAAAAAGCAGCTTTAGATCGTTTCAGAATCAAAAAAAATAAAGTAGTGGTAAGAATGACAGAGGCTTAGAAGAAATAGACCATCAAGCTTAAAGAGAGACAGCGTTTAATGCCAAATATTAAAAAAAATCAATCTTTTAATAGAGAAAATAACGCCATTATTTTGATTTCACAATTTTATTTATAATTTTATTATACCCTTCACCACCAAAGGTGGAAAGGATATATTGGGTTTGTGCTGATGTTTGTAGCGCATAGAAATATCGGCCTGACACCCAACCGATCGACTCAGAATCACTCCCTGAGTTAATGTACCGATGTCCGTCCGCCTGGTTGGCCGGCCGGATATCCATATAATCTTGTAATCAAAGTACAGATCTTGACTTTAAAGACAATTTAATGAAATTTGGCACAGCCTCAAATTTTGACCCAAGGACAATCCCTATACTTTTTGGGCAAAATTAGATAACTATTTCGGGTACCTCTCGAAGAGATGCCTTTCCTGAATTGAGTTTTTAGCCCTTTACAGCCACAAATTTAATTGTATTTCAATAATATTCAGCGTAACCGAAATCATTTACTTATTTTATCCCATATTTGACCATGCCTTCCATACAATAGCCCTTTAAACAGCCAGAAAAGCACATAAAAGCTTGTAATTCTAAAGATTATTGATAAGATAATAATCGATCCTCAATTGACACTTGCTCTCTTATCAGGTCCTCAGCCAAAAATGACATAAATCTACTTAAATCTGGAAATTTTGAAAAAAAATAAAAATAAATACATATAAAGGGTTTTTCAATAAGAGCGCTACAAAAGTTTTTTTTTAATAAAAAAATCAGATAACTATTTCGGGTACCTCTCGAAGAGATGGCTTCCCTGAATTGAGTTTTTAGCCCTTTACAGCCACAAATTTAATTGTATTTCAATTATATTCAGCATAACCGAAATCATTTACTTATTTTATCCCATATTTGACCATGCCTTCCATACAATAGCCCTTTAAACAGCCAGAAAAGCACATAAAAGCTTGTAATTCTAAAGATTATTGATAAGATAATAATCGATCCTCAATTGACACTTGCTCTCTTATCAGGTCCTCAGCCAAAAATGACATAAATCTACTAAAATCTGGAAATTTTGAAAAAAAAAAAAATAAATGCATATAAAGGGTTTTTTAATAAGAGCGCTACAAAAGTTTTTTTTTTAATAAAACAAAAACACGCTTGCAGAAGTCCAGACGCTGAACCCAATTTTCGACGGTTTTCAAGCATTAATTGACCGATACTGCTGCAATTTTACGTTTGATATTCCTAAGAAGTTCATTAATCGTCGCTGGCTTGTTGGCATAGATCATAGACTTGACGTAGCCCCACAGGAAATAGTCTAACGGCGTCAAATCATACGACTATTTTGTGAGATAACACGTTCTTCAGACTTGGTTTTCAATAAATTGATTGTGACATTCGCTGTGTGGCCTGTGGCGCCGTCCTGGAACTACACGTCCTCCAAATCCATATCCAATTGGGGCCAAAAATATTTGGTTATCATTGAACGGTAGCGATTCCCATTCACAGTAACGTGCCGGTCTAATCATCACGGAAGAGGTACAACACAATGACGCCGTCGGCCCATAAATCGCACCAAACTTTTTCGAGATGCAATGATGACTCATGGAGTACGTATTGATTGCTGCCTGATCATTAACGCATATTATGTTTATTGACGAAGCCTTTCAGCCAGAAATGAGCCTTATCGCTGAAGTTGATTTTTCTCTTAATGTTGAGGCCGCTGACTCCGAATTTCGGTAGTAAATTTAAATAATTTCGACTCGTTGTAGGCTCGTATATCTTTCCTTCATGAAATGGCATACCTTACTAAAGCGAAATGTCAAAAGAGCAACAATAAATATGGCGTCGTCTGCTGTCCCTGTCGCTGTACTTTTTGTAGCGTCCCTGTTGAAAACCCCGATACATATGAGGTCTTTAAGGCATAAGGAAAACTTGTTACATTGTTGGTCTAAATTTGACCTTAGTAGTGAAGGGTATCACTATAGTCTGGCTTGACTGACTATAGCTTTTCTCACTTGTTTATTCCTAAGGAATTTTAATGAAATTTTTCTAATTTATTTAAAAAAAATGTGGAGAATTATATTTCTTTTATTGTAGTTATTCACAATTTTTCCACTTTGGTTAACTTTAGCTTTTTCTTAACTTTGGCAACACTTTTTCTCACAACAAAAGCTACTCTGCTTTTAGAGTTCAGTGTTGTCGGGTTAACGTCATGTTGAAAGCCGTCGTTAAGGCAAAATAACGCCGTTGATTGAAAGATTTTAAAAAAATCGGCTAATAATGGCGGAGGATGAGAATGAAGAATGAGAATGAGTTTCGAACAATTTAGCTGCAGGGAGATGAAGCCAATAATTTTAGTTTTTTAAAATTTTTCCACTTTGGTAAACTTTAGCTTTTTCTTACCTTTGGATACACTTTTTGTTAGAACAAATGTTGCCTTGTTTCCAGAGTTCAGTGTTATTTGGTTAACGTCATGGTGAAAGCAGTTGTTAAGAAAAATAACGCCGTTGATTGAAAGATTTTTTAAGAATGAATAGAGTTTCGCGCATATAAATTATATGAAGATTTCGCCAATAATATATTCTAATGCGAATTCGCCATTTCTACCTTAGCAGTTAATAATTTGGTAATTTAAAAAAATATCGATATTAAAATCAAGTCTATAAGTTCATAAAATCGCTTAAAATGGCGGAGGCTGAGAACGGATACAGCTTCATCGCAATTTAGCTGCAGAGAGATGTCGGCAATGATATATTCTTATTAGATCTTAGGAGTTAATAACCTAATAATTCAAAAAGAATCGATATTAAAGTTAGGCCTCAATATTCTTTCGACCTAATATAAATGAACAATGTTTCCACTGGTTGATAAAAATGACCCAATAATTCAAATTTTTTATTAAAATGCTGACCAAAACTCGCGATAAAACTTCATTTCAATTTATTATACTACAAACTTTTAAAGAACAATTAACCAAATCCTTAGCAATTTTCTTTATTTCTCATTTATTTTGTTTTTATTTGTCGATGCTAAACTTTAGCTTTTTTTGCTTGACTCTATCTTAAATTGACTACTTGACTACTTAATTGGCGCTAGTTCTTCGTTTTTTTTTTTTTTTTTTTTTTTTTTTGACGCTTACTCTTGGCACTTAATTCAGTCTTAAACACTCGAGTAAACTCTTTTTCGGTTTTGTAAACAGTTCAATACAAAAGTTTTAAGAGGAAAAGGAAAAAAACTTAAAAGGCAATATCGATTACTAAAAAAACTAAATAGAAAGTTTAAGTACACAAAACTCCAAAGTCACACAGACAAAGTTTTTTTTCTCAAAATTCTTCAACACTCTTTAAAAACAGAACAAAAAATATAAAACTTAATAAATTGAAGATTTTTTTTATATAAAACAAGCGCCAGTTTTTTTTTTTATCCAAACAGACTTTAAATGGTGAAGAGCTATTTAATGAATGGCAAAAGGGTTTTCCAGCTCAATTATTAATTAAATGACATTTTAATGAGTTCTTTTATAAAAAACAAAATAAAACTGCTTTAACCGAACAAGTGCATCAAAGTCATTTACAGCTATGAAAATACAAAAAAATCTGGGAAATAAAAGCGGGTATCAGGGGGAAGGGAGTGTGATATCATTTGTATTTTAAGTGATTAAAATTTGAGTGCCATTCAGTTTTATACAAATTACTGATGTTGATGATGAGGAAAGGCAAACTTAGCTTATAACACCAGCTCCAAAGTAACATTAACCATCTGGGGATGTTGTGTGGAAATAGTTCAGTTAAATTTTATGACAATTCATTTTGGAGGGGATTTTGCATGTGCTATATGTTTGGATCCATGTTAATATGCTTTACTGGTTGAATGCCTTTTGAATTGAATACAATTGTGGTTAATGTTGGTGTATCGTCATCGTTGTCGTTGATCTGAATGATGGCAATTGCTAAAGCCTTTTGGAGCGGTTTGCAGTACATGAGTTTAGTGGGGAGGGGACGTGGGGTATAACACATCATTTAATGGCTTGTCATTTAAACACAATGCTAATTTATGCAATTGAATAAGAGTCAAATAGAAACAAAACAAATTAGATGGACTTTGAAATTTTTAAAGTACAAATTTTAACATAGTTTGTTGGCTATATTAGCACATTATATATATTAATGATACTTTTGTCTCTCCTAACAAATCATGGATAAATAAATTTTCGTTTGAAACATTTAGAAAATTAAATGATTTTGTGGAATAAGGGAATTTTTAGATTAAGAAACAAATTTAGAAAAATATTTTTTTAAACACTTGCTTTTACTTAACACTTTCAATCAATTCTTTTTCATTAGATTTCTTTAATTTTCTATAAATTATAAATTCCTTAACCTTTCCTTTACCCAAAAGGCATTCAAATAAATTCCTCAAACTTCCCTCTATTCAAAAACTGAAATTCATTAAAAATTTTAAAAAATTGTTAAAATTATCAATGATTTAATAAGATCTTTAAAGTAACGGCGTTATTTTTATTTAACAGCGGCTTGTTAGCTTTTTCTAACCAACCGACTCCGGACTGTTAAACAAACTAACGGTTGTTTGTTTTTGGACTTGTTTACATTGATGTAGGAGAACTCTCTCTTTAATTTGAATAACATGAAACTTTCATGATGAAAGTGTGAAAGCTTTTAAGAGTGTTGCCATTGTATTGTAATATGTGTTTTGTGTAGTTGGTTTGATTTTTGATTCTTTCGAATAAATTACAATTTCTAAGTTCTGAATTCATAGAAATTTAAAAAATCGTGTTATTTAAATTAAAAAGTCATTTACTTATTATGAAAAAGAGGAAATACTTTGTAAATTTTTGTTAAAATTATGACTTAATTTTATATGACGCATAGTATTGTGTAGCTTATAGAAAAATTGCTACAACAGTGTAATTCAAGTGTTGTCGTGGTGTTCTAAAAAATTTTTGTGATAAAAAGTTTGAAATTATAAAAATTTTTTAGTTTCTATGAAAAAATGGAAATACTTTGTTTTGATTAAAATTATAACTTCATAAATATGACGCATATCAATGTTATGACACTATTATGAATATTGTTACCACAGTGCAGTTCAAGTCTTGCCGTTATGCATTTTATAATGAAAGATTTGAAATCATTTTATGAAAAAATGAGATATTTTTTAAATTTTGTTTAAAATTATGACTTCATTTTAAAAGACGCATATCATTGTCCAGCTATTATGAAAAGTGTGACGACAGTGTTATTCAAGTGTTGCCGCTATGCATTTTCTAAAGAAAAATTTGAAATCATAGATTTTTTTTTAAATTTTCTAATTGTGATATTTTCTGAAAAGAAAGAAAATATTTTGTAAGTTTTGGTGTACTTGAATTACACCAAAACTTACAAAATTATCATAGAAATTTTAAAAAAGTGTTACCATAGTGTTATTCAAGTGATGCCGTTGTATTGCAAAAACATAAAGTTTTTGAATAGAAATGTTAAATAATTATATATTTATACAAAATCTGAATATTTATATACTGAATTAGATTCTCTGACGCTATAGCAGAGTCAGGAAAATGTCTTAGCACCATGTCACAACGTCTTAAAACAGCTCTTGACATACTCTGGGGTGCCTCCAACGGCCTGGGAGTCAATCTCACTAAAACGGAACTTGTACCTTTCTCGTGGATATACAAAATACCCACTTTTACTCTCGCAAAATTTAATAAGGTAGAACTTGTGTTCACTGACCACGCCAAATATCTTGGGGTCATTTTGGACTCAAAACTGTCCTAAAGCCTAAACACCCAATTCAGGGTGTCCAAAGTATCCACTGCACTCTACTCATGTAGGGGGACCATAGGTAAAACCTGTGGTCTTAATCCCACCAATACTGCCTGGCTCTTCGACATCGTGGTCAAGTCTATACTAAAATGTATGGTGCGCTGGTTTGGTGGCCTGCACTCACCAAGGCAAACCATAGGGATTCTCTTAACAAAATTTTAAGATCGTCCGCTTTAATAATTACCAGTGCCTGAAGGACTACACCATCTAAGGCGGTCTTTGACATGCTAAACTGGCTCCCAGTCGGACTAATGGCACAGCAAATTGCCCTTTACTTGGCTGTCCGACTTAGCACTATTGGAACCTGCTACCACTCACAAACCGGTCACTCCACTATTTTGGATAAAATTACTAACATCCCTAACCGCATAGACTACTTTACTGTAACTATCTCTGGAGACCCCTCATCTCTAGACGACAGCAGTCTGGGGTATACACGGACCGATCGAAGTCAAAGATAGGTGTAGGCTTCTTCATCCCACTTTTAGGGAAGGAAATTGGCTTCAGGCTCTCTGATCAATGTAGTATTCTTCAATCCGAGAAATCGGCCATACATAAAGCAGTCAAATGGTTAAGATACCACAGAATATTATATTCGGATATTCGTTTCTGTATTGACAGTCAAGCTGTCATAAAATCCCTTTCTAATGTTCACACGACATCTGTTCTTATCCACGAATGCCGGCCATCTCTTAACGAGATGGTGAGACATTGCAATATCGAACTATTCTGGGTACCCGGGCACAACAACATACCTGGTAATTCCACTGCGGACAAACTTACAAAGTCCGGTGCTCTCCTGACTCAGGATAACATCGACCAATTTACGGGCTTACCGCTATCCGCCTGCAAATCAATAATTAGGCAATTTCTTTATGCGTCAGCGCAGAGCAATTCGTTTCTGTATTGACAGTCAAGCTGCCATAAAATCCCTTTCTAATGTTCACACGACATCTGTTCTTATCCACGAATGCCGGCCATCTCTTAACGAGATGGTGAGACATTGCAATATCGAACTATTCTGGGTACCCGGGCACAACAACATACCTGGTAATTCCACTGCGGACAAACTTGCAAAGTCCGGTGCTCTCCTGACTCAGGATAACATCGACCAATTTACGGGCTTACCGCTATCCGCCTGCAAATCAATAATTAGGCAATTTCTTTATGCGTCAGCGCAGAGCAATTCGTTTCTGTATTGACAGTCAAGCTGCCATAAAATCCCTTTCTAATGTTCACACGACATCTGTTCTTATCCACGAATGCCGGCCATCTCTTAACGAGATGGTGAGACATTGCAATATCGAACTATTCTGGGTACCCGGGCACAACAACATACCTGGTAATTCCACTGCGGACAAACTTGCAAAGTCCGGTGCTCTCCTGACTCAGGATAACATCGACCAATTTACGGGCTTACCGCTATCCGCCTGCAAATCAATAATTAGGCAATTTCTTTATGCGTCAGCGCAGAGCAATTGGTCATTGGAAACCACTTGTTCAATATCCAGGCAAAGATGGCCCACTTACAACATTAAACGTTCTAAAAGCTTGGTAGCTCTACCACGCCACAGACTCCGCAACCTAATCTCAACCCTAACAGGTCATTGCGTTTTTGGGCTGCATGCCAGAATACTTAACCTTCAATTCTATGACTACTGTCGCAGATGTCATAACATAGAAGAGGAGGAGACAGTGACTCATCTTCTCTGTCACTGCCCCGCCCTTTCAATTTTAAGGGCTCTTTATTTGTGGAAGGAAGCCTTTTCTGCATGATTTATCACATTTAGCGAATATTGACATTCGTAAAATAGACTCATTTATCAGGGCTACAGGCTGGCTTTTTAAGCCTCTCACCGATAGCCTGGAATAATTATCTTTGTTCATTTTTCTTTCAGTCTATCCCTTGCAGGTACCACAAAGGGATCGCTTTTAGGACCCAAGTGACGCTGACTTAACATCGGCTGCCTGCCTAACCTAACCTATACCAAATCTGTAGAATTTAAGTAAATTTGCGGAACTATTATTATTTTAAGAAAGACGAGGTAATATTTTGTAAAAAGATATAATCTCAATTTATGTGATTTCGATTGCATTAGAATAGAGCCTTTTCTATTCCACCTGTATATAAAGAGTGTTGCCGTAGAGCAATATAAAAGCTGCCATTGTAAATTTTTGTGCAACTAATAGTTTTTTAAGAAAGAAGAATATTTTGAAAGAATCTTTAAAAATATGACCTCATTTTATATGATTTCGATTGTAGATATTAGAGTAGAGTCCATTTCCTTTTCCACCTGTAGGTATATAAAGAGTGTTGCCGTAGAGTAATAAAAGAGCTGTTATTTTGATTTTTTGTTCAAAAAGTAGTATTTTAAAGAAGAAGAGTGAATATTTTGTAAGAATCTTTTAAAAATATGACCTCATATAAAATGATTTCGATTGTAGATATTAGAGTAGAGTCCATTTCCTTTACCACCTGTATATAAAGAGTGTTGCCGTAGAGTAATAAAAGTGCTGCTATTGTATATTTTTGTGCAACTTAGAAAAAATAATTAATATTTTGTAAGAAGCTTTTAAAAATATGACTTTATTTTATATGTATTATTTCGATTGTGATAGGGATCTTTTTTCCCCCTATCTATAAAGAGTGTTGCCGCAGAGTTAAAAGAGTGCTGCAATTGTGTTCTACTGTGAGTTTTATTTAGAAAGTATTTGACTTTCTTAGCTTCTTTTTGGCAAAATTTCAGTCGAATTGACAATTTCCGAGGGTTTAAACTTGCTTGTAATTTGGAAAAGTCTTAGTAATCATAATTAATCTGTTAATTTAAATTTGCCTTTATAAGTTTCAAGTGGAAAGGTGAACGGACTATAAAGCATGGTCCCGTAGCACTATCCAAATCTAATTTTCGGTATAACTTTTATTCATTTTAATAAATTTAAAGAGTAACTAACAAAAAAGGCTTCGAAAAGTGTTGCCGTTGTCTATGTCGTAAATAGTTTTTCTTTGATATAATTATTTTTTTCTTTTTAATTGTTTGTTTTTAAGTAGTTTTAATAAAAAATGTTTGCTTTCAATTAATTTGTAATTTCCTTTCTCTTTCTTGTTGCTTTTAAAAAATTTCTTATTTATTTTTTTTACTCGTTCTTTTCTTCTTATTAAATTTCCCTTCATAAGTAAATAAAATAAATTTCTTATGTGTTTTAATTATTTTGCACTTAATGTTGTTAATAAATACCAGTACACAAAGTTTTTCTATTTGCCTTTTCAATTTATTTTCTATTTTTCATCTTGTGTTTTTTAATAAAAATTTATATAAAAAAAATATATGAAAATAAAATTATATCTTGACTTAACAGTCATGTGTTTTATGTGACTGACTGCATTGCATCTCTTTCATTAGAGTTCATTTATTGTACAAATTGTGTGAAATGGAATATAAAATTGAATAACATTTTTTTTATTATTATTACTTATTATTTTTTTTATATTATATTGTGGCATATGAACAAAAAAAAAAGTTATTTAATTGAAGACAATTACTTGGCAAACTTTTTGAGAAAAAACTAAAGTGTGATAAAAATGTAGATGAATAAATATAGAGAAATATGTAATTAAAAAGTTTTACTGTAGTGTATTGCACTAAATATGATTAAATATAAAGAAGTGATAGCGCCTTAAAAATACTTTAGTTTTTTGCTTGTATTCTTTTTAACTACAATTGTTACAGTTTTCTCTATTTTGTTGGCAACATCATCCTTTTGATTCTAGGATTATATATATTATATAATTATATATAATTCATTAGACAAATATTTATACCAGCAACAAAAAAAAAACTAATTTTTCTTAAATTTCTTCTACCAAAATTCAAATTTCCAAATCTGTTTGAAATCAGCTGAAATTTCTATGAAAATCTTTAAAAATTTTTTAAACTTTAAATGATTTTATAAAACTCCTGAAGAAACGGCGTTAACTTTTTTCCAACGGCGACTTTAAAGCTTCTTTTAACTAGCAACATTGGACTGTTAAAAACTGTTAGTTTTTTGTTTCTTAACAGCTCTGGGTTAACTGCTTAACAGAAGCTTTTATTATAACAATAACAGCGTAATGTTGTATTAACATTATAAATAGTGTTACCAGTAGACGCAAAAAGAGTTTACTTTTAATTCCGTGTATATTAAAGACAATACCGTTAATGTTTCTCATACAGTCTCACAGATACTAACCCCTTAAATTCTTTAATATTAAAAAATGTGATAGTATTCGTACTTTAAATATGTTATTTTATTGCTATCCAACAAGATCTACCATTTTATGTTATAGGACCAGCACTCAGGGGATGACCCCTACATATACAACGCATTGTGTTGAAATTAGGAAAATAGGTGTTGGGAAAGAGGTCAGAGGGAGCAGTATTCGTGGATATTCGATTGGAATTTTATTTTAAGGGTGTCCCAACTAGAACGCAATTTTTAAATTTTAAATAAAACACAAATATTAAAAAAACAAAAATCGTGAAACTTTATTATATCGTAAAGTAGACAGAATGAGGTTATGTATGGAACAAGATATCGTGCAGATGGCCGCCGCGGCTTTGCTGGCACACACGCGATCTTTTAATGAAATTTTCAATGACCTTTTTGCATAAATGCTGCGGTATTTCATTAATGCAGCGTCCAATTTCCTCTTTTAAGGCTTGAGTCGGCGTCGTAAACCATCGACTTCAAAAAACCCCAAAGAAAAAAATCTAAAGGTGTTAAATCGCACGATCTAGGCGGCCAATTCTGGTCTCCAAAACGCGAAATAACACGACCGGGAAATGACTAATGCAGCAATTGAATTGTTTCTCTGGCTGTATGACATGTTGCGCCGTTTTGTTGAAACCACATGCTCTCCACATTAATTTCTTCAATTATAGGCAAGAAAAAACTGGTTATCATTTTACGATACCGAACACCATTGACTGCTTGCGCTTGACCTGCCTCATTTTCATAAAAAAAAGGTCCAATGATTCCTTCAGATCAAAAACCACACCACACAGTGACACGTTAAGGATGCATTTGCTTCTCGTGAATCACTCGAGAATTTTCCTCACTCCAAATGCTACAATTCCGGCTTTTGACGAAGCCATCAAGATGGAAATGGGCCTCGTCACTGAAGATAATTTTATTGGCAAAATCAGCATTTTCATGTTGTCTCTCCAATACCCAATTAACGAACTCCCTTCTCTGTCCATGGTCATCTGGCTTCAGTTCCTGAGTCAATTGAACTTTGTATGCATGAAGATGCAAATCTTTCGTCAAAATTCGCTGCATAGTGGATTTGGAGACACCAATATGCTGAACTCGGTGTCGAATTGAGGTGGATGGAGTTTGAGCGACATCATCACGTACAGCTGCTACATTTTCGGTCAATCGACCTGGTCGAAGGCAAGTTGTTGTCTTTACATCACTAACAGACCCAGTTTCGGCAAATTTATCCAATAATCTCTTTACAGTTGACTCTTTTGGATCATTATTGTGACCCCAAATTGATCGCAATTTGCGAACTGTAGCCGCAAAACTTTTACCATTTTGGTAAAACAATTTCACAATGAGAATGCGTTGTTCATTCGTGTAGCGTTCCATTTTTACTAACCTCGTGCCTTCTACTAGCAAACAATAACAATTGTTCAAATGTCAAACAATGACACTTCAAATCGCGCCAAATTTAAACATTGCGTTTTAGTTGGGACACACTTTATTATATATGGACCTCCTTTTGCCTTAATAATTGCTCTCAAAAGATTACTCATTGAAAATAACATTTCTTTCTGTAGTCTAAGACATTATTCGACTGTACTTATATACTCCAAGCCATCTCTAGTCTCTTGTTTACGAATGTGACGTTCCAATTCAATCTCATAAATGCTCTATGGGGTTCAGGGTTCAGGTCATTCCATAAATGAACTACGGGGTTCAGTTCTGGTGATTAGAGTGACGAATAGACGTTCTGTCATTCCAGATGCAAAGTCTACTCTGGGTCTCTGTCTTCTTAGAACTATTTGGCGCCACTAAGGCCCAACACACTCGAATCTTTCAACATGCGAAGACCCCAAACCATCTTTGAGTTCGTGTTTGTTATATATATAGACAAGATTCTTTGAAGTCCAGCCTTAATAGTTTTAAAATATCACTTTCGATGTACCGCTTATATGCGCACAAGATCGAAAAGCATAGAATTCTAAGCCATGCTTGACCTTTGACCTTAACAGGTTGTAAATATGGGCCTTTATAGTAAGTAGGCTTATATAAAACAGAAGAGTAGGCTTATATAAAACAGAAGAGACTTCATAAAGTCCAGCTTCAACATTTTTAATACATCATCTCTTCCGCTTATAAACAGACTCTTTTGAAGTCTCGCTTATATAGACGAGACTCTTTTGAAGTATCGCTTATACAGACGAGACTTGTTTGAAGTCTCTCTCAGACTCAGTTTAAGTCTCACTTATAAAGATAACACTCTTTAAAAGACTCAAATGAAGTCTTGCTTATATAAAACAGAGTTTTTGAAGTCTCACTTATATAGACGAGACTTTATAAGTCTCGCTTTAAGAGCCGAGACTCAGTTTAAGTCTCGCTTATATAGACAACACTCTTTAAAGAGATTCTGTCTCTCTCAGTCTCCTTTGAAGTCTCGCTTAAATAGATTTGATGATATTTTGTTGAAGTTTCGCTTATATAAAACAGAATTTTTTGAAATCTCACTTTAATAGACGAGATTCGGTTGAAGCAAAGACTATAAAATATAAAGATACATTTATTTGTCGTATGGTCCATTTGAAAAGTCCCATAAAAAAGAGAGACTGCTTTTACTCTAATTCGAAAACGATTATCCAATAAGAGGAAGCTAAGGCACACACTCGTGCTCATGGAATGTACGTTTGCTTGTGAGTTTATGTGATTATTAAAGTCTCACTTATATAGTCGAGACTCTTTTAAAGACTCAGTTTAAGTCTCGCTTATAAAGATAACACTCTTTAAAAGACTATATAAACAGAGTTTTTGAAGTCTCGCTTATATAAAACAGAGTTTTTGAAGTCTCACTTATATAGACGAGACTCTTTTAAAGATGAGGGTCTTTTAAAATATCGCTTAACTAGAAAAGCCTCCTTTCCTGCAGCCGCTACTTTCCACAATTTCACTAGATAAAACTCTATTTCCATTAAAATTTTCTTGAGCTTTTTTTGCCTATTTCTCCCTACAAATCTATTTAAAATTCAAATCTCGCATCACAAAAGAAACGGATGTCTTTTCTCGCAAAAACCTAGATACATAAAATATACAAACATTTCTTTGTCTGCCACCAAGAGAATTTTTAAAACTAAAAAAAATTTCAAACATAAAAAACGGAAGGAAATACCCCAACTTAACCTATAAAAAGCGTAGCATAATAACAGGCAGACAGGAAAGATCATGTCTAGAGTATCAAATAACAAACCGGAGAAAATCAGCCAACAGTTTAAGCCAAGAAAAAAAAACAGACACACTCACATAACAAATGAAAAAAATTGGAAGCGTTATAAGAAAAGATGTTAGACTTTTTTATTGCCAGCCAAAAAAAAAAAACAAAACATGTGTGACAGTTCCATTTAATGACTTTAAGGATTCTAGGAGGAGGTATAAAAAAGGAAATGTATGAGAAAGTAAAACGTGTAAGGCATATGAATATGGCAAAAACTTAAGGAAAAACGAAAGCGAAGCTGAAGGTGGAAAATTCGTAATCATATGTATAAATTTCCAATAAAATGTTTATGCTAGACGCCCAAAAATATGCAACAAAAACAATCAATTTTGGGTTTTTTGGCAAAATGAAATAAAAATCTGGAATTTAATATAAAGAAATGGCATATAAATAAGAAAATGTTAATGGTAATGAAGCATTTAAGGAAAAAGAGAAAGAGAACCTTTAAAAGTATGCTTTATTAAATAAACACATATGTCAGCTTTAAAGTAGGCTTTAGAATAAAAACCTATGAAGTTATTTAAATGTCGTTATTTGCATAACAAGACTTAAAAGACTTATATTTTGACAAAGAAAACCTAAATATGTATAAACAATTTTAAATAACAGGTATTAGAGCTTGAAATTTAAGAATAGTTAAAAGTAAGTGCCTAAAAGTATGTTATATTATTTAAAATTCTTTAGCCTTAACTTTTGTTTCTCTAGGTTTTTTTTTTCTAAATATTTACCTGTTCTTATTTGTTAGCCTTTGGCTATAAAATTCTCTTTTTATTTTACTATATACTATTTACATTTTTAACAAGTCTCCTCAATGTAGGCTATAGTTTTAACATATCTAGCATTTCATTTGCATTAACTATTCCTCTCTTGCCTTGTCTATGTAGTAAGTAACTACTTATGTATGTATATAACATTGAGTTTAAAGAGGATCCTTTGGCAAAGTACCTTAAATATTCTTCTATATCATTCATTTACAGAGATTTGTTTTCTGTTTTTACGGTGTCTTTGATAGCAAAGTTTGTTGGTTGAATAACTACTGAAATGATTGTTTAAACACCTATAAATATGCAATGAATGTCATTTACTTTGTTTGAGCATAAGGTATGGATTAGATTTGTATGGTACTGTAATATAGAGTGTAAGGTTGAATAACAATGTAAGAAATTTTAAGTAATATATCTCTCAGGCGATACAGACGAGATTTTATAAGAATTTTGCTTTTCCCTTTAAGTCTCGCCTATATAGACGAGACTCTATTTAGGTCTAGCCTTATTAGATTAGTTTTTTTTAAGACTCCCCTATTAAGACAAAACTCTTTTTAAGTCTTGCCTATATAGGCGAGATTCTTCAAAAATCTCGCCCATATAGACGAGACTCTATTAAGGTCTCGCCTATATAGAGGAGACTCTATTAAAGTCTCGCCTATATAGAGGAGACTCTTTTAAGGTCTCGCCTATATAAAGGAGACTCTATTAAGGTCTCGCCTATATAGAGGAGATTCTATTAAGGTCTCGCCTATATTGAGGAAACTTTATTTAGGGCTCGCCTATATAGAGAAGACTCTATTAAGGTCTCGCCTATGTAGAGTAGACTCTATTAAGGTCTCGCCTATAGAGAGGAGATTCTATTAAGGTCTCGCCTATATTGAGGAATCTCTATTTAGGTCTCGCCTATACAGAGGAAACTGTATTAAGGTTTCGCCTATATAAAGGAAACTGTATTAAAGTCTCATCTATATTAAGAAGACTCTATTAATGTCTTGCCTATATGAAGGAGACCCTATTAAGGTCTCGCATATATAGAGGAGACTATATTAAGGTGTCGCCTATATAGAGGAGACTCTATTAAGGTGTCGCCTATATAGAGGAGACTCTATTAAGGTCTCGCCTATATAAAGGAGACTCTATTAAAATCTCGCCTATATAGGGGAGACTCTATTAAGGTCTCGTCTATATAGAGGAAACTCTAGTTAGGTCTCGCCTATATAGAGAAGACTCTACTAAGGTCTCGCCTATATAGAGGAGACTCTATTAAGGTGTCGCCTATATAGAGGAGACTCTATTAAGGTCTCGCCTATATAAAGGAGACTCTATTAAAATCTCGCCTATATAGGGGAGACTCTATTAAGGTCTCGTCTATATAGAGGAAACTCTAGTTAGGTCTCGCCTATATAGAGAAGACTCTACTAAGGTCTCGCCTATATAGAGGAGACTCTATTAAGGTGTGGCCTATATAGAGGAGACTATATTAAGGTGTCGCCTATATAGAGAAGACTCTATTAAGGTCTCGCCTATATAAAGGAGACTCTATTAAAATCTCGCCTATATAGGGGAGACCCTATTAAGGTCTCGTCTATATATAGGAAACTCTAGTTAGGTCTCGCCTATATAGAGAAGACTCTACTTAGGTCTCGCCTATATAGAGGAGACTCTATTAAGGTGTCGCCTATATAGAGGAGACTCTATTAAGGTCTCGCCTATATAAAGGAGACTCTATTAAAATCTCGCCTATATAGGGGAGACTCTATTAAGGTCTCGTCTATATAGAGGAAACTCTAGTTAGTTCTCGCCTATATAGAGAAGACTCTACTAAGGTCTCGCCTATATAGAGGAGACTCTATTAAGGTGTCGCCTATATAGAGGAGACTCTATTAAGGTCTCGCCTATATAAAGGAGACTCTATTAAAATCTCGCCTATGTAGGGGAGACTCTATTAAGGTCTCGTCTATATAGAGGAAACTCTAGTTAGGTCTCGCCTCTATAGAGAAGACTCTACTTAGGTCTCGCCTATATAGAGGAGACTCTATTAAGGTGTCGCCTATATAGAGGAGACTCTATTAAGGTCTCGCCTATATAAAGGAGACTCTATTAAAATCTCGCCTATATAGGGGAGACTCTATTAAGGTCTCGTCTATATAGAGGAAACTCTAGTTAGTTCTCGCCTATATAGAGAAGACTCTACTAAGGTCTCGCCTATATAGAGGAGACTCTATTAAGGTGTCGCCTATATAGAGGAGACTCTATTAAGGTCTCGCCTATATAAAGGAGACTCTATTAAAATCTCGCCTATGTAGGGGAGACTCTATTAAGGTCTCGTCTATATAGAGGAAACTCTAGTTAGGTCTCGCCTATATAAAGAAGACTCTATTAAGGTCTCACCTATATAGAGGAGACTCTATTAAGGTCTCGCCTATATTAAGGAAACTATATTTAGGTCTCGCCTATAGAGAGGAGACTCTATTAAGGTTTCGCCTATATAAAGGAAACTGTGTTAAAGTCTCACCTATATTAAGAAGACTCTATTAAGGTCTCGCCTATACAGAGGAGACTATATTAAGGTGTCGCCTATATAGAGGAGACTCTATTAAGGTCTCGCCTATATAAAGGAGACTGTATTAAAGTCTCACCTATATTAAGAAGACTCTATTAAGCTCTCGCCTATATAGAGGAGACTATATTAAGGTGTCGCCTATATAGAGGAGACTCTATTAAGGTCTCGCCTATATAAAGGAGACTCTATTAAGGTCTCACCTATATAGAGGAGACTCTATTAAGGTTTCGCCTATATAAAGGAGACTCTATTAAAATCTCGCCTATGTAGGGGAGACTCTATTAAGGTCTCGCCTATATAAAGGAAACTCTATTTAGGTCTCGCCTATATAGAGAAGACTCTATTAAGGTCTCGCCTATATAGACAAGACTGTATTTAGGTCTCGCCTTAAGGAGACTCTATTGAGGTCTTGCCTATATAGAGCAGAATCTATTAAAGTCTCGCCTATATTAAGGAGACTTTATTAATGTCTTGCCTATATTGAAAAGACTCTATTAATGTCTTGCCTATATAGAGGAGACTCTATTAAGGTCTCGCCTATATAAAGGAGACTCTATTAAGGTCTCACCTATATAGAGGAGACTCTATTAAGGTTTCGCCTATATAAAGGAGACTCTATTAAAATCTCGCCTATGTAGGGGAGACTCTATTAAGGTCTCGCCTATATAAAGGAAACTCTATTTAGGTCTCGCCTATATAGAGAAGACTCTATTAAGGTCTCGCCTATATAGACAAGACTGTATTTAGGTCTCGCCTTGAGGAGACTCTATTAAGTTCTAGCCTATATTGAAAAGACTCTATTAAGGTCTCGTCTATATAGAGGAGACTCTATTAAGGTCTCGCCTATATAAAGGAGACTCTATTTAGGTCTCGCCTATATAGACGAGACTCTTTTTAACTCTCTCCTTTTTTCAGGACTCGCCTATACTACCAATTGGTAAGGACTCGCCAATACAGACAAGACTCTGTATAGCCCTTTTTTGAGTCCCAAATCGTAATTTGTTTATCTCACATAAAGTTTTTAATATCTCTTAACAATTTAAGCAACAACTTTTATTTAAAAACCACTTAATTTATACTGAAATAATTTTCTCAATTTATTTAAATGCTGTCAACACTGTTTGTTCATTTATAGCCAGCGTTGTTGTGGTGTTTAAATGAACTATTTAAAACTCATTACAAACTAAAAAATATTTAATTCAAAGGCAGATGTTTAACTGATGCTGGACAGTAGATGTAAGAAAAATGTGAAAAAAATATAAAAAATGTACTTAAATTTCAATTAATATTAATTATTTTTTATTGGCCAGAAACTGTTTAAAGAGAGATGAGATGTATGTCGATGGGGGTTTTTCATTACAATGAAAAGCTTTTTAATGATACAAAATTTTTCCAGGGGTTTTTTTTTTTGTTTGTAACTGTGTTTTATAAAAAAATTATGATATTTAATATATCATATAAAAATTAATTTTCACAATGAATATTAACTTAAAGCACTTATGTAATATGTATTGTTGGCTGAATTATAATGAGTCATTTAATTAAGAGTAAAGAATTTATTGAAAAGTTATTTATGTTGGTTTTTAAAGTTTTTTTGTTTTTTTTCTTCAGTGTATCTAAAAGAAGTTTTTTTTTGTATAGTTTAAAATTTATTTATTTACTTTTGCTGGTTTATAATGTTGTGACATATTAATTTAACTACAGGCAAAGCCGGGTATTACGAATCTCGATTTAACGAAAGTTGGATATAACGAACGTTATAATTTTTTCCATTGAATACTTTATATAGCGAATATTAAGCAAATTTTATACGCGATATAACGAATAATATAAAAAAGTTAAAGAAAATTTATATAAATTTAAATGTTATATAAATGAGTTTTTGAAAATCAGATTAAAAAAAAACAAGTTAAAAGTATTTTAGTCTATCAAACCGATTGGTCGGTACAAAAATTATTTATACAATTTTCATTCTCGTTAGATTTATGAGCTATTTTGCGACTTTCATGTATTGAAGTTGCTTTTGACCAATTTCAACGAAAAATTCTTACATATACTTAAATTTGAGTCCATAATCTAAATTCCGTGAAGCCAGACCTATGGAAGGCAATTGAAATAACGAACCGATTTCAGTATCATATACTGTAAAAAATATGTCTAAACCAACTTTCATCAAATTGTTTCAGAAATTGTGACTTCGATAAGATTGCATCGACGACAAGCTAGTTGTTCAGGCAGACGAACGGACTGGCATCGTTAAGTCGATACAGTTATTGATTATGAGTAGATCAGTATGATCAAAGGTGTTCTCATCCCAATATAGTGTAGAGTATAAAAACTTTGCGATATAACGAATTTTTCTGTATTACGAATGAGCCTGACATTATATCTTTCGTTATACCGGGAGTTGCCTGTACTAAATATTATCTTCTATTATATAAAAATCCCACAACTATACTGTGACAGTTATTTTTTTGTTCTTCTCTTTTTTTAGTAAAATTTAAATATCATTGTCAAAGTTTTTTGTGTCTGAACAACACTCGAGTTAAACGAGTAATGTTAATAAAAAATTTGCATAAAAGAATTTTTATTTTATTATCAGAACAAATTTGTTAAAGGCAAACAAATAAATTACTTAATTAAAAATTTGTTTGAATTTGTTCTCTCTCTAAAAAAAATATCAGGGTTTATTACATTATTAAACTAATTGCTATTTAACTTTTATTAAAAAAAATAAATTTTTTTGTTACAAAAAAACTTTTTTTATTTTTAAATAACAATAAATCCCAACAGTTTTTTCAAACAATGACGAAAAATAACAAAAATTATTAAAACAAATTTACAATTTAATTAAAAAACATAAAATAGCAAAAGAACAAATGGCAAATAAACTTTGCTAACATTTTGTAACGCACAAAAAAAAAGCAATGCTGGCAACACAAAATCTAATATCAGTACTCGCTCCCTCTTTCACTCCCACAAACACACACACACAAACCATAACCTTAAAGAAAAATTCTAACACCAGCACTCACTCCATCTCCCTCTATCAAAATAACATTCCACTGTTAAACATTTTAGTAAAATTAAGTGTTGTCGCTGTTGTTTCCCTTAAAGAACTACTTTACCAACTACAACAATAAAGAAAACAACAAATTAAATTAATGTCAAATTGTGGCATTTAAAATGGCTGACTAGTAAAAGAAAATTGTACAATCACTAGTTAAATTTGCGAGAAAGAAAAGCCACAACAAACATAAATGGCAACGTTTGAATCATGTCCAGCTGCAACACAAAATGCTGAGGCAATAACCGCAAGTAAGAAAAGAAAGAAAGTTCAGAATTTTACTATTTACGTAGTTAAGATATTGTTAATAATTTTAAAAATATTTTTCTTGTCCTTCGTGGCAAACAAAGTTAACAATTTTGTGCGGAAACTTTTATAAAATACTGTTGACAGTAATTGGAAATGAGCAAATTATAACAGAATTTATGTCTCGTTGTTAGGCGACTATATAAGCGAGTGATGTCTCAGAATTCAATAGAGTCTCCTCTATATATGTATGCATGTAGGCGAGACTAAAATGTAGTATAGGATATATATATTATAGTCTCTTCGATAAAGACGATAATTAAATAGAGTCTCGTCAATATATCCGAGACCTCAAAAGAGTCGTCTATATAGGCGAGACCTCAAAAGAGTCGTCTATATAGGCGAGACCTCAAAAGAGTCGTCTATATAGGCGAGACCTCAAAAGAGTCGTCTATATAGGCGAGACCTAAAACACCCTTGCCTACATAGACAAAACCTAAAAAGTGTCTTGTTTATAAAGGCGAGACCTAAAAAGTGTCTTGTTTATAAAGGCGAGACCTAAAAAGTGTCTCTTCTATATAGGCACGATCTAAAAAAAGTCTCGTCTATATAGGAGAGACCTAAAAAGAGTCTCGTCTATATAGGGGACCCCTTAAAAGAGTCTCGTTTATATAGGCGAGACATAAAAAGTGTATATTTTGCATAGGAAAGACCTAAAAATAGTCTCCTCTACATAGGCGAGACCTAAAAGAGTCTCGTCTATATAGGCTAGACTCCAAAAAGGTATCTTCTATATAGGCTAGACTCCAAAAAGGTATCTTCTATACAGGCAAGTAATAAACAAAGTCTAGTCTATATAGCCGGGACCTTAAAAGAGTTTCATGTATACAATCGGCACCTAAAAAGAGTCTCGTCTATATAGGGGAACCTAAAAAGAGTCGCGTCTAAAAGGAGTCTCTTTAATATAGGCGAGATCTAAAAAGTGCCTCTTCTATACAGGCAAGTCCTAAAAAGAGTCTCGTCTATATAGGCGAGACCTAACAATAGTCAGTTAAGACTTAAAAAGAGTCTTATGTATATAGGTGCGACCTAAAGAGAGTCTCGTTTATATAGGCGAGACCTAAAAAGAGTCGTCTATATAGGCGAGACCTAAAAGACATTTGTCTATGCAGGCGAAATAAAAAAAGTGTCTTTTCAATAAAGGCGAGACCTAAAAAGTGTCTCTTCTATATAGGCAAGATCTAAAAAGAGTCTCGTCTATGTAGGCGAGACCTAAAAAGAGTGCCTCTTCTATACAGGCGAGACTTAAAAAGAGTTTCGTCTATATAGGCGAGAGCTAAAAGTCTCGTTTTTTTTTATAGAAAATATTTTTATTAAAAAAATTTTTTAAGGAAAATTTTTTTTAATAAAAATTTTCGACAAACAAATTTTCTATAGAAAAATTTTTGACAAACAAATTTTCTAAAGAAAAATGTTTGATAAAAAAATGTCCAAAATTTTCTATAGAAAAATTATTGAAAAAAAATTTTTGATAAAATAATTTCTAAAGAAAATTTTTTGACAAAAAAAATTTCTATAGAAAAATTTTTGATGAAAAAAATTTTCTTTAGAAAAATTTTGGATGAAAAAATTTTCTATAGAAAAATTTTTGATGAAAAAATATTCTATAGAAAAATTTTTGATGAAAAAATATTCTATAGGAAAATTTTTGACAAACAAATTTTCTAAAGAAAAGTTTTTGATAAAAAATTTTCTATAGAAAAGTTTTTGATAAAAAATTTCCTATAGAAAAGTTTTTGATAAACAAATTTCCTAAAAAAAAGTTTTTGATAAAAAAATTTCTATAGACAAATTTTTAAAAATAAAATTTTCTAAAGAAAAATTTTTGATAAAATAAAATTTTCTAAAGAAAAATTTTTGATAAAATAATTTCTATAGAAAAATTTTTGATGAAAAAATTTTCTACAGAAAAATTTTTGATGAAAAAATTTTTATAGAAAAATTTTTGATAAAAAATTTTTCTACAGAAAATTTTTTGATAAAAAAAGTTTCTAAAGAAAAGCTTTTGATAAAAAAATTTTCTACATAAAATTTGTTGATAAAAAAATTTTCTACAGAAAAATTTTTGATAAAAAAAAATTTTATAGAAAAATTTTTTATTAAAAAAATTTTCTTCAGAAAACTGTTTGATAAACAAATTTTCTATAGAAAGATTTTTGAAAAAAAAAATTATTTTGAAAAATTTTTGATAAAAAATTTTTATATAGAAAAATTTTGATTTTTGATAAAAAAAAAAATTCTATAGACAAATTTTTGAAAAAAAAAACTTCAATAGAAAAATGTTTGATTAAAAAAATGTCTATAGAAAAATTTTTGATAAAAAAATTTTCTATAGAAAATTTAAAATAAAAATTTAATTTTTCATTAAAAAATTTCTATAGAAAATTTTTGATAAGAAAATTTTATATAGAAATTTTTTTGATAAAAAAAATTTTTCTTTGTTTTTTTATAAAAAAATTGTATATAGAGCTTGATAAAAAAAAATTTTCTATAGAAACATTTTTAATAAAAAACCTAAAAAGAGTCTAGTATTTATAGGCCAGACCTAAAAAGAGTCTCGACTATATAGGCGAGAGCTTAAAAGGAACCTCATCTATATAGGCGAGACCTAAAAAGAGTCTAGCTTTTATAGACGAGACCTATAAAGAGTCCCATCTATATAGGCTAGACCTATAAAGAGTCTTGTCTTTATAGGACAGACCTTAAAGGAAAGCTAAAATGGAGTCTCGTCTATATAGGCGAGACCTAAAAAGTGTCTCTTCTATACATTCGAGACCTAAAAAGACTCTCGTCTTTGTAGGCGAGACACAAAAAGAGTCTCGTCTATATAGGCGAGACTTAAAGAAAGTCTTGTCTTAATAGGCGTGATCTAGATTGAGTCTTGCCTATGTAAACTAGATCTAAACCGAGTCTTGTCTAAGAGTCAGATTTTCGCCTAAAAAAAGTCTCGTCTATATGACCGAGACCAATAAAGAGTCTCGTCTTTAAAGGCGAGACTTAAAGAGAGTCTTGTCTTAATAGCCGAAACCTACATTGAGTCTTACATATAAAGGTGAAGATTTTTGTTAAACAAATTTTAAGTATTATATATCCTTGGTGCTAAAAGGGCTAATGTAAAAAAAAAGATTTTGAGAAAATTTGATTTAAAGTTTTTATTTTCTATGTAAATTCATAGAAACATTGCCCCCAAAAACCCTTACAAATCTGTTCTGAGTTTAGTTAAAGAGTAGCTGTTGGACCCAAATAAAAGAGGGTAAAGAAGGGAATCTAATGCAATGATATACACAAAAAGCAAAAAATTGACATTGGCCCTTTTAACATTAAGCCACAAATAAATATTATAATTGTGGCATATAGTTAAGAAAATTTTAAAAACATTTTCAACAAAAATTTTTAAACTTAACCAAAAAATTTAACATTTTTAAAATTAATTCGGTCATGTTTCACTGAAATGTTGAAAGACATTTGGTATTTTAAATATTTTGTAAAAAAAAAAAACAAAAACTTTTAAAATTTAATTAAATAAAAATGTAAAATATCAAAGAAAACAACTTCTTTGTTTTTAACAACTCAATAAAATTTTTCATAATTTTTTTTGCATATTTTTCTTAATTTCAAATTAAATCTTTAAAAAATGTATATTCATATCATTCACATCTCCATAAAGCCAAAATGACAGATATCTCAGAAACAATCAATATCAAAAAAAAAAAAAAAATAAAAAACAGCTAAAAAATAAAACAATAATTCTTTAAAAAAGTGAAAATTAATCTGCTGTGAAATTTAAAATTCATACACAAAAATGAAAAAAGCACTTCATAATTTTTTAAACATTTTAAATTGCAATGGAAATTTTTTATACGTATATTTCACTCATTCATAAATAAATTCTGAAAAAAGAAACATCATATTTATTCATACAAGATACAACATCATTATTATCATTATTAACATGATAATCAAGTGATAATATAAACAAATTATAAACAGAAATTTTTAAATTGAAATAAAAAACACAAAAATGAATTTAAAACAAATTTTTCCATAAATGAAATGAAATTTTAAATGACTTAAGAGTTTTATCTGTGAGTAATAATAGCATTTACAAATGTACAATATCTGTTTATGATATATCATAAACAGATATCATTTCATTGAAGTACATAAACACTTACAAAATTCACTTCGCCAGTCACTCATTTTTAAAATTCCCATTTTTTTTTTTTCTTTTTTAAGTTCATAAAGTTTTTGTTTAAATAATTTTCCTATAGTATATGTGTTGAAAGTTTAGCTTTAAATTATTTGACATCTTAAAGGCAGCTGTCAGAAACTGTCAGTTAACACAACATTTGTTATGATATGAGTGTGAGTAGTATCATAACATAGAATATATATATACAGAGGAACAGAAAATTTATTAAAAATCCTATAAGTTCAAAAAAGTCTGTCTAAGAATTTATTTCAAATCATCCAAAATTGTTAAGCTCTTTTTTTTATATTAAAAATTGATGTGAAATCTTTTCATTCAAGTTTGTTTTCTACAATTTTTTACAATTATATTATTCACACTTGATTTAATTAATGAAACATATGTAGAAAATTTGGCTTAAATTTTTAATTAAATGGTAATCAATGACTCATTTTTACACTCTTTTAAGAGATTGCGAAAAAAATACTTCTCGGCAACACTAATTATAATGTTGCCAGATAATATAGGCCATGGCAAAAAAATTGTAAGTCTACTTTTACATTAGTCAGGTTTCAAGACTTGAATTTGTATGGAAAAAACTGACAGAAATAAAATTGAGCAAACCTGACCGTACAATCAAGTTTACGAAAATTTTGAAAATTTGTATGAAATTTAAGGAAAATAAAATTAAAACTGATGAAGAAAATGTTTGTGTGTGAACGTGAATGCAGGTTCAAAAGAAATTTAAATTTTTTTTCTGGCAAAATTTAGTGGCCATAGCTATCATAGTTTCCAATTTAATAGCTTTTAACTGGCCTTTGCTAAAATTTTTGGTTTCCGTGAGTGTTTTTTATATGAAAGCTAAAGTCAAATATAGACTTATTCCTATAAAATTTGATAAACTTATCAAAAAATTGCATAAAACTTCCCTATTTTAAATTTAATCGTCATAGCTATTACAATTGTATTCAATTTATCAGCATTAATGTGTTTCCCGGGGCGGGGTTATATGGGAGCTCTAACTAAATTTGAACCGATTTTGTCCATTTTCAACACACATCTTTTTAAAGATATCCAAAATACTTTTGTAAAATTTTGTCCCTCTACCTCTTTTCGTTAAGGCGCTATCGTGCTTTTATCTGACGGACAGACGGACATAAACAACCTTTTCTTTATGTATTTTTGTATTTTCATATGTTTTTTATATGGGAGCTATGGTCAAATGCTGACCGACTGTGACAAAATTTTGCACACTGGCTGGTATTGACACAAGACTTTCTTTTGCCAAATTTAGTGGTAATATCTGTTATACTGTTAGATTTATTGGCATTTAAGTGTATTTTAGATGAAATTTAGGCTGTTTTCGTAAGTTTTTTGTATGGGAGCTAAGCTAAATGTGAACCGATTTTGATGAAATTTTATACGCTGCCTAGGGCTAATGTAAAACTTCTATATAAATTTTATCATTATAGCTGTTATAATTTGTCATTTATTAACAAATAAGCGATTAGCCTAGACGAGGTTATACGGGAGCTATGGTCAAATGTGAACCGATTTTGCCCAATTTCAATACCAAAATTTTCTCAATCTGTAAAAGAAAGTTTATTCCATTGAGTTTCGTAGACATCAATTGGGAGTATCTCGTTCACTGAATTTTGGTTGAGATATTGGGTCTATACATTTTTGCATGTCAAAGTATTCGTTGCTTGAAAATATTTAAATTATCTGGTAAACGTAATGCCATTTCATAATAACTTTTTTTATAATTGAAATAATTAGTTTTCTTGACTTGACAGATTACAGTTTGATAGTTCTTTTTCGAATTCTGACACATAATCGGACGTAATTTTTGTATCAAGTAACGAATGATTCTTTATTACAAAATATTTTTCTTTATTAATAAAATATGAACTTTTAAATTCACAAGTTAAAATTTCCCCAAAAAATCCCCAACAAATTTGAGTAAATCCCCAAGCCCCAAACCAAATTTTTTCGCCTTTTTGAAGATTGAATATCCCCAACTTTGGGGCCAAAATTCCAAATCTGGCAGCCCTGATCAAACGTCAGAAAGTTAATATGGCTGACAAAAGAGAGAACGGTCATATCTTACTAATTAATTTTATCTTGATATAGGCGATACTTGAATATAACCTTTTATATATATGCGGGACTTGAATAGTGTCTTTACTATATTGGCAAGATAAAGTATCGTCTCTATAGGAGAGAATAATACAGAATGTCCTCTATATAGGCGAAACCAAAACAGAGTGTCTTATATATAGGCGGTACTAAAACAGAGTATGGTCTCTATAGTAGAGAATAATACAGAGTATCGTTTATAAAGGCGATACTAAAACAGAGTATCGTCTATATAGGAGAGATTAAAACAGAATATCGTCTATATAGGCGAGACTAAACTAGAGTATCGTATATATAGGCGGTACTAAAATAGAGTATCGTCTCTATAGTAGAGAATAATACAGAGTATCGTTTATATAGGCGATACTAAAACAGAGTATCGTCTATATAGGAGAGATTAAAACAGAGTATCGTCTATATAGGCGAGACTAAATCAGAGTATCGTTTAAATAGGGGAAATTAAACAGAATATCGTCTATATAGGCGAAACCAAAACAGAGTATTGTCTATATAGGCGAGACTTAAATAGAGTATTGCCTGCAAAGGCGAGACTTAAACAGGGTATCGTCTATAGGGGAGAGCTTAAAACAAAATATAGTCTATATAAGCAAAACTAAAACAGAGTATTGTCTATATACACAATCAATTAAACGTAGTGATGTTCGATCAAACTCAATGAGTTAAATTGATGATTATCTCTGCAATTTGATAACTCGACTGTGGTCGAGGGCGCTAAGTGCTGATGACGTCCTGTGGCGGGACAGAAATTGCAATCCACTAGCCGCGTTCAAAAATAATTTTTTCAGTTTTTCTCCACATTATTACTTTCAAATTTTCAAATTAATAATTTGAAAATTAAAAATGAACTCAAGCCTGATAAATCCTAATTTTTCAATTAATTCAATTTAAAGTTCGAATAATTAATTTCCAAATAATGAGACTAAAAAAGACTATCGTCTATATAGGAGAGATTAAAACAGAATGTCGTCTATATAGGTGAAACCAAAACAGAGTGTCTTATATATAGGCGGTACTAAAACAGAGTATCGTCTGTAGAGTAGAGAATAATAAAGAGTATCGTTTATATAGGCGATACTAAAACAGAATATCGTCTCTATAGTAGAGAATAATACAGAGTATCGTTTATATAGGCGATACTAAAACAGAGTATCGTCTATATAGGAGAGATTAAAACAGAATGTCGTCTATATAGGCGAAACCAAAACAGAGTGTCTTATATATAGGCGGTACTAAAACAGAGTATCGTCTCTATTCTTCTGTTATCCTTGACTCCCAGTGGAGCATAGGGCCTCGTCTCTATAGTAGAGAATAATACAGAGTATCGTTTATATAGGCGATACTAAAACAGAGTATCGTCTATATAGGAGAGATTAAAACAGAATATCGTCTATATAGGCGAGACTAAACTAGAGTATAGTATATATAGGCGGTACTAAAACAGAGTATCGTCTCTATAGTAGAGAATAATACAGAGTATCATTTATATAGGCGATACTAAAACAGAGTATAGTCTATATAGGAGAGATTAAAACAGAATATCGTCTATATAGGCGAGACTAAACTAGAGTTTCGTATATATAGGCGTTACTAAAACAGAGTATCGTCTCTATAGTAGAGAATAGTACAGAGTATCGTCTATATAGGCGATACTAAAACAGAATATCCTCTATATAGGCGGGACTAAACTAGAGTATCGTATATATAGGCACGACTAAAACAGAATATCGTCTCTATAGTAGAGAATAATACAGAGTATCGTTTATATAGGCGATACTAAAACAGAGTATCGTTTATATAGGGGAAATTAAACAGAATATCATCTATATAGGCGAAACCAAAACAGAGTATCGTTTATATAGGCGAGACTTAAATAGAGTATCATCTCTATAGTAGAGAATAATACAGAGTATCGTTTATATAGACTAAATCAGAGTATCGTTTATGTAGGGGAAATTAAACAGAATATCATCTATATATTCGAAACCAAAACAGAGTATCGTCTATATAGGCGAGACTTAAATAGAATATTGCCTATAAAGGCGAGACTAAAACAGAGTATCGTCTATAGGGGAGAGATTAAAACAAAATATAGTCTATATAGGCGAAACTAAAACAGAGTATTGTCTATATAAGCGAGACTAAAAAAGAGATTAAAACAGAATGTCGTCTATATAGGCGAAACCAAAACAGAGTGTCTTATATATAGGCGGTACTAAAACAGAGTATCGTCTCTATAGTAGAGAATAATACAGAGTATCGTTTATATAGGCGATACTAAAACAGAGTATCGTCTATATAGGAGAGATTAAAACAGAATATCGTCTATATAGGCGAGACTAAACTAGAGTTTCGTATATATAGGCGGTACTAAAACAGAGTATCGTCTCTATAGTAGAGAATAGTACAGAGTATCGCCTATATAGGCGATACTAAAATAGAGTATTGTATATAGTATATAGGCACGATTAAAATAGAGTATTGTCTATATAGGCGAGATTAAAATAGAGTATTGTCTATAAAAGCGAGACTAAAACAGAGTAGCGTCTATATAGGCGAATCTAAAACAGAGAGTAGCGTCTATATAGACGATACTACAATAGAGTATAGTCTATATAAGCGAGATTAAAACAGTTTATATTCTATATGTATGAGACTGAAACAGACTTTTGTTTTTATAGGCGAGACTAAAACAGAGTATTGACTTTATGTATTAGAACGCATTATAATGCTTTTATAATATATTAAAACACATTATATTGAGATTGTAATATATTTAGACGCGTTATAATGAGATTATAAGGTTTTAAGTTGCATTATAATATGATAATAATGGATTGTAACGCATTATAATTGAAATATAATACATTACAACGAATAACGATGCAAATATAATGCATTATAATGCTTTTAAAAAGTATGTTAACTCATTAAAATGAGATTATAATGCATTAAAACGTGATATAATGAGATTATAATGTATTATAACGCCTTATAAAGCGAATGTAATGAGTTTTTTTGAACTGTTTTTTTTTTTAAATGACATTCACTATAAAGCATCCTAATTAATTTTTAATCTCCTTGGCTATAAATAATTTCTTTTACTTATGTCCTTTCTCATGAATAATTTAATTTTGTGTTGAGCATTTTCCTTAATAAATATTTTTTTATTTCTTTTAAAATATTGCAAAAATGTATATGTTAAACATATGTTGGCTGCTTTAATTTAATCAAATATCATTAAGCATCAAGTAGCCAAGTCATTTCAATAAATATGCGTACATACATACAAGGAGTCCACGTGCCAGAACAATTGCCAGAAATATCCTTTGGAGTGACAGCCACTCTCTGGCAGTCTCCTCCACTTAAGTAATAAGACAAATGTAAATAAAATGGTTTAAGAGAAATTGCGATATAAAATATTTGAATATACATGTGTCGTTTGCATAAGAAATAAGGAGCAAAATTAAGGCTCACATATGTCATTTAAGCCTTAAGATAATTACCAAGAAAATATTATTCATGGAAGGCATGAAAGTATAAAATATTCGTTTAATTTTTTTTAATGTTTTGCTTAAATGAAAGTTCTTTTCAGTAAAAACCCATAAATTGTTTCAGTTTTCTTTTCGTTTCTTAAATTATTTTATATTATTATTGGGTTTCTTTTAAAGTTTCTCCTCACAAAAACAAAAAAACTCAAATGCAAACAATTTAATCTGGCCACTCGTTTAACACAGCCAAATACAACTCTGCCTTAAGCTGTCACTTTGCATTTTCCTGTTAATTTTTGCATTTTCTCTTATGCCCTTTTCCCGTTTGATCTCTTGAAAAATGAAAAACCAAAAATTTATGGTTTTTAACATCCACCATTATTTGTTGTTATAATTAACGAAAGGGAAAAAAGAATCAAGGAAAGTTTTTTGTGAATAAAAACGAAATTCCTTTACCCCAAAAACCACCATAAAATTGCTCTGCATGTTGAGAGGGTAACCCCTTCTGTTTTTGGGGCGGGAAATATGCGTTTGCTCGAAAATACTTTGCCATTTACATTAACGCATTATTTACACTTGCATGCGAGTGCATGCACGTGAAATTCTTTTTTTTTTTGAAGCTTAAGCTCCAATTTTTGTATGACCTGATAACAGTTTTTTTTTTTTTTGTTGGGGTTTTTCGTTAATATTTTTAATTCCTTTTTTGAGGTTTTTCAGTAAAAAAGGAAATACTTTTGCAAATTGTTGGTCACACTGGCCACATGTAAGTTGGCGTTTTTTATTACTGTTGAACAAATTTGTTAAAATATGGTTTTCAGAGGTTTATTGGAAGCTTAAAAGGGGATTATAGGAAGGTTGCAAATATGTAAAGATAGGAATGTTTAAAGATAATTTATTTTAAATGTTAATGATATTAAAAATTTAAATTTTAAATTAACGAAAACTTAATATTTAAAATAAGAAATTTACTATAAAAATGTTTTATAAGGTACTATAATGCTTTAGTAAAGTAATATTAAACATTATAGCACAATTATAATTTAAGAAAATTAGTTAAAATACGATTATAAAGCTAGTAATAAGCATTACTATACAATTATAATGAATCATAACTCATTATAATGCTAATATAAGGGATTTTAACTAAATATAATGCAATTATAATGTATTATTGCTCATTATATCGCGATTATAATGTATTATAATGCAATTTAAGTATATTATAACGTATTATAACGCGATTATAATGACTTATAATGCGATTATAATGACTTACAATGCGATTAAAATGTATTGTAATGTTTTATAATGCATTAGAACGTTTTATAATGCGTTTTAACGCATTATAATGCGATAATAATGTATTATATAGCATAATAATACATTAAAATCTGATTATTATGCGTCATAAAGGATTATAATATATTATAACGAGTTATTATGCAATTATAATGTATTATAATGCTATATATTTCGATTTTAATGTATTATAATGCGATTATAATGTAGTATAACGTATTATAATTTGGTTATAATGTATTATAACACATTATAATGCGAATATAATATATTATATCGCATTATAATTCGATCTTAATGTGTTATACCGCATTATAATTCGTTTTAATTGTTTCGTTACGCATTATATTGCGATTATAATGTATTATTGTGTTATACCGCATTATAATTCGATTTTATTGTTTCGTTACGCTTTATATTGCGATTATAATGCATTATTGCTCATTATAATACAATTATAATGTATTATTCCTTATTAAAATGGAATTATAAAGTATTATTAAGAATTATAATGCAATTAGAATGTATTATAACGCATTATAATGTGATTTTAATGTATTATAATTAGATTTTAATGTTTCGTTACGCATTATATTGCGATTATAATGTCTAATTGCTCATTATAACGTGATTATAATATACTAGCTTTACCCAGAGTGCGTTGCTGCTCCACTTACTAAAATAAATGAATTTTATTGATTTGAATGCATAGTTTACGATTCAATTCATTTTGGCTAATTATCAGTGGCACCATCTGGCGAAAATTAGTTTCACCAACTTAGAAACCTTCCTCGATTCATGCATAACAACTTTGCTTTAGGTCATTACATAATCAAAATCATATGCTTAGTTTTCAGTGTCGCCATATATCGGAAATTAATCAAACCGACCTAGAAACCTCAGTCGACTTATGCTCAACAACTTTGCTAAAGATCATAGTATAATCAAATGCAAAGTTTAGGATTTAATTTATTTTGAGTAATTTTCAGTGGCGCCACCTAACGAAAATTTGTCATACCAACTTAGAAACCTTTGTCGGCTCATGCGCAACAACTTTGCTTAAGATTTGATGGTCAAATGCATAATTTACTATTTGTCTGCATAGAGTTTATACAATATATGGAAACTATATTTTACAATGTGTAAATATAAAAAATTTCCATGGATTTTATAAACTCTAAAAAAATACTAAATAATTTGTTACAAAAAAGGTGATAAATCAAAAACCGCTCTACCGATTTTTAGAAAAATTCACATAAACCATATACTAATAATTGCAAACAAAGCCTAAACATTGGATAGGTGATCCCTAAAAGTGGCACCATCTAGCGAAAATTAGTCTCACAAACTTAAAAACCTCCTTCGACTCATGCGCAATAACTTTGCTAAAGATCATAGGATTTTGGCTAATTATAAGTGGCCCCAGCTGGCGAAAATTATATTATCGTTATCTTAAATTTATTCCCATTTTTGATTTATCCAAAATAATTGTTATAATAAATTTTACTTTAAAAGTGTTTATACTTTATTTAAAATCTTCTAATTTTGATCTACCTCTTTCATTTTCCAGACCTCACATTAGCCGCTGACAATGCCAAATTGGAAATATTTCCCATGCAAGAAGTACAAAGAAAACCGGTGGGCAAGTCACTAATATTAACCTGTCGACCCAATGTGCCTCAGGGTAGTCTAGTCACCGATTTACAGTGGAAAGATAATTTCAATAATACGATATTGCCAAAGCCGTAAGTACAACATATTTGGAAATGAAACAATTATAATTTATTTATAAAATAATAACCCCCTAATTCATAAACGAATTATAAAATTATCATAGTCTTATAGCAGGAATTTTGTATGGAAAATTTGAATTATAAGCTTGTCATAGCAATATTTTTCGTTTATGAATTAGGGGGTAAGGAAATAAAAATTTGCAATATGTAATTAAAAAAACTTTTTGGAAATTTAATTTAGAAAAATTAATAGTCACTGTAAATTTTGTAAAGAAATTTTCAAAACAAAATACCTATGTTTGTGTAAAAAGTGTAAAAACCAAAAATAAATTTAACCAATTTTTTGAATATTATGATACTATTTACAAAAAAAGTTTTTATAAAATAAATTTCATATAAAAAAAAACTGAAATTTTTAACTATACACATTTTTTAACTCGAATAAACCCTTTAATAATTGGCTTTCCAACAGAAAATAATACTTCTAATTAAAATAATCCTTTTCAAAATTCGCCTTCAACCTTTAAAACCCTTTAAAAAATAATTAAAAAAAATTGTTTATTAACAAATGTACAAAATTTTAGTAATTTACCCTTTAATTCTACTAAAAACATTGTAATTTAGGAATTCTACATTTTTTTTAAAGAAAAATGTTAATAACATTCATCTTAAATAATAAAAATATCCTTGTTATTAACGTAAAATTTTGGTAGATTTCAATTAATTAAATATTTTAAAAGAAAAGATTTAAGATTGTATAATTTTAAAAGAAAAAAGTAAAAAAAAATGATTAAATATTCTTTAAATCTTGAAAATAGGTTGAAATATCACAGAAATTACCTTATTTCTGTAAGTAAAGGCTGTTAAATACATTTTACTGTTAATAATGACTGCAAAGTTAACAGTTGTAGGTTAACTCCCTTGAACTGTTACAAAAAAACTGTTATAATGCTAAATGCAGCATTTCAATGTTAAAGAACACTGTTAAAATTGTTTTCATGTTAGTTTTAGCAGTAATGTTAAGTGATTGCATTTACTGTTGCTAAATGAGGAGAGGGACATTTTTCTTTGTTCTCATTTCTTTATGTATGTGTTTGTTTTTTTTAAACCTTGTGTTAATTCTAAGTCAAACAGTGTTACCATTGTGTTATTTTATGTGTTTTACTTTACAAACACGTTTTGATTATAAATTTTTTTTATAAATTTCAAATGCTTCTTAATGCTTTTTTATATATAATTCTCTGTTGTTTTTTTCTTCTCTTTATATATTTTATCGCTTTTAATAAATTTTTTTTGGTTATTAAATTTCTTTTATAATTTCTTTTATTTCATTTAAACCAAAAACCAAACAAAAAACTCAACTTTAGGCACAAAACTTATCAACCACTGTATGATTCCAAAGGACATAGATTAAGCGATAAGTAAGTAAAGGGAAGTTTAGAAGGGCTTTCAATAAGTCCCTAAAACTTCTCTTTAGTTTAGTACAAAAAAAAAAACGCTAACCCCTAAAAATTAAAAACAATGATTGCTTTTGGTTTGCCCTTAAAAAAAAATGCCCACTAAAATTTTTTAAAAAACTTAAAATGGTTAAAAGTAAAGCTCGCCCATAAAATTACTTACAATAACACACAAAATTTTAACAAATTTTGATTTAAAATGAAATCCCCTAAAAGGCCTCTATATGAAAGAGTCTCAAGTCATCCTTAATAAAAAGTACAAATAAATGTTACCTCTTTGCACGTTTTTAGTTGAAACTTTCTCCCATTACGATACGATTATAATGTATTCTAATGACCTATAATTTCATTATAAGGCATGATAAAGGGATTATAATATGTGACCCAGTCTATGAAAAGGGAAAAGGTGGCTTATGACTCAAAAACAAAATTTCGAAAAATTAGCAAAAAATTTTGAAATACAAGCTAATATTTCGAAATTTTGTTTTTGAGTCATAAGCCACCTTTTCATAGACCAGGTCACATACATATATTGTATCGCATTATAATGCGATTATATTAAATATATTGTAACTCAATATAATGGGATTATAAGGCGTTATAAAGCCATTATTATGTATTATAACAGATTATAATCCTATTTTAATATATTAAAATGTACTATAATACCTATATAATGTATTATAACGTAGTACAAAGCGATTGAAATGCATTAAAACACTTTACAAAGTATTATAGTACATTATAACGGCATTATAATGTATTAAAATACATTATAATGCGTTTATAATGTATTACAACGCTTTATAGTACAATTATAATGTATTATAAATCATTATGATACAATTATAATCTATTATAACGCATTATAATGCGATCATAATGTATTATAACTTATTATAATGCGATTATAATGTATTATTACGCATTATAATGCTATTATAATCTATTATAACCCATTATAATGCGATTAAAATGTATTATAAAGCATTATAATGCGATTATAATATATTATAACGCATTATAATGCAATTACAATGTATTATAACCCATTAAAATGCGATTAAAATGTATTATAAAGCATTATAATGCGATTATAATATATTATAACCCATTATAATGCGATTATATTGTATTATAACGCATTATAATGCGATTATAATTAATTATAACTCATTATAATGCAATTATAATGTATTATTACTCATTATAATGCAATTATAATCTATTATAACCCATTATAATGTGATTATAATGTATTATAACGCATTATAATGCAATTATAATGTATTATAACCCATTAAAATGCGATTAAAATGTATTATAAAGCATTATAGTGCGATTGTAATATATTACAACCCATTATAATGCGATTATATTGTATTATAACGCATTATAATGCGATTATAATTAATTATAACTCATTATAATGCAATTATAATGTATTATTACTCATTATAATGCGATTATAATCTATTATAACCCATTATAATGTGATTATAATGTATTATAACGCATTATAATGCAATTATAATTAATTATAAAACATTAAAATGCTATTATAATGTATTATAACGCATTATAATGCGATTATAATGTGCTATAACGCAATATAATGCGATTATAATATATTATAGTACATTGTTATGTGATTATATTGTATTATAATGCATTATAAAACTATTATAACACCTTATAATGCATGATAATGCGATTATAATGCATTAAAACACATTTCAATGCGATTATAATATATTATAGTAAATTTTTATGTGATTATAATGCAATTATAATGCATTATAATACAATTATAATGTAATAGAAGGCATTATTAAACAATTATGATTGATTTTAACACATTATAATACAGTTATAATGTATTATTACCCATTATTAAACGATAATAATACTTTATAATAAGATTATAATGCATGATATCGAATAATAAAGCGATTATAATTGGTTATAATTCGATTGAAATCTATTATAATGCATTATAGTGCTATTATAATGTATTATAGTACCTTTTCATGTGATTATAATGTTTTAAAACGCATCACAATGCAATTATAATATATTATAACGAATTATAATACTATTATAATGCATTATAACACATTATAAAACAATTATAATGCATTATATCAGATTATAATGCAATTATAATGTATTTTAATGCATTATAATTAGTATATTCGAATAGAATAACTCACATTTAGTTAAATAAATTTTACCTCAAAACTTTCTATTATTTCTTTAAATTTTTAAATTTTCATTTATTTTTTCCTTAGTTTGCCTGTTTTCTGTTGTTGTAATTTTGTGTGTTTGTGTCTGTGTTAAATCATTATCTTAAATCATTTTCATACATTTACCAACAAAAAATCAATCAATATTCATGTCATCCTTAATCATTTTGTTTGTAAAAAGTCCTCACAGCGTCTCATACATTTGTTAACAGTGGTGTAGTTTACAGCTAACATAACATTTTTCTTAGCTCACATACGCTCACACATTTAATGTTTAAAATCTAAAGCATACCCTTAGGCTTAGCAAAAATAATCTTTAACATATAATAGCTGCTTATTGAGAAATTACTAAATAAAACATATAAAATAAAAAATAAACTTATCGAAATATTAAAAAATATTAAAAAAATAGCATAAACTTTATATTTTAACATAATTTTAAACTTAACGAAGGATTTTAAAACTTAAAGAAACATTATTTTGGAAACTGTAAGAAACATTTAAGAATTGACAACAAGTCTGTGTTGTAGGAGTGAACTTTTATTAGTTATTATGATAATTCTGGAAATAACGAAGGTTTTTTAAACTTAACGAAACTTTATTCTGGCAAATATAGTAAATTTGTTGAATTTTACAATGATTTTATATAGTGAAAATAATTGATTACTAATTTCTTAATAAATTTTGAGCTTAACGAAGATTTTTGAAACTTAACGAAACCTTATTTTAGATACTATAAGAATATTTTTAAAACCCACAACGAATTTGTATTGGAAAAATGAACTACTTTTAATTCCTTAACAAATTCTGAACTTAACGAAGGTTTTTAGAATTTAACGAAACTTTATTTTAGAAACTATAAGAAATATTAAAAATTTTCTAACGAATTTATATAGTACAGAATAATTTTTATTTAACTCTAAGCAAATTTTGAACTTAACGAAGGTATTTGAAACTTAACGAAACTTTTTTTTTGGAATCTATAATATAATTTTAAAAGATTTTAAAGGTTTTTTGTATAATTATTTAAAGCTTTTTATTTTTATCTGCAAATTTTGAACTTAACGAAGGTATTTGAAACTTAACGAAACTTTTTTTTTGGATCTATAAAAGATCTTTAAAAGATTCTGACGGTTTTATATAGAAAAGATGAATTACTATTAATCTCTTAACAATTTTTGAGCTTAACGAAGCTTTTTGAAAGATTTTAAAAGATTCTAATGGTTTTATAAAGAACAGATTAATTACTATTAATCTTTAGACTAATTTTTCACTTAGTAAATATTTTAAAACTTAACGAAACTTTATTTTTGAAACTATAAGAAATTTTTAAAATTTGTCAACGAATTTATACAACAGAATAATTTCAATTAATTTCTTAGCAAATTTTGGACATAACGAAGGTTTTTGTAATAATTTCAAGAAATACTAAAAAGTTTCTAATGAATTTATATAATAACGACGATTTTTAAAACTTAACTAAACTTTATTTTGATAACTATACGTAATTTTAAAGATTTTCCAATGTTTTTACAAATTAGAAATAAATTGTAATTGAATCGTGGAGAAATTTTGAACTTATTGAAGCTTTTGTAAACTTAACGAAACTTTATTTTGTTAACTAAAAGAGATTTCAAAGTTTTTATAAAGTTTTTCAAAAATGTAAATTAATTGCTTTTAAAAACTTAACGAAAGTCTTTTTCGAAATTTACACAAAATTTGTATTACTTTCTAACGTGTTTTTATAGTATAGATGCATTTTTAATTATTCTCAAACAAATTTCAGACTTAACGAAAGTCCTTGAAACTTAACGAAACTTTATTTCAAAAACTAAACAAAATTTTAAAAGTTTTCAAAAGCTTTTCTTTACTAAAGATGAATTTTAATAAAACCCTTAAAAAATTTATAGATTAACGATGATTTAAAAAACTTAACGAAACTTTATTTCGGAAACCATAAGAAATTTTGAGATTCATTCAACGATTTTTTATTAAATAGATGAATCTTAGTTAATCTGTAGATAAATTTTGAACTTAGTTAAAGTTTTGAAAACTTAACGAAACTTTTTTTTGCAAAAGTTCTTAACAAAATTATAACTTAAATAAAGTTTTAGAAACTTAACGAAGCTTTGAATTCATTTTTAAGGAAATCCTAAAAGTATACAACTGCCTAAACTATACAAGTTACAGATTTTATTGAATGTTTTAGATTTATTTCTTTTTATTATAAAAATCATGAACTTAATTTTACCAATTTCATTAAATACATTCCACTTTGACAATTTAACCCATTTTTATAGGATATTTTTATATATATAAATATTTCTCCGATTAAGCTTTGAATTTTTATTACCTTTTTTTAATGTTGAAAAAAAAACAGAAAAAATAAAGCATACTTTGGGGATGTGCGCTAAAAAAATCATTTAAAATAAAATTGTTCTAGAGGGATTTAAAGCACAATAAACGGCAAAACCCGTTAACATAACAAAACCATATAACTAGTCGTATATTTATATTTAATTCAACATTATTTCACAGTCAATAAAAAACTTTTTAACATTTATAATCCATAAATAAATGAAATGTTTTAACAACTAATTAAGATTAAAGCATATAATTAAAAATATTAAATGTCCCCAGTGAAAAAAAGGACCATAAAATAAACGTAAAATAAATTTATAATGATAATAAATATAGTTAATACCTTTAACTGATATTTTTCCATAGATATTTTGATTTCAAAGCCATAAATTTTAAACAAATATTTTGACTTTTTTTCACACGTACTTCCTTTATTTTCATTGTGCTTCCTGCATTATAAATTCAATGTTTTATTATGGAAATTTTTATTTATCTAGTCATCTAAATTTATTTACAATTTTAAAATATTTATTATTATTTTCCATCATTTTTCTTCTGTTCTCTCATTTTTTTAAGCCACCCCCTAAGTTATGCTTTGAATTTTTTATGATTTTAGATTTTTATAGTTTACATATGAGTATTTTTGTTATGGGTTTTTTCTATTGTTTAGCTCGATGTATGTATGTGTGTGTGTTAGAATTTTTTTTTGTTCAAATGAAATATTTAACGGTAATTGTTTTAGAAAAATAAACAATAACAAATTTATTGAATACACAATAATAAATGTTTAAAATGCCAAAAAATTCAATAACAATATAAATAAAAGTAAATATGTACTATCAAGTAGCATTAAAATAAAGAACAAACAAACAAATTGCAAAAAAAAGACATCGGAAACATGACAAAACTCTATGGAAACACAAATTTAATAAAATATTAAATTTTAAAAATTTTACAAAAAAAAAAAATAAAAACTTAACGAAGTTTTATTTTATAAACTGAAGGTAATTTAAAACATTTTTGAAAGAATTTCCATAAAATTTAAAGCTACAACAAAATTTTGCACAAATTTCGAATAAACCAAAAGTTTTAAGAACTTGACGAAGCTTTATTTCAGAAACTAATACAAATTTCAAAGATTTTTAAATGTGTTTCCTAGAATTTTTGCAATTTAATTAAATTCTGAAAAAGTTTTGAGCCTTAGGAAATTAAAAAAAAAACTTAACGAAACTCTATTTCAGAAGAAGTTAAACGAGATTTCAGAAATTTGTTTAAGTATTTGTATAGTATTTTGAAAGGCTTGTTGAATTCTAGATAAATTTCGAACTTATCGAAAGTTTTAAAAACTCAACGAAACATTATTATCGAAACTAAAGGAGATTTCAAAGATTTGTTAAAGCATTTCTAAAGTATTTGCAAAAGCTTATAGGATTCTGGATAAATTTTGAGCTTAACGAATGTTTTAAAAACTTAACGAAACTTTATTTCAGAAACTAAAAAAGATTTAAAAGATTTTTTTCAATATTTCTATAGTATTTATGAAGCCTAACTAAATTTTAAGCAAATTTTGAACTTAACGAAAGTTCTTAGAACTTAACGAAAGATTATTTCAGAAGCTAAAATGAATTTTGAAAAAGTTTTAAACTTATTTATATAGTATTTATAAAGATTAATTGAATTTTGAAAAAGTTCTGAACTTAACTAAAGTTTTGGATACTTAACGAAACTTTATTTCAGAAACTAAAATACGTTTTTCGATATTTTTTCATGTATTTGTAAAGTTCTTGTAAAGTCTTGAAAAATTCTGAATAAATTTCGAACTTAACGAAAGTTCTGGAAACTTAACGAAACCTTTTTTTCAGAAACTTACAACAATCTAAACAATTTTCAAAAGGATTTAAATAGTATTTAGAAGGGTCATTGAATTGTCAGACAAATTTTGAAGCTAACAAAATTTTAAGAAACTTAACGAAACTTTATTTCGGAAACTACAAAAGATTTTAATGATTTTTTTTATATATTTTGTATATATTTTATTAACCGCAACTAAATTCAATAGAAATTTTATACCTAACAAAAGTTTTGAAACTTAACGAAACTTTATTTTGGTAACTAGGAAAAATTTACAAACTTTTCTAATGCTTTATTATTCTTCAAATGTATTATAATGCTTTTTCATTCTACAAATGTATTATAACTAATATCAAAGCAAAATTTGAACGTAGCTAATGTTTCTAGAACTTAACGAAACTCTGTTGTAGAAGCTATAAGAACTGTCAACAATTGTCCAAACCTTTTATATATTACCAATGATCAGCAATCAAAACCAAATTAAATTATAAGCTTAACGAAGGTTTTTGAAACTTAACTAAAGATTATTTCAGAAATCATAAAGAGTTTTAATAATTTTCGAACATTTTTCTAAACTAAAGATGCGATAAACTGCGCTCAATTAATTTTAAACTTAACGAAGGTTTTTACAACTTAACGAAAACTTTTCTTAAAAACTGTAAGAAGTTGGTACAAATTTGGAAAGCTATTTGATAGTAAAGACAAATTGCAATATATTTTGAAATGAATTTTTGACTAAACGAAGGTTTATGAAACTTAACGAAACTTTATTTTGAAAGCCATAAAAAATTTCAACATTTTTCTAATGCATTTGCTTAGTAAAGCTAGGACGTGATTGAACTCTTAAAAAATTTTCAACTTAACGAAGGTTTTTCAAACTTAACGAAACTTTTTTTTTAAAAACTATAAATAAATTTGAAATTTTTCTTAAACATTTATATTGCGTAGATAAAATACCTTTAATCTCTTTACATCTTTTGGACTTAACGAAGGTTTTTGAAACTTAACGAAACTTTTTTTTGAAAACCATTAGAAATTTTAAAAAATTTTGGTTATGTTTTTTAAGTATAAGTGAATTCAAATTAATTTCTTAACAAATTTTGAGCTTAACGAAGCTTATTAAAACTTAACGAAACTTTTTTTAGACACTATAAGAAATTTGCAAAAGTTTCTAACACAGTTGCATAGTATAGATGAATTACAATTAAACTCTTAACAAATTCTAAGCCTAACGAATCTTTTAAAACTTAACGAAACTTTTGTTCAAGAACTATAGCGAATTTTAAAATTTTTCTAAAGCAGTTATTTAGTACGGGTGAATTTAAATAAATTTTTTAGGAAATTTTTAACTTAGTGAAGTTTTTTAAAACTTAACGAAACTTTATTTTCCAAACCATAGCGAATTTTAAAATTTTTCCAAAGCATCTATTTAGTACAGGTGAATGAAAATAAACCTCTTAGCTTATTTTTAACTTAACAAAGTTTTTTCTTTAACTTAACGAAACATTATTTTGAAAACTATAAAGAATTTAAAAAATTTTCTGTTGCTATAATTTTGTATAGAAGAATCAAAATAAGTTTTTTATTTAATATTAAACTTAGCGAAAGTTTTTGAAACTTAACGAAACTTTATCTAAAAAAACTGTATCGAATTTTTAAAAATTTCCAAAGCTATTGTTTAGTATAAGTGAATTAAGAAAAGTCTTAAAGTCTTAACAAATTTTGAACTAAACGAAGATTTTAAAACTTAACGAAACCATTTTTTCGATATTTTCTTAAAATTTTTTAATTAAACTACTTTAATTAAATTTTTTAATGTTTAAGGTCAACTCACACTCACCCCCACTACATAATTTTGATTGTTTTCGTAATGCTGCTAATTTATATGCATAATTGCTCTCATTTTACAAAGCCTATTTTAGGGCAGTTAAAATAAATGACTATTAAGTTAAATGGCTTCAGGCTTTTTTCTGCAGTTTATTCTGGTTTAAAGCGATGACATATTATATTTAAATATAATATAAATGACCTAATTTATTATAATCTAGTAATTGAAATGTTTTTCTAAATTGAAGTAAAAACTTCAAAATTAGTTAAAAACTATTTTTAAATTAAATTTTAAACTTTTTTGGCTTCTCTAAAATAATTAAAATTTCTATTCAAATTTCAATTTTAATTATCATTCTGTTAATACATTTTCAATCTGTATAATGTTAGCGCCAAAATGTATACTTTGGATTTTCAAACATTTACTTTGGCCTAAACTGTGGGCATATTCTTGTTAGGCAAACTTAGGTATCTGCTAACAGAAAATTTGGCTTCTTACTACAATGATTTGTACTAGAACAACATAAATCTGAAATCTAAAGAGCCCTAAGCCTTTTCTCCCCAAAATATGCTGCTGAAAATTTGGAAATTTCAGGGAAATATTATTAGAAATTACCACATGCTAATAAGTATTGAATATTTCAACTTACCTACATCCTGAATATATGAATATGACTGACCCTCATTCAATAGCTTTGCTCTAGTTCAAATATTCCTAGTAACGCCAGCTGATTAACTGGGTATTACAGTAATAATATTTTTTGAAAAAGCCGCAGTTTTTACATATACATATACCTGGAAAATATGCTACACTTTTTGTTTGTTTTAGCCTCAGAAAACCCAAAAAATTTTTTCGAAAATGTAAATGAAATTTACAACAGAAAATATTCCAAATTATGTATTTAGGGAAATTTTGTGTTTGTTTGCCATATATACCTAAAAGTATGCAGCATTTGTACAATAGGTAATCAAATGCACTTGTTTTATTTTACTAACACCCCTGGAAGTAATGCTACAGTTTTTAGAACAAACATGTTATGTATGAAATTTAGGCGCCGGAAAAATATTTTAAAGTATTTTTTGGTTATTTCATGAAGTTTTAATTACAATTTTTTGGATTTCTGACAATTAGAGCAATAATTAAATTTTGTTTTCGAAAAAGAAAAAGAAAACATGTTAGTAGATAATTATGATTGCCTGTAAATGGGGAAAAATAATTGAGATAGTTTTTACATAACTAGGATATTTTGTAATAGATTCTAAAAATGATCATGAAAAAACCAATAACCAATCATCCGACAAAATTCGGGAACGTTAAAACTTACTTAAATATGTATAAAACTTTAATAACAAATAGTAAATTTGAGGGAAATCGAGTATAGGGACAAAAATCTTCATTTTATGAGCTTCAGACAATCCTCCGACAAAATTCGGGAACTCTAAAAACAAATTCATAATGTAAAATTTTAATAGAAAATAGTAAATTTGAGAGCAATATGAATATTTAGTCAAACATTACCCTTAAATATGCTTCAGACAATCATCCGACAAAATTAGGGAACTCTAAAAATAACTTAAATATGTAAAATTTAATTAGAAAATAGTAAATTTCAGAACAATTCGAATATAATATCCATTAAATGAGCTTCAGACAATACTCCGACAAAATTCGGGAACTCTAAAAAAACTTAAAAACTTTAAATTTAAATAGAAAATTTAAGAGCAATTCGAATTTAGGGGAAAAATGTTTATTAAATGACCTTCAGACAATCATCCGACAAAATTTAGGAACTCTGAAAATCACTTAAATGTGTAAAATTTTAATAGAAAATAGTAAATTTGATAGCAATATGAATATAAAGGCAAACATTACACTTAAATGAGCTTCAGACAATCATCCGACAAAATTAAGGAACTCTAAAAACAACTTCATAATGTAAAATTTTAATAGAAAATAGTAAATTTGAGAGCAATATGAATAATAAAGACAAAAATCTTTATTAAATGAGCTTTAGACAATCCTCCGACAAATTTCTGGAACTCTAAAAATAACTTAAATGTGTAAATTTGGGAGCTTTTCTAATATAATGGCAAATATAACCCTTAAATGAGCTTCAGACAATCATCCGACAAAATTAGGTAACTCTAAAAACAACTTCATAATGTAAAATTTTAATAGAAAATAGTAAATTTGAGAGCAATATGAATATAAAGGCAAAAATTGCCCTTAAATGAGCTTCAGACAATCCTCCGACAAAATTCAGAAAATCTTAAAATATCCTAAATATTTAAGATGTTTATAGAAAATAGGAAAGGAAATCAATTCGAATATAAGGGCAACAAATTTTCCATTAAATGAGCTTCAGACAATGGTCCGACAAATTTCTGGAACTCTTAAAATAGCTTAAATATGTAAAATTTGAATAGAAAATAGTAAATTTGAGAGCAATTTAAATACAAAATCAAAAACTTCTATTAAGTGAGCTTCCGACAATCATCCGACAAAATTCGAGAATTCTAAAATATCATTAAATATGCAACATTTTAATAGAAAATAGTAAATTTAAGAGCTATTGTAATAGAAAGGTAAAAATCTTCATTTAATAAGCTTCAGACAATCCTCCGAAAAAATTTGGGAACTCTAAAAATATCTTAAATATGTACAATTTTAATAGAAAATTGGAAAGCACTTCCAGTTTATAAACTTTAAAAATAACTTTATCATGTAAAATTTTAATAGAAAATAGTGAAATTGCGAGCAATTCGAATACAAAGGAAAAAATCTCATTAAATGAGCTTCAGACAATCATCCGATAAAATTTGGAAACTCTAAAAATAACATAAATGTGTAAAATTTTAATAGAAGATAGTAAATTTAAGAACAATATAAATAAAAAGGCCAAAATTTCCATTCAATGATTGTTAGACAATCCTCCGACAAAATTCGGAACTCTTAAAATTACTTAAATGTGTAAACTTTTAATAGAAAATAGTAAATTTCAGAGGAATTTTTAAATAGTAAATTTTGAAGTAATATAAATAAATGTCCCTTAAATGTGTTTTAGACAATCATCCGACAAAATTTGGGAACTCCAAAAATAACATAAATGTGTAAAATTTTATTAGAAGATAGTAAATTAAAAAGCAGTATAAATATTAAGGCCAAAATTTCCATTCAATGATTGTCAGACAATCCACCGACAAAATTCGGAACTCTAAAAATAATTTAAATGTGTAAAATTTTAATAGGAAATAGTAAATTTAAAAGCAATTCGAACATTAAAGCGAAAATATCAGTTAAATGAGCTTCAGACAATCCTCCGACAAAATTCAATTTTTTTAAACGTTTTTTAAATAGCTTAAATAGGTAGAATTTAAACTTAAAATTATTATGAAATAAGTTTCAGACAGTTGACCGACAAATTGAAAAAAGCTCAAAAAATGGCTTAAACATGACAAATTTTAACTAAAAGCAATAAATTTAAAATCAATTTGCATTTAAAGTCAAAAAATCTCCGTTAAATAAGTTTTAGATAATTAACATAGTGAGTCTAACTACTATGACATACTTTTAGGTTCGTCACCTTCTAAGTCTCTTAATTTTCTTAAATTGCACAATTTTCCAGCCTTTCCAGAGTAAATGCCTTTTGTAGCTAACATTTATTAAATAGCTACAAGGTCTTCGCCTTATTTACCTAGCTCTTAAATTTATTTGCCTACTTTAAGGCGATTTTAAATTAAAATCCTTTTGCTGCATTTTATATGATAAATAACAAAAAAGATTTTCAACAAAATCGATTAAATCTCGGCAAATAATATTTCAAACATTAACTATTTACAAGAAATTAATGATTTTATTAATACGAAATTTTAAAGCATACATTCAGGCATTTAATAGAATACATATATAAATATCGTATAAATTTAGGCTCTGCTAAAGGAAATATTTATCTCTAAAGAAATGTAATTAATTTTCTATAGCCTTAAAACTTAAAGAATTTGTTTAGGATAGTTATCTTCTAACTCTTAGGAGAATTTATAGATTTATATTAAATTCAATTTATTGAATTCTAAACTCATTAATTTTATGCTATTAAATTTTGTATGTAATAATTCAGGGAATGTTGGACTTGGCAAAATATAATTAATTTTGCCACTAATCTTTACAAGATTACATAAGCTTGAAGAACTCTGCCTATTGCTGCTTATATGCTGTCTGTGGCTTAAGGATTCAAAGGAAATTGAATCAATATTATAGCATAAATTTATTATACCAGCCTTTTGATTTATATAATAGAATTAAAGGGAAATAAATGAGGTGGTCAAGACAATAATTATGTTAAAGATTAAGTTGAATGAGTGGAGGACAATTAACTTAAGGTAAATAGTAAATATTAGTGTAATTAAGGTTTTAGGTGAAAATAGCCTTAAAATATGCCATGATTTTGAGGTAAATGAAAATAATTGTCTTAAATAATATTTAACTTTCAAAGGAAATACCATTATTTAACTTAAATTTAGCTAGATTAAAGGTCTTTTGCGTTTGCTTTGTAAATACATAAATAAAGCCTACTTACAGGCCTTAGTTTTTGTGGCAAACTAAAGCCTACTTACAGGCTTTAATTTACCAAATAAACTAAAGTCTATTTTGGGTTATTTAGTTTGGTTTAAAATAAAGCATTATTAAATTGAATTTAACCTTAAAATTTAAGCTTTAATAGAACATATTTTTTTGCCACCTAATCTCTGGTCAAATCCGGCTTTAGCTCCTTTTTTACATTCTCAAATATTTAAACCATTAAAACTCATATAAAAAATTTTTAAATCGCCAAAGGTTTTCTTTTTCAAAAATCTACAACAACAAAAATTTTCAAACAATTATCTAACAAAATATAAATGAAAAACAACAAACGAAATAAAGCCCCTGTTAAATACCAGGACTTTATCCCTAAAAGTATACCCAGTTAAAAAATAAAATTGTGAATAACATTTTTTTGTCAGGATTTTGTCATGTAAAAACATTTGTTATTTTAACGCTTACCCAATCTCTATTACCCTTAGACCAAGCAAAAAAAAAACAGGCGTTTGAAAACAGAAAACCAAAATAAACGCCTAAAACTATGCAACAAAAATAAATAAATATGATAACAATTCCTGTATACTTTTCAGTTAAAAAGGGAAATATAAAAAGGAAAAAACAACCATAGAAATATAATCAAATAAAACAATAGTACCCTACTTTCCAAAAAAATGAGCCACATAAACTTAATATACAATGGGATAGACAATGATCAGACATTTTGTTAAAACAGTAAAAGTTAGGGTAAAACTTGATTTAAATAAGAATATTTAGCATTAGAATTCATAAAAAAACAAATAGAAACTTTAAATAAGAAAGTGAACAGTAAAACTTCATACACAGTAGGACAGACAATCATCAGACATTTGTTTGCAACAGACAAAATTGATTTAAATAAGAAATTTTAACAAATAAAACACATAAAAGCAACTTAAAGCTTTCCAAAATAAAGTAAACCATAAATCTTTGTACATAATAGGACAGACAATGATCAGACATTTGTTTACCACAGACAAAATTGAAGATAAAACTCGATTAAAAGATAAAAATTTAGCAAATAAAACACATAGAAACAAATTGAAGCTCTTCAAAAGAAAGTGAACTATAAAATTTCATACTCAATAGGACAGACAATGATCAGACATTTGTTTAACACAGACAAAATTGAAGACAAAACTCAATTTAAATACGAAATTTTAGAAAATAAAACACATAGAAACAAATTGAAGCTTTCCAAAAGAAAGTAAACCACAATAAGACAGACAATGATCAGACATTTGTTCATAATAGACAAAATTAAAGATAAAACTCAATTTAAATAAGAAATTTTAGCAAATGAAACACATAGAAACAAATTGAGGCTTTCCATAAGAAAGTAAGCCGTATAACTTTATACACAATAGGACAGACAATGATCAGACATTTGTTCCCAACAGACAAAATTAAAGATAAAACTAGATTTAAATAAGAAATTTTAGCAAATAAAACAAATAGAAACAACTTAAAGCTTTCCGAAGTAAAGTAAACCATAAAAATGTATACATAATAGGACAGACGATGATCAGACATTTGTTTACCACAGACAAAATTGAAGATAAAACTCAATTTAAATAAGAAATTTTAGCAAATTAAACTCATAAAAAAACAAATGGAAGCTAGGAAATAATATATATTACATAAAACAGGACAGACAATGATCAGACATTTGTTCTCAACAGACAAAATTGAAGATAAAATTCGATTAAACTAAGAAATTTTAGCAAATAAAACACATAGAGAAGAATTAAAGCTTTCCAAAAGAAGGTAAACCATAAAACTTTATACACAATAGGACAGACAATGATCAGACATTTGTTCCCGACAGAAAAAATTGAAGATAAAACTTAATTTAATTAGGAAATTTTAGCAAGTTAAACTCATAAGAAAACAAATTGAGGCAAGAAAATAATATTAATTTTACAAAAAACAGGACAGACAATGATCAGACATTTGGTTAAAAACGAAAATTTCGAAAAACCTAAAAACAAACTTTTAAAAGAAAATGTAAAAATGCAGTTAACTACAAATTTTGACGGGTCAACTCTTAAAATGTCCTCTTAAAACTCTTGCTAAATTCACCTAAAATTTAAAATTGTTTCTAGTAGCGAACCTTTAAATTTGTTGCTGTCTCCATGACATACATATTTCCCACCTTTTTTTTGGCAAATATTTATTTTTGTCCTTGCCAACATTCTAAATTGTTTGTATAAAAACTAAATCCGTTTACGAGAGAGTGAAAAATATTGCACACAAAAACTCTACCTGGCGTGTTTTACATGTGTTAGAAGTTTTTATTTTACAAATTTTTTTTTTTTCGGTACAAATTTTGTAAGCTCATAATCTTGTTATAAAACACTCATGTCTCTGTTTTCTCTGGCACTACAAAGGGAATATACAAAATATGATAAATTAAAAAAATATATAAAAAAAAAAATTGATATAAAAATATTTTTTAGCTAAAAAACAAGATGATATTACTTGAAAATTTGTTTACTTTTTTAAATTTTTTATAAAAATATGTCATAAATCATAAAAATATTTTGTAATAAATGACTTTTGTTAATAATAAATCCTAAAAAATTTGTACAAAATAATTAAATTTGTAAAAATATAAAAGAAATCCACTTACGACAAACAACCGACAAATTGAAAACTCAAGCAAAATTGTCCAAATAGTAAAAATTTACTTATTTTCAAATAAAGCAGATCAAAAATAGCTGATATTTCAAAAAGAATTCAAAAAATTGCTTTACGACAATTGACCGACAAAGTAGAACTTTAGGTAAAAACCTTGAAAATTGTCTTCAATCCAAAAAAAAACATTGAAAATTGTCGTTAATGAAACACTTTTAGGGTGTTGAATATATAAAGAAGTAAAAAAATGTATGGAAAACTGTGGCTATGAGAAAAAAAATTAAATGTCTGTTTACGACAACCCACCATTTTAAAAATTTAAGCAAAAGATTCGAAAATAGCCTTTAATGTAAAAATTAAATAATTGAAATAGAAATTTTGTAATTAAGAATACAAAAAAAGAACTAAAATGTAATGAAAATTTGTGATAATTAAAAATTAAGAGAAACTAACTTCAGACAAACAACCGACATTTTTTAAATTTAGACAAAAACTTCAGAAATAGAATTAAATATCGGATTAAAATAAGTTAAATATGATAAAGGAAAAGGCTTTTTTAGCCTAAATTTTAATTAATTTGAAAATTTAGTTTACGACAAACAACCGACAATTTTTTTTTAGTTGAGAAAACTTTAAAAATTGTCTGAAATTTTAGAAAATATAATACAAAGCATTACAAGTGAAGCTGAAATAAGTTTTTTTAGCCAAATTTTCAATCAATTTAAATTTTTTTTACGACAAACAACCGACAATTTTTTTTTAATGTAAGGAAAACATTAAAAATTGTCTGAAATTCAAGCAAATACATTACAAACAATAACAATTTAAGCTAAAATAAGCTTTTTTTAAATAAATTACAATGAATTTGAAAATTTTGTTTACGACAAACAACCGACAACTTGTTTAATGTTAGGAAAATTTTGAAAATTGTCTGAAATTCAATAAAATATTTCTATTAGGTAAAAAACTAAAGAAAATAAGTTAAAATAAACTCTTTAGACCAACATTTTTAGAAAATTATTTTTCGACAACCAACCGACATTTAAATAAAAATATTTAATATCGAAAAATTTGATTTAAAACTTATTAAATTGCTTTGAATAATAAAGTGACTTAAGCGAAATTTGTCAAAAAAAATTTTTCGCTCTAAATTTGAAGAAATGTGTTAACGACAAACAACCGACAGTTTTTTGAATGTTAGAAAACCCATAAAAGTAGCCTAAAATTAAATACAATACAATTTATAATTATTAACTTAACAAATTGAGTTAAAATAAGCTTTCTTTAGTGAAAAATTGCTTACGACAAACAACCGTCAAATTTTTTTGTGTAAAGAAATCTTTAAAAAGCTCCAAAATTTTAGAAAATAGCTATATTAAATACAAAATCAAACAAATTAAGCTTTACCAAGATTTTTTAGCATTTTTTTTAATTATGTTCCGACATTCAACCGACATTTTGAAAAATTCAATTTTAAATAAATAGAAAATAATCTCAAAATTCATGTTATAACAAAAATTGCAATTCATTTAAATTATTTAGCTTACATCTGCTTAATAAATCATGTTGTTAACCCCCCAAAAACATTGACATTATTTAAACAACAAAACACATGTGTACAGCTCCCTTAAGTATGCTAAGGAAATTAATCTGCACTTTTAATACTGCAAAAACCAACATATGTACTTACATTTAGTATTATTTAATTTAGGTTTTTGTGTTTTTAATATATTTTTTTATAATTTGCCATGATTTTGGTTTGCAAAAGAAAAAAAACTAACACAAATTTACATAATTTATCTAAAAAATAATTTTAAGTTTTAGTATTTATCTCTTTAATGTAAAGGAAAATATAACAATTAATTTAAATTTTTTATATTTCTTTTCTTCCGCCTAATTTCTCTGCCTGTGGCTGGTTTTGAAATAATAGAAATGGTCGCAATCAACCACCCATGTATACGGAAACTTTGCCGGGTGAAAGTTTGGCGCTGATGATTACCTCTTTGAGTGTGGAAATGGAGGGCAGATATTTTTGTACGGCCTCATATGCCAGCACTGAGCTACTGGAAACCAGTGTAATGATTAAAACTTATGGTAAGTTTTGAACTTTTTTAGTAGTCACAAATTTTGGCTTAAAGTCTCAGGATAAGAAAAAAGTTATTAGTTGGAGAAAATCTAGAGTAATTTGATTACGACAATTATCAGACAATTTTAAATGTTTTGCCATAAACTTTAAATATGTTTAAAAAATTAAAGTATTATTTTTTATAAACAAAATTAACCAAAATTGTGTGATATAAGTTCAAAATTGTTTGAAATTGATTTACGACAATTAACCGACAATATCAAAATAACATTAAAATTTAGGATAAAACATAATTTGCCTTAAGAAAATTTCTTTTAAATGTAAGCTTATCATTTAGAAGTTTACAAAAAAGTAATTCCTACTCTTAAACCCTCAGAATTTTGTTTAAAAAGTTGTTACAAAAAGAAAAATAAACATTTTTTTCTCAAATAAAATTTTTAATTGTTATTTGCGGTTTGTTTCCATTTCTAAGGTTTTGTGGGATTTTTAAATAACGAAAAAAAAACAGTATAAAAACATCTAAGTTTAATTTTGTGTGGTTAAATAAAGATTTAAATAATTAAAGCATATCTAAAGGGTTAAAGACAAAAAAATTTAAAACAATTTTAACAGAAAATTCAATAACTTTGGCAAACTTTAAGACTTTAGAACTTAAAAATTGTACAGAAATACTTTATAGCAAAGAAATAAATTTAAGAAATCTATATTAAATATCAATTTAGGCGAAAATTGTGAACTAAAGCTTGATACAACAAAAAAAAAATTCATTTCCGGCAATGGTCCGACAAATTCAAATTTTAATTAAATCTTTTAAAATAAGTTTAAAATGGATCAAAAATGACGATAATTAAGTTTTAGTCAAGAACTTATACTAAAATAGCAACTAAATTAATCAAATAAAGAGAATTAGGGTTTAGACAATGAACCGACAAATGAAAATTTTAAGAAAAAACTTTAAAAATAAGTTTTAAAGGATAAAACAGTGGATAATTAATTAAAAGTCAATAATTAACATTAAAACTTGCAAATAAATTTAACAAAATATCCAGAATTGAAGTTCAGACAATTAACCGACAAATGTGAAATATATTTAAAATGGATTAAAAATTTGAACAATTTAAGAAATTAATGCCTTAAACCATAGTTTAGCAACATTTGTATATAAATTAAAGCTAAAACCAGTTCCGACAACGAAACAACAAATAAAAAAAATTAGAAAAGCCTAGATAACAAATTTTGAAGTGTGAATAATAACGATTAATAAATTTAAATCAAGAATTTAAAATCATATTAGCTTATAAATTCACCAAAATAGCAAGAATAATAGTTTAGACAATGAACCGACAAATTTGATATTTACTTACAACCGATGCTAGATGTCGGTATTAAATAAAAAAATTGACATCAGATGATAATTTATGTAAAAATTGCAAAAACAATCCTTACATAATAAAAAAATCCACTTCCGACAATGATCCGACAAATGTAAGTTTTTAGAAAAGCTTTGAAATTACGACTTGAAGTAAAAACCATTACCATAATTTAAAGTTAGTCAAAAATTTACAATAAACTTTGCCAATAAATTTACCAAAATAGCAAATAGAAGTTAAGACAATCAACCGGCAAATGTTAAAATTGATTACAATCGATGCTAGATGTTGGTATTAAATAATAAATTTGACATCAGATGATAATTTATGTAAAAATTGCAAAAAAATTCCTTACATCGTAAAAAAATCCACTTGCAACAATGATCCGACAAATGTAAATTTTTAGAAAAGCTTTAAAATTATGACTTGAAGTAAAAACCATTACGATAATTTAATGTTAATCAAAAATTTACAATAAACTTTGCCAATAAATTCACCAAAATAGCAAAAAGAAGTTAAGACAATCAACCGACAAAAGTTAAAATTGATTAAATATTAAGCAAATTGAAAAAACTAATATCAAAAAGTAGATAACAAATCATAATTTAAACAGAAATTATAAATGAAAATATTATATAACAAAAAAGTCTATTTCCGACACTGAACCGACAAATTTAAAATTCTAGAAAAGCTTTTAAAATATGTTTTAAATAATACAAATTAATTTCTGGTTTAATTTAAAGTACAAATAGTGAAAAAAACATTAATCTAGACAGTTCCGACAATTTACCGATAATTGAGAAATCCATAGAAATTAATTAAACGTTAAGAAAATTTAATTAATTGAAGATTGAGGACAATGTTAAGCAAAATTTGAGACTAAATTAAATATAACACTACTTTCGACAATGAACAGACAAATTTTGAGCTTAAGTAAAATTAAAAAAAAAATATAATTTAAAAAATCTCGATAATTTAATGATAGTCTATGATTTTCAAAAAATTTTTTGTAAAATCTGTGAAAAATAAAAATTATAATTTTTCACAGATTTTGCAAAAAAAAAATATTGAAATTATATTAAGAAATTGAGTTTAGACCATGAACCGACAAATTTGAAAATTGATGAAATATTAAACAAATTGAGGAAATTTATTTTAATGGTCATTTTAAAGATTTACTGATGTATAAAGACATTATAATTATGAGTAAATTAGTTACGACAATGGACCGACAAATATAAAATATAGTAAAAATTGATAAACCATGAAAAAATTGAAGAATTGAAGCCTGAGGTAAAGCCGATTGTCAATAAAATCTGTTTATAAAACCATTAAAATATTATGAAATGCAGTTTAGACAATGAACCGACAAACTTGAAAATTGATAAAATATTAAACAAATTGAAGAAATTAATGTTAATGGAGAATTTAAAAATAAACTAGTGTATAAAAACATTATAAAATTTCGGAAATTTAGTTACGACATTGGACCGACAAATATAAAATCTAGTAAAAATTAATAAAATTTTAAACAATTTATAGAATTTAAGCCTGAGGTAAATGTAAAGACAAATTTATTACAATTGCCAATAAAATCTGTGTATCAAACCATTTTAATATTAGAAGATGCAATTAAGACAGTGAACAGACAAATTTAAAAATTGTTAAAATTTAAAACAAATTAAAAAAAAATTAACTGAAAATTTTTAATTTTTTAATTTTTAATTTTCACAAAAATATTATAAATCCAAGAAAATTAGTTTCGACAATTGACCGACAAAATAGTTTTTTTATTTTATATAAAATTTATGTATGAAAGGCATAAAAAGAACATTTTGATCATTTGGCAAAAAAATATAAACTTGTCGGTTAATTGTCGTAGCGGCATTTTAAATGATTTTATTAAACCAGAATTTGTCGGTTGTTTGTCTGAAATAATTTTTCTTTTGATTTTCGCTACAATCATTAGGTTTTTCATAGTTTTCTTTAGTTTTGTATAAAAATAAAGTATGAAAGGGATCAAAATGACATTTTTATAATTTGACTAGAAAAAATAATAATTTGTCGGTTCATTGTCGTAAGGGGATTTTAAAAATTTTTAATGACTTCCTTGAATGAAGTCTACCATAAATAAAGTGTTCAATTTTCAATTTTATCTTCCTTTTAAAATATCCTTTAAATTACTTTTAAACCAAAATATACCGTTGCCTACTTTTGGGATCCTACTTTAATTAAAGCCTACTTTTGTGCTGAAATCTTAAAGGCTCTTATGTAAAAAAAAAACTTCTTCGAAAAGATAGTAAATTTTTTACAGCTTAATAATTTTTATTTACAGCTATTACTAAATTCTTTTGTTAATAAAACGAGCAACATAAATGTAGACTACTTTTAGGCAAAGAAAAAAAAAACTAAAGCCTATTTTCAAGTACTTAAGTTTCAATATCTTTTCATAGTTTTTGAGAGCTTATAAACTTAGGAGAATAAAAGAAGAAAGAAAGAAATAAAATGTGCTCATTTAGCCATATTCAAATAAAAAGGCATTATGGTTTTGACTGGCTGGAAGTAGGAGAAAAATCTATAGAGTCTGCCCTAAAATATACTACAGAAAATACATATTTAACAATTATGATTGCAGTAGTTTGCGGCTGAACTTTTAGGGAAAAGTTTTTTGTAGTTATTTTTCTTAGTTTTCCCCAAAAAAAAGATAATATTTGTTATAAACTAATAGAGACGTTGAAATAACTTTTCATATAATGACATTATAAGCAAAAATTATTACAAAATATCTGTGTTAGTAGCGACGGAATCTCTCTAAAGCAAGATAATAGTTTTATTATGCCATAATATTTGTTTTTTTTTTTTTTTTTTTGTTTTTAGCAAAGAAGAGCACAGTTTTAGGAGGAGTTTTGCTATTCTAAAGTTGGGGAAATAACTTAAAGCAGAGATAAGAAAATAATTTAATTTGGTTGTTATTAAAAGTTTTTGGGGAGAAAGAAAAAATCAATTAAAAGTGTTATTCTATAACGTAAAGACATAAATGAGTTTTGGATCTAACAACAAAGTTAATAATTTCATTGAAAAATATGAAAAATTTAGGTGATTTCAAAAGTTTAAGAGTATTAAAGATTTGTCGGTTGATTGTCGGAATTAAAATTTCATAATTTTCTTTACGTTTGTCAAATATTTTTGCTTATGTTGTCAATTTTGATCTTTATATTTCATACAAATTTTCTTTTATTCCAATTTCCCATATATTTTTTACGAATCTAAAATGTCGGCTCTTTGTCTGAACTGTATTTCTAAACATTTTTATATTTTACAAACCGAAAGAAATTAATTTTAGTTGAACCAAGAACCCAGAACCTATTTTACAAACCATTTTTATCTTTATTACCAATATGATTGACTTGATAAATATATAAGCTCAAAATTCTAATTTAAGATTTGTCGGTTTATTGTCTGACTTGTAATTCCGTAATTTTCTTCACTTTTGTCAAACATTTTTGCTTATATTGTTAATATTTCTTAATATTTTTCATAAACATTTTCATTTAATGCAATTCCCTAAAGATTTTTCACGAATCCAAAATGTCGGTTCTTTGTCTGAACGTTTTTTCTGAGAATTATTTAATTTTTTACAAACCATTTTTAGCTGTTTTAATGATAGTTACATTTTTTACCTCAAAATTCTACTTTATGTTTTGTCGGTTTAATGTCTGAACTGAAATATCTTAATTTTCTTCCATTTTTCTAGCAGTTTTTTTTATATATTGTTAAATTTTCTCTTTATATTTTTTATAAATTTTCATTTAATGTAATTTCCTTATAATTTTTCACAAATCCAAAATATCCGTCCTTTGTCTGAACTTTTTTTCTGAGAATTATTTAATTTTTTACAAGCTATTTTAGCTGTTATTAAAAATATGATTGACTGGATACATTTTTTGCCTCAAAATTCTTCTTTGAGATTTGTCGGTTAAATGTCTGAACTGAAATGTCTTAATTTTCTTCTATTTTTTCTAGTAGTTTTTGCTTATATTGTTAATTTTTCTCTTTATATTTAAATTTTAAAATTTAACTTTAAATTTTCATTTAATATAATCTCCTAATAACTTTTCACATAACCAAAATGTCGGTCCTTTGTCTGAACATTTTTCTGAGAACTATTAAATTGTTTACAAGCTATCTAAGCCGTTTTTAAAAATAAGATTGACTGAATACATTCTTTACCTTAAAACTCTACTTTAAGATTTGTCGGTTCTTTGTCTGAACTGAAATGTCTTAATTTTCTTCCATTTTTTCTATAAGTTTTTGCTTATATTTCTAATTTTTCCTTTCCTATGAACATTTTTTCTGAGAATTATTTAACGTTTTACCAAACATTTTTAGTTGTTAGTAAAAAATTATTGACTGGACACGCTTTTGGCCTCAAAATTCTACTTTATGATTTGTAGGTTTAATGTCTGAAAAGTAATGTCTTAATTTTATTGTTAATTTTTATTTTAATTTCTTAGATTTTCTATTTCGAATTACTTGCTATCCAAAATGTCGGAACATAAATGTCCATTAGAGTTTAAAATTCGCTAGAATTCCAATTACGACATTTAACAGACAAATTTTAAATTATGTTTCAATATTTAGAAAATAGTTTTTGGTACCAAATTTTGGTTTCCGACAAAATATCCACTTTAGACAAGCAGCCGACAATTTTCAAAATCCGTATAAAATTTTCCAAAAATGCAAAAAAATACAAATTTAAATAAAAAATTTCATTAATATGAGCAGAAATGATAGTTTTTTTGTTTAAAATAAGCTAGAAATCAATTTCCGAAATGCAACCGACAAATTTGAAATTATACCCCAATCATCGAAAACAGGGTTTTTAGTGCAAAGTTAATAAAATTTAAGGAAATTAGTAATTTAAGAAGTTACTAAAGTAAATTGTATTTAAACTGTTTCAGACAATTAACGGACAAATTAAAAATTTGAGAACTATGATCCAACAAATTAAAATTTTATTTAAATATCCATAAAATTAATAAATTGAATAAAATTAAAGAAGATACATCTTCGAAATCAAAAAAAAAATAGAAAATTGATTTCCGACAAAAAAATTTACTTTAGACAAGCGACCGACAAACTACAAAGTCGTTACAAAAGTATAAATAAATGCATAAAAATACAAATTTAAATACAAAATTTCATTAATATGAACAGAAAATGAGAATTTTTGTTTAACATTTCCTAGAAGTCCATTTCCGACATAGAACCGACAAATTTAAAATTGTGTCGCAATCATCAAAAATAGGTTTTAAGTGCAAAATGTATGTGAAATAAATACAATTTAAGGAAATTAGTTAAATGAGATGAAACTAAAGCCTTTTTTGAGGGATAAAAATGTTTCAGACAATTAACGGACAAATTAAAAATTTTGTAGAAAAATTTTCAAAATCAAATAAAAAATAAATACTCGCTATTTGTGTGTTTAAAATTGAAATATACTAAAAAGTTCTAAAGAATTGAAAATATTCGAGCTTATTTTTAATAATTTCAAACGATTAATTTACGGATTCGAATAATTATTCGTATAAAATTTTGTATTTGACGTTTTTGACTTTCCTAAAGAATTTTTTTTTTAAGTATAAATTTTATAGATTTTTTTCAGATATTTTGTTTCACATTTCTTTAACTCCCAAAACTATGCTTTAAATTTTATAACAACTTTAAAATTCTAAATTATTTATAAAAAAAACAATTTTCCTATTTAAACAAATAGAAAACAAAGTTCATTTGAATTTGAAAACAATTTAAAATGCTAAAAAAGTAGTTTTTTCAATATAAGAAAAATATTTGTAAAAAACCCTAAAAGTATGCTTTACTTATTTTTTCTATGGAAATCTAAAGTTTTATTAGTTTTGTTTAAAACAAAATTTATTTATTATTTGTTATATTAAAACAGGCAAAGGCTTGATACATTTTTAGGAGGACTTTCCAAAGAAATGTAAAGAATAATTTTTTTATTGTAGTTCTTTGAAAATTTATTGTAAGTTTGTCTTGTCTTTAGAAAAAATGAGGACATTTTAAAATTTTCTTATGAACTTTAAGCTATAAAGTTAACATGCATAAGCAGGTTTTAGTTTGTTTATTGATATAAAATTGAGTTGTCCTGTTTAAGAGTTAAAAGAACAATCATTTGTTAAAACTTTAGATTTTTGTAGCCTATTTTTAGGTTCTTAAACTTTTTAGAGCTAAATAAATATTAGGGTTTTCATTTATGATTCAAGGAGGAAGCATATGCCTTCTTTTTAGATAGTTTTTGGTTTATTTATTTTAAAAAAATATTAAATTTAATATATAGCAAAATTTGTTGCCTACTTTTAGGCTTACCAAAATATAATGTTGATTTTTTGGCAAAATTAAATGATAAAATGTTTCAATTTTTTTGAGATTTTTTATTTCATAAAAATTTTAACTTTAATATATTGCAAAAATTTGTTGCCTACTTCTAGGCTTAACAAAATTAGTTCTTTTTGGCAAAAATAAAGATAAAATGTTCAAGTTTTTTTTTGAGATTTATTTAAAAAATTGTAATATATTTATAATTATTTATAAGATTATAATTGTTTCTTATTGAAAACAATCATTTATGAAGTCTTTTGTTGTTTTATATTTTTTTAGTTGTGCACAAAATATGCTTTAATTTTTATTTACTTAAAAATCTTTCAAAAAGGCTTTAGTTTTTTGTTTTCTATTTTTTTTTTTTTGTATTTTTGGCTTAAGCTCAACTTGATTTAAGGCCAATTTTGTTTAACAAAATCTTTTTCAATACAAAATTAAAATTTTAATTCATAAATCTCTTGAAGAGTTTGGCACTGAAAACATAATTTAGATACAAAAACTTTATGATAAATTTTCCAAAAGATAAAATTTTAATATCATAATATTGTCAAGTATTAAAATATAGAAAATATTTTATCTTTAGTCAAAATGGAGCATATTTTTGGGCTTGTAGTAAAACCAAATTTATAATCTACTTACTCTCACTTAAAAAAATGACTTGCTAATAAAAATAGAGCATATAATAAGGCTCATACAAATTTATAAATTTTCTAAATTTTAAACTTTAAACGGTTTTATGAAAGTCACAAATTTCGAACAATTCAAAAAAATCTTAAAAATCGAATTATTTTCTCAACTTTTGAAAAGCAAAAAATCCAAATTTTCTCTGCCTTATTTTCCAAAAATCGGTATTTAATTAGTTTTAAAATCGAAAGCCTACTTTTAGCTGTTTTTATTATTCTTTGAATACTAAAATATCTCCTTTTTATGAAATATTTTCTTCTTTTTCTTGAAATTTTTCTTGAAAAAATTCAAAATTTTTGAACAATACAAAAAAAGCATTGAAATCAAATTATTTTCTTAATTTTTTTTATGCCTTAACTTGTATAAATCGCTATTTAATAAGTTTCAAAATAAAAAGCCTACTTTTAGTTGCTTTTTTTTTCTTAAAATACTAAAAGAACAATTTCCTTTTCTTTTGCTTTACTTTACCATTAGTTAACTTTTTTTGCTACATTTGAAATAATTTCATTTTTAATTTCTTTTTATTCATTTTTGAAAAGCTTAAAATCATGTTCTAATATTTAATTTAGCCTAAAAGTATGCTTTAGATAAGCATGATGACAACAATTCCTTTCCTTTTGCTTAACTTTTAAATTAGTTAACCTTTTTTTTTTGCTACATTTTAACTAATTTCAATTTTAATTTATTTTTGAAAACTCTTAAAATCATGTTCTAATATTTAATTTAGCCTAAAAGTATGCTTTAGATAAACATGATGACAGAATGTAATTAAATTAAGTTTAATTTAACTTAAACAACTTACGCAAAGATTTCAGAGAAGCCCAAAAACTAAAATGACAATTTACAAAATTTGCTAAATGTATTCCAATGAAAAACTGTTAAAATCTGAAGGCAGCACAAAAACTACAGCATGCTTTGAGGCTGTTTATTTAGTAAATTAATCCAAACTAAAGATTTAGGATAATTTTATCTTTAAAAATATATAATTGAAAAGTTTATTTAATTTAACAATATAAAAATCTAGATAATTTTAAAATAACAAAAAAAATAGATTGAAAAATTAAAGCATACCTTTAGGATGACCTTTTAAACAAACTTATAAAGGAGTTTTTTTCAGAAATTTTCTGTTTTAAAAGCACATTTAAGACAAATGTCTATCTTTATATAAAGAAAAGAAAAGTGTTAGATTGTTTACACCGTCAACTTTTCCTTAGAAAAGTCTCAAGCGGTTCCCACCATCAACTTTTTTCCAAACCATTAAAAAACTTTGTTATTCTAAAAGTTTTGAGTACTAATCTCAAGTAATTTAATAATTTAATATTAAAAGAACATATTGCCTTAGAAAAAGAAAGTTTTTAACATTTTTTGCATAAACTTTTTATGGATAGAAGAGGATGAAAAAAAATATGGAATAATTTTATTTAAGACAAATAAATTTAATTTGACTTTTAAGACAAGACACACACTTTCCAATACAGTTTTAAGCAAAATACTTTGAAAAAAGGTATTGAAAAAATTAAATTTAAAACAAACTTTTTCAATAACTTAAGTTTAAAGTAAAGTTCTAGAAAAATGAGCAAAAGGATATAAGAAATTTTTTAAAAAGGCAACAGAATTTTTTTTTTTTTTTTGTAAACAAATATAATATTTTTGCTCTTTCTTAAATTCAATATTTGCTTTTCATTTATCTGTTTTCTATTGGTCCTTCTTCATAAACGATTGCAAGACATAAATTTGTATTTACTTGAGAATATTTGCCAGAATTGAGTTATTTTTGAAATTTTCTTAAAGGAAACTAAAAAACTTGAATATATGTCTGCTTTCTATGACCTTAAATAAATCATTTTGAATCTAAATATTTTTCTTACTCAAGGAACTACAATACAAGGTTTTCATCAAAAATTTGATATAACATTTGCAACATAACTGAAGAAAACGGTGTTTCCACGAACTCGTTTTTATAGAAAAGTTGATGGTGGGAACCATTTGAGACTTTTGTATAGAAAAGTTGATGGTGGGATCCATTTGAGACTTTTCTATAGAATAGTTGATGTTCCCGTCATCAACTCAGAGACTTTTCTATAGAAAAGTTGATGGTGGGAACCATTTGAGACTTTTCTATAGAAAAGTTGATGGTGGGAACCATTTGAGACTTTTCTATAGAAAAGTTGATGGTGGGAACCATTTGAGACTTTTCTATAGAAAAGTTGATGGTGGGAACCATTTGAGACTTTTCTATAGAAAAGTTGATGGTGGGAACCATTTGAGACTTTTCTATAGAAAAGTTGATGGTGGGAACCATTTGAGACTTTTCTATAAAAAAGTTGATGGTGGGAACCATCTGAGACTTTTCTATAGAAAAGTTGATGGTGGGAACCATCAGAGACTTTTCTATAGAAAAGTTGATGGTGGGAACCATCAGAGACTTTTCTATAGAAAAGTTGATGGTGGGAACCATCTGAGACTTTTCTATAGAAAAGTTGATGGTGGGAACCATCTGAGACTTTTCTATAGAAAAGTTGATGGTGGGAACCATCTGAGACTTTTCTATAGAAAAGTTGATGGTGGGAACCATCTGAGACTTTTCTATAGAAAAGTTGATGGTGGGAACCATCTGAGACTTTTCTATAGAAAAGTTGATGGTGGGAACCATCTGAGACTTTTCTATAGAAAAGTTGATGGTGGGAACCATCTGAGACTTTTCTATAGAAAAGTTGATGGTGGGAACCATCTGAGACTTTTCTATAGAAAAGTTGATGGTGGGAACCATTTGAGACTTTTCTATAGAAAAGTTGATGGTGGGAACCATTTGAGACTTTTCTATAGAAAAGTTGATGGTGGGAACCATTTGAGACTTTTCTATAGAAAAGTTGATGGTGGGAACCATTTGAGACTTTTCTATAGAAAAGTTGATGGTGGGAACCATTTCAGACTTTTCTATAGAAAAGTTGATGGTGGGAACCATTTGAGACTTTTCTATAGAAAAATTGATGGTGGGAACCATTTGAGACTTTTCTATAGAAAAGTTGATGGTGGGAACCATTTGAGACTTTTCTATAGAAAAGTTGATGGTGGGAACCATCTGAGACTTTTCTATAGAAAAGTTGATGGTGGGAACCATCTGAGACTTTTCTATAGAAAAGTTGATGGTGGGAACCATCTGAGACTTTTCTATAGAAAAGTTGATGGTGGGAACCATCTGAGACTTTTCTATAGAAAAGTTGATGGTGGGAGCCATCTGAGACTTTTCTATAGAAAAGTTGATGGCGGGAGCCATCTGAGACTTTTCTATAGAAAAGTTGATGGCGGGAGCCATCAGGGACTTTTCTATAGAAAAGTTGATGGCGGGAGCCATCAGAGACTTTTCTATAGAAAAGTTGATGGTGGGAACCATCAGAGACTTTTCTATAGAAAAGTTAATGGTGGGAACCATCAGAGACTTTTCTATAGAAAAGTTGATGGTGGGAACCATCTGAGACTTTTGTATAGAAAAGTTGATGGCGGGAACCATCAGAGACTTTTCTATAGAAAAGTTGATGCTGGGAACCATCAGAGACTTTTCTATAGAAAAGTTGATGGTGGGAACCATCTGAGACTTTTCTATAGAAAAGTTGATGTGGGAACCATCAGAGACTTTTCTATAGAAAAGTTGATGGTGGGAACCATCAGAGACTTTTCTATAGAAAAGTTGATGGTGGGAACCATCAGAGACTTTTCTATAGAAAATTTGATGGTGGGAATCTTCTGAGACTTTTAGAAAAGTTGATGGTGGAAACTATCATCTAAAACTTTTCTGTAGAAAAGTTGATGGTGGAAAACATTTGAGACTTTGCTGTAAAAAAGTTAATGGTGGGAACCATCATTTCAATTTTTTCTATAGAAAAGTTGATGGTGGGAACCATCATCTCGAACTTTTCTATAGAAAAGTTGGTGGTGGTATAAAAAAGTTTATGATGCTAACCACTCATGAGTAAGATGGAATGTAATATTTTTTGCTTATGTCCCGTGTAAACATCTAAGGTTTCGTCTTCTTCTTTTTTTCTAGTTTTAAACGTGATGATGACAACACATGTTTATTTTTTTGATACTACTTTCATAGTGAAGTCTTGAGATTTTTGTTGTACGGATTTCCTTTCAAAACAAGCAAATAAATTCCGACTTTGTTGAGAGAAAGTTTATTTTTTTTTCTGGCATAATTTTAGGAGTTTTCTATTGAAATCTTTGCATGTTATTTGAGCTAAAGCAAAAAAAAGGAGGATGGATTTTTTTTCAGATTTTTTCAGATTTATTTTCTTTTAGTGTTATGTTGTTTTTTTGCAGTTTCTAAATACGTTTTTTTTCTCTGTTTATATTGCAATTGCTAATGCATTTGTTTGTTTAGAGTTTTCTTTCAAACAAATAGTGAAAAGAAAAAATATTTTAAAGGAAGAAACTGAAAGAAAATACTTCTAGTTTTGTTAAGATTTCCGGTTGGTTAGTTTAAAGAAATAAATTCTAAAGAAAAAGAGACAAATTGAAAGATGATATTACTGGAAAAAAAAGTTTATTAAGAAACGAACGGAAATAAAGTTAAAAAAATACAGCTTAAAGTAGGCTATGCTTAATGAATACTCCCAAAATTAGGCTATGTTTGCCTAAGTTTACATAAAGTATTAAAATCTTTATAAAATTCTTCGGAAATTTTAATCTTATTTCATTCAAAACTTTTGCTAGCAAAAATTTAACAATTAAAGTTTCTGGAAGAGAAATAATGTTAATAAAAACACCTTAAAGTAGGCTATACTTTATGAAAACGGCTATATTAGCAAAAGTCTATATACAATTTTAAAATCTTTATAGAATTCCTAAAGAATCTCAATCTTTACTCCATTAAAAATAATCTTTAACAATTAAAAATTCTCAAAACACTTTTCTTGAAAAACAAAACTTAGCAAATACTCCGATAAACCCCTTAAAAATCGCTAAATTTTTTAACTTTTTTTTTGCAAATATTAGTTAAGCAAACCAACAGCTTAAACACTCCTCAAGAAAATCACAACATCCTGCCAAGGACTTCTTGTTAGTAACTAACTCTCCTTCGACGAGAAAAAAAACCCAAAATAAATAAACAAAAAAATATTATGTAGAGTCACGTTTATCTTGAAAATTTTTCATCCTTCTGCGAAATGTCATCATATATGTATGTATATGTTTTTGTTTACTCCTCTAGATCCTTTAAAAACCTCCTTATGTTATCCTTTTTAAGCAAAAACAGCAGCAAAGTTAACCAAAAGTTTATTTAGTATTTTCTTAAGTTTTTCTACTATTTTTTTTTTTTTGTTTCTCGTCCTCGACGTATAAATAAAGTAGTTGAGAAATAAGGATATTTTATAACTGTCACATGTGTTGCAAGTTTGTCTTCCATCCTTGCGAGTGAAGTAAACAATTTATTTAATTTTATTATTAATTTTTTACGTTATTTTTGTCTTCTTTGTCATTTTCAGTTGCCATTACATGGACAAATGCTCCGGAGAATCAAAATCCCATATTGGGCGAGGATTATGTGGTGAGATGTGAAGTGAAAGCGGATCCAAATCCAACAATTGATTGGTTGAGAAATGGTGATCAGGTAAGTGGAAAATGGAGTAATAAGGGAAGAAGAAAGGATATAAGATGAAAGAAGGAAGAAAGGAAAGTTGATAGCATCAATGAAAGAAAAATAGAGAGATTCAAAAAAAGAGAAGAAGATCAGAACCTTTTAAAAGGAATTTGGGTTTTTGGAAGCTCAAAATCCTTGAAATGAAAAGATAAAAGATTCTAAATAGGGGGGAAGAAGCTTAAAATTCTCGAAACATAAGAAAGATAGAGGAGGGAGCAATCAAAAACCTCGAAAATAAAGGACGAAAGATTAAGGGTTTTCGAAATAGAAGACAAGAATCACAAAGTCCTCCTAAATAATGGAGAAAGATCGAGGGATTTTAAATATCAAAGAAGAGGAAGCTCAAAATCAAATTCAAAAGAAAATAAGGAAAGACAGAGGGAAGAGTAATTGTATAAAATCCTCGAAAAGAATGAACGAAAAATAGTGCGATTCAAAAAAAGCAGAGATGAAGATCAAAATCATTTAAAAGAAATTACGAAAGAAATCGGGGTTTCAAAATAGAAGACAAAAAGCTCTAAGTCCCTAAAAAGAAAAGATAAAAGAAAGAGGGATTCAAAATAGGGTTAAAGCAGCTCAAAGTTCTCGAAAATTAAGGAAGAAAGATAAAGGGATTCAAATAGAAAAGAAAACAGTAAAAACCCTCGAAAATAAAGAACGAAAGATTAAGGGTTTTTGAAATAGAAGATAAGAAGCTCGAAATCCCCCTAAAAAAAAGAAGAAAGACGGAGGGATTTAAAATAGAAGATCCTCGAAAAAAAACGCAAGAAAGGGGTTTACAAAATAGAAGATAAGAAGCTCAAAATCCTCTAAAAGAATAAAGAAAGATCGAGGGATTGTAAGTAGAAATGAAGAAGAATCTTCAAGTTTTCGAAAGAAAAAATAATAAAAGATAGAAGGATTAGAAATAGGAGAGGAGAAGTTCAAACCCCTCAAAAAGAATGAACTCAAAATGGATGGTTTCAAAATTAAAGATAAAAACTTCAGAATCCTCGGTCTTCAAAATCGAAGACGAGAAGCTCAAAATTCTCATAAAGTATGAAAAAGGTCGAGGGATTATAAGTCGAAATGAAAAAGAAGGTTCAAGTCTTCGAAAGCAAAAGAACAAAAGATAAAGGGCTTAACAGTAGAAAAAGCTCCAAATCTTCGAAAAATTAACGAATGATAAGGGATTAAAAAGAAAAACCAAAAAAGTTAGAGGGATTAATAATAGAAGAGAACAAAGCCCAAAGTTCTCGGAAAGAAAGGACGAAGTAAGATAAAGAGATTAAATATAAGAGAATAAACTCAAAATCTTCGGAAATAAAGAATGACAGATAAATTCAAAATAGAAGTCAAGAAGAAGCTTTAAGTTTTAGAAAGTAGAACGAAATATAGAAAGATTCAAAATATATATATATGGATCGATGGAAGAAGCAGCGATGAAGATATTAGCTAATATCTTTAGAAGGTGACTGATATAAAGCCAATCCCCAAAAATGGTGAGGTACTTCTCAAAGTAATCGGGAGAGTCTTCTTCTTCTGTTATCCTTGACTCCCAGTGGAGCATAGGGCCTCAAGAGACGGGCCTCAACGGGAGAGTATAGTAAACTAATATGGGAGACTTACGACTCTTTCTATCTTCTTTAGATATTTTAAAAGCATTCGATAGAGTGTGAAATGGCGAACTTTTATTGAAACTTCTTGCTTTTGGCGTCGGTAATACCATATTTTCGGTAATACTTTGGAATCTGTTTTAACGAAATCATGAATCTCGTTCTAAAATCCCAACATTCTTCCGAAAACCAAAGTCGAAAGGTGGAAAGAGAAGAAAAATAACAAGAGGGAAGACAAATTAGAGGAGAGATTGCTTATGCTAGAAGGTTTCAGAAAATCTTAGAATAACAATAAAAGGTCGGGAGATCGAGGATAGAAGAAAGTGAAAGCAGTGATATTAAGAAATTGAGATTAGTAGAAAATAGGAAACACAAGAGATAGTTTATTTTATACTTTTATTTCTTTCTATTAATATTTAATTATCTCTATTTAAATCATCTTCCTGACAGATCCGCACAGGCGATAAATACGTTGTCCAAACACATGGTCTGTTAATACGTAATGTCCAAGAATCCGATGATGGTATCTATACATGTCGTGCAGCTGTCATTGAAACTGGTGAACTCTTGGAACGTACCATACGCGTCGAAGTCTACAGCCGTCCCGAAATCACCTTCTTACCCAATACTCTGGAGGCAATTGAAGGCAAACCTTTCTCGGCCAATTGCACAGCGACTGGCAAGCCAGTACCAGAAATTTCATGGATTAAGGATGCTACCCAACAAAATGTGGCCAGTGCTGATCGTTTTCAAGTAAATCCCCTAACCGGTCTATTAAATATTAACTCGGTGACCCAAGACGACTATGGCATGTACACGTGTATTGCGAAAAACGATGCTGGTGTTTTGGATAAAAAGACCAAATTGAATGTTTTAATCAGACCCTCGGTCTATGAATTGTACAATATCACGGGCATTAGTCAGAAGGAAGTGGCGATAACATGTCGTGCCAAGGGCCGTCCCGCACCCGAAATCACCTTCCGGCGTTGGGGTTCTGAAGATGAGTATGCACCGGGCGTACAGGTCGATGATGATCGTATTGTCTTGGAACAACATTTTGATGAGGATAAGGGTGAAAGTTCTGGTACTTTGCGTATTGCTCGTGCTATGCGTACCGATGATGGTTTATATCAGTGTTTGGCCCGTAACAAGGGTGAGACGGCTTACAAAACTGGACACATTACCGTAGAGTTCCCACCAGATTTCTCGCACATGAAAACCCTACCACCCGTATTCAGTTGGGAAGAACGTAAAGCAAATCTTAGTTGTTTGGCCATGGGTATTCCTAATGCTACTATCGAATGGAGATGGAATGGTAAGCCTATTAAGGACTCGTTCGACAAGAATTTGGTTATTGAGGGTACTGGACCACGCAGCAATTTGATTGTACATCCTGTGGCTCGTCAATATTACTCGGTTTACAAGTGTATTGCCACCAATATTCATGGTAGTGCCGAACATGATATGCAATTAAAGGAGGCTCGCGTACCCGATGCTGTTGAAGCTGCTGTACCCAAACAATTGACTGCTACCAGTATTACTTTTGATATAAGAGGACCACCCACGGAATTGGGTCTACCCATCACATCGTTTACGGCTCAGTATAAGGAAGCTATAAATCCCGATTGGTCTACCGCGCAAAATCGCAGTTGGTCTCCTGACTCTCCCTATATTGTTGAAGGCCTAAAGCCACAGACTATGTATCATTTCCGTTTTGCGGCACGCAATCAAGTAGGTTTGGGCATTTGGGGAGTGAATATGCAGCAATCAACACCTAAGCGCTCAGCACCCGAGGAACCCAAACCTCTACATGCTCCCGAACAAAATGATTTCGAAGAACCCGTGGTAGTGTCACCCTATTCAGATCACTTTGAATTAAGATGGAGCGTACCAGCTGATAATGGTGAACCCATAGACTTCTATCAAGTTAAATACTGTCCGGTAAGTTATTAAAGAGTTATTTTCTCTAAGATTGAAACATTTTTTAAGTTTTTGTTTTTTTTTTTTTTTTGTTCGCTTTATTTAAGGGCGTCAAAATGGCTGGTGCTTGGCATGAACTGGAAAACCAATGCCAATCAGCTGATGTTGTCGAAAGTACCTCCTATGAAATGACACATTTAAGTGGCAACACCTACTATCGCATTGAATTGCGTGCCCACAATATCATTGGCTTCTCATCGCCCGCTTCCATCATTATGAAAACAACACGAGGTGAGTCCGATTCTGCTAATAATAATTTGGGAACATTTTTGTATACGGCCGGTCTTAATTCGGCTGCAGCCGCCCCATCAACACATAAAAACTTCATAACATTATTTACACGTACAACAACAACAGCTGCTACTATCACAACAACAACTACAGTCATGGCTATTGCTACAACAACATTTTTAACATTACTTAGCATTTTAGCCACCACATTGGCAGCCTAATCATTATCAAAAAAAGCAAACATTTTTCACTCCATTCATTCAAAACCCAGAAATTTTCTTTATAATTTTGAATTGCAAAAATAATTTTTTTATAAATATTTTAAAAAGATAATCTTTAATATGGATTGGTAATAATTTCAAAAATAGTTTACTTAAAATTTATATTTCATTTTCAAATATATACCAATGTTTTTTGTTCAGTGTATTTTGTTTTTGCTCTGTCTCTGTTAGCTAAATGTATGTAAATGATTGAGTTATTTTTCTCTTTCTCACCATTTTTTTTTCGTTTCGGTATGTTAAAATAAACTTTTTGTAATTGTTTTTTAAATAAGATATTTTGAAATGTCTTTGCATGCCTTGTAGAGTTTTTTTGCTAAAAATGTTTCTTAAGAAATTTTTCTATAAATATTTTTTTCCAAACTCTTTTAACTTAACTTTTTTAGATATAACCAATTTTGATATATTGTTGATTTACACTAACCACCCGAAAATTTACTTAAACTAAATCTTTAATTTTGTTAATATTTCTTTTGATTTCTTTAATATTTTTCAACACTTTTAAAAATTGTCCTTAAGATTTGCTTTAAATTATGTGGCAAATCTTTCATAGTCGAAAAGGCACTCACTATGTGTTAAGCACACTCACCGTAAGCTGATAGCTTACAGCTATGTTAAAGCTGAGCTGTTGCTAGCATTTGATGAACATTGCTTTATGGAAAAGAATTTGCAGAATACAATTTTTAATGATATTTCCAGAATTTGTAGTCAAAGTACGAACTTTGGGCTTGTTGGAAACTTTTCCGGAAAATACCTTTATTAGACACGCGAATCATGATGTCAATGATGGCAGCATATTGCACTATTTTAGGAATCCTCAAATAGACTCTCTGTTAATTTTTGTGGCAACTTTTCTAGGTGAAAAAAAACTACTTAGGTGTAGAGCACACTTACAGTAAATTGAAAGATTAATATTCCTTTACAGCAGAGCTGGTACTAAAGATAGATTAAAGATCTGTTACAGCAGAGTTGTTACTAACATTGTAAGTCTTATCATAAATCTTCGTTTTTAACCGGAATTAACAGTCAAAGTATGAACATTCGAATAATTATAATTTAAAGATTCTCTGTTAAAGATTCTCTGTTAAATAATGTGGCAAACTTTCTAAAAAGAAAAGACCCTACATGACAGGAACACTCACCGTAAATTGATAGCTTGTAGCACTATTAAAGCAGAGCTGTTAGTCATATTACAACTAATCTTTATTGGCTTAAGAAAAGAGTTTGCAGAATTAAATCTGTAAAAGATCAAATCTATTTTAACGATATTTTAGAAACTTACAGCAAAAAACAAAGTTGGAAACTTATTTTTAGAAAACACTTTTATTAGATACTCGATTCCAAATGTCTACGATCTAATACACATATTGACTATATTGAATATTCAATATTATTGAATCGCGCACTTTTATTTTAGAAAATCATTTTAGGATTCTCAGTCCCAAATTATGTTGTATCAAACCAGATTTTTAGAGTCTCTAGATCATTCACCATTAGTTGATAGCCTCAAGTTAAGGCGAAATCCATAAAGAGTTGATAAGAGACTTCAGTGCTCCTATAATTATTATTCTTTTGAGAGACAAAATTAAGATCTTATCGCAGGTTTCCCATTTCTTAAATTCTAGAAAGGAGCTTCTCTGTCCCATCTTCATTTTTCTTTTAACTTTGAGGAACAGCAAGTTTTAAACTGTGATAGTTCCAAAGCACTTCTTGGGCATAATAGATTATTGGAATTTTTACGTCATTCACTATAAGTTGATAACCTTGTTAAGCCGAAATACATTAGGAGTTATTAAAATACTTCAATGCACTTTCTTTAAAATGTACATATTTCTCTACGATCTTGTATTTTGCTAACCCTAAGGTTAGCAATAAACAAAGTCAGAGAGACTTTGCCCAACATTGATCTAAAGGGATGGCATGCATGTCTTATCACAGGTTTTCCATTTCTGGTTATCGTAAAAGGTTGTCACAAAAACGGTACTGCAAATGTAAAACTTAGATAGTTCTAAATAATTTCTTCAGCCAAACAGTTTATGGCTTCTAAAATGTATACCTTGATGGCTTTTCAGTTTTGGAATCAGCCGATATAAGTATATACATTTCACTCTAAAAGTCTATTGTGTTGCCACAAAAAACTAGCAAACAGCCTCTCCATTTCTGGCTTCGGCTGATATCAACGTCAGTCAGATCATTCCGGCTGTCAAAGAAATAAAAGCCCAGAGTTAGTTTCCTAACTTGCGGAAGAAGAAGGCAAGATATGTTATATGGACTCCTCCTAGTCATTACATCTTCTGCATCAGTAAATCAACAGCTTCAGCTTTATCGCATGCTTTCCAATCAGACAGTGCCTAATGGGGCCATATCTGTCTAAAATGAATACAGATATCAGTGACTGAATTATATGCTCTATCTAGCAGTAGAAGCTTTTAAGTTATTCAAATAATTCCAAAAGGCTCCGAATTTTCTAGAACTTGCAAGGCAGTTCCAGGTCTTACTCGTTTACTCTGCTGTTACTTAAAACGTGCTCTTCTACCCACATAATACCCACCAATACTAAGTCATCTAGTAAAGATGATCAATCCAGGACTGATGTTGAATTTAGAAAGACAGAATCTACAGACTAAATGGCAGCTTGACTATCAAAAAATATATTCATAGCTACTGTTAGAAAGACATTACATCTCATGCAATTTGGTACCTAATATAATGGGTAGAATTTTGGACTAAGGCCTAGCAGTGCTTAAAGTCCATTCGCTGTTGTCTTAAAGAAACCAGTACTGAATATGGTTCTTAATTTTGGATCTTCTGGAAGATAAAAACGCTGAATTGTCGGAAGTTTTCTTCTATCTCCCCAATTGAGATATCAGTTAAATTTTACGATTATATTTCAATTTAAAGTCGTATGTTTCGTTCTATTTTTCATATCCAAATAGTAAAGATCATTATACAAATTTAGCGATGCAGAATAAAGAGGGAGATCTCGGTAAAATCTTAATATTGAATTTACTGTTGAGGGTTTTCACGGTCCAAATGAATGAACAGGAAGATTTCGGAAAAATCTTAATATCGTTTGTGAGTGAGACAACATCGAATCTTTTATTCGTTTAAAAGACCTCTGGAAGCTATTTTATTTGGGATATTATATCGTTAAAATAGATTGAGTGCATTCGAAATCTCCGATTTTCTATTAATAAGGCTTAATTTGACCGATTTCATTGGTTATGTTAGCTTTGAGAACTATTATGGTTTGTGGCTCAATCGCGACTTTTGAAAGTAAGAAAATGTTTTTATAGCCTCAGCATGAGAAGGCCGTTCCTTTTAATTGCTCGTGCAGAATATCCAATGTGACATGAGCTGTGTGACACGTACCACTGTCGTGTTAAAACTAAATATTTAGCTTTGAGAACCGTTGTAGTTTTTATCCCAATCGCTACTTTTAAAAGTAAGAAATGTTTTTATAACCTCAGCATCAGAAGAAATTTAATCGCTCGTTCAGAATATCCAATGGGAACTGTGTGACACGCAATACTGTCCTGTTAAAACTACATATCGTTGGTGTCCAGATCATCCACTTTAGGATCATAGCTCCCACTGTTGACAATAATGGCCTGGCATCATTCTTAAAAAAAATAAAGACCGATGAAGTAGCCTTCTCAAAACCCATACTAAACTGTGACTATTTCGGGATCTTATGGAGGCTCTTGTATTACGAAGATTACAGTTATCCATAAAAAAGTTGGTAATCATCGCTAATAGCGTTCGTCGTCGACAGTGATTGTGTAGGCAACTTCGTTCAGAAAGAGATATAGACCGATGATGGCTAAACGTAGCGCCATCATATTAAAACCACATATCGGTGATGTCCAGATTATTAAATTTAAGTCCAAAAAAGTTTGTAATTATCGCACAAATAGCTCTAGCCGTCAACTATTATGGACCGGTCAACGTAGTTCTCAAAGAAATTAAGACCGATGGTGTAACCAGCCCAAAGCCCACACCAAATAGTAAATTTTTTGAGAAGTATAGCTTAGAAATAAAGACCGATGAAGTAACCAGACCAAAGCCCACACCAAATACTAAAATTTTTGCATAGGGCAGTCTTAAATCTTGTGTGGATTGGTATTGTCCCAAATTTGAAAATTTAAAAATGAAAGTAGACAGATAAAACGATCCGCTATGTGATGAAAATCGATCATTTTAAAAGCGATCAAATTCTGATAAATTTTTGAGAAAATTTTTGGTTATTTCCCCAAAAAAGTTAAAATTTGGGCTGTAATCCTTTTGACTGATATCTTATCTTTCATTTTGTTTGAATTTTTTGTGGAAATGTGGAAAATTATCTCAAAAATATTTCTGAAAACGATCGATTGTTGTTGTAGGCTATATTCGTGTTTCCAATGAATTTGACAAGATGGCCATTATTAAGTGCCAAAGTTTGGAATTTCCTGTTTTACCAAAATTTTCACATTTTGTTAACGAGAACAGCTATATTACCACAAATACTGAATTTGATATAACATTATATATAACAACAAAGCTGCTACTCGGTAACACTGTTGTGTTAACAGAGCGGATGTTGTTATAGAAATGCTGTAAATATGGCAGCTCTATAAATAAAAAATGTTTAGTTACAGAAAATCTGCTACACGTTAACATGGATTGTTAATGTTTATGTTTTAACGGTGCCAAAAATGTAACAGAGATGCTGTTAATTTAACATTATATATTGAATATGGCATCTCTTATGCTAGCAAATACACTGAGAGAAGTTTTACAGATGAAATTAAACAAAAAAGCAAAATACACTGTAAAAATTCAAAATTATAACTAAAAATAGGAAAAATTCATATAAATTCGTTAAAAATTAGAATTTCATTTACGTAAATTTGAAATTTCATTTCATTAAATTAAAAATTCATTAAATTTAATATAAAATTTCATTTAACTAAATTTAAAAATTCATAAAATTAAAAATATAATTTTTCCCAAAAACCTTAAAGAAAAAACCATGAATATTTTACCTCTAAAAGGAAAAAAAAATCAACATTTAAATCATATAAATTCCATACTACATAAACACATTATTTCATTTAAAATTCACACATTTACATTCGTTAAAAAAATGAAAAGAACCGCATTAAAACATTTTATTTATATTTTTTTAATAAAATTATACATATAAAAATAATTTGCTTAAAAGCTTGATTAAATCATCACTCTGAGCAAAAAAAATTGTGTCTTTTTTGTTTGTTGAAATCATACCATTAAATTAAGTTTATTAAAAATTTAATCAAACATTATATTCAAACACTTACAATATAAATTAATTAAATTTCATGTGTGTTATAAATAATTTTTGTGTTGCCTTAAATTGTCTTTGTAAATCAAAAAAATATGTATTAAATGAATTAAATAAATATGTGTGCTTTTTTGTTTTTTTTTTTATGTGAGAAATAAATATTGAAATCATTTTAACATTAAACATTAATTATTGCAACAAACTGCCAAATATTGAAAAAAAAAATAAAAAAATAGGTTTTTTTGTTTACAAAAAAAAAAAAAAAATAGTAAAGAAAACCTTAAACTAAATATTCCATTAATTTAATTAAATTAAAAAATTTTTAAATAATTTTTATTTTAATATTTCTTATTAAATTGAATTCTTTGCTTTTAATTTAAGTTAGTTTTATTTTCTTTAAAAAAAATTAAAAGAAAAATATTTAGAAAACTTATAAAATAGTCAAAATTTTTAATATTGAATTTTGAAATTTTTTTCTTGAAATCTATAATTTTTTTTTTTAATATTCTATAATTTTTCTAAATATTTTTCTTTAACATAATTTTAAAATTATTTTTCTTTAAGTTAACCTAGACAGTTTACTTAATATTGCAATAATTATTTAATAATTAAAAAAAGTATATATTGAAAAAAAAACACGAAGAATATCTTATAATTTCTTTTAATTTAAAAATAAAATATTTTTATATTTTTGTGTGTGCATTCTTTTAAATTTAAACAAAAAAAAGGAAACCATCACTTTTAATAAGAATTTAATAAATTTTAATACATTTTTTTGTTTAAATAGTGTTTTTTGCCCATTGTATATGATTTTAGTTTAAACGAAAAAAAGTCTAAGAAAACCTTATACTATTTTATATAACTTTAATAATAATATTAATAATTTTTGTTTTTGCTAAAAAAAAATCTTAAATAATAAAATATTTAAAAAAGAAACAAAATATCTTATATACTTTTTTGAATCAAAAAACATCAGCATTTTCATTTCTTATCAAAGTATTTACTTATGTGGTTTTTCATAAATTTTGTATGCGATTTTTTAAGTCATGAATGTTTCTCTTTGTGCTCTTTACCCTTTTTTCTCTAAGTGTTTTTTTTTACTTTTGTTGTATTTTCTTTTATTACTTTATTTGTTTTCATGTACTCGTAGTAGTTGTATTTTTTGTTTTTGTCATATTTCAAAATTTTATGTCTTAACATTTATGTTAACTTTTAATGTTTATATCCCTTTTACACTGGCGCATTGATAAGTGTAAAAGACGTGTTACAACAACAAAACATAAACAAAGCGAAAATCCGTTAGTCAGGCTCTTGCTCTTGTAAAAACAACGTTTGTTTACGTTCTCTTTTTATGGTTATGTTTATACCCCTCTTACACATAGTTTGTGAGTAGTGTAAAGGGGGTATTACTCTGCTCAACGACAAAAAAAGCTAATATTCGCGCTACCAGATTTTTTTTTATAGAATCAGTTTCTTCGTAATAAAAACCACCGAAATTGTATTAAGATTTAATATTTTAGGGAACAGAAATAATGCTTTAATAAGAACATATTTTACTATAATTGATAAAATGGGTTGTTGGGAAAGTAATTTCGTTTCTTAGGGGTAAATAAAGATCAATTTTATGCAACAGAAAAAATATTTTATTAGATTATATATTGGCCATTCTGGGTAACATCTTTTGCCATCTTCTGGATCATTGGTCCTGACATTTCAGAAGGTAAAATGTTAAATGTTGACGATATTCATCAGCTATTAAGTTTGAGGGATCTTTGTCGGCTTCAACAGCCTTAAGGAACGTTTTGTAAACCATTTCTGGCACTGGTACACTATCAACACATCTGCTTTCAAGAATATTCTGGGGGCATCTCGGTTTTATGTGTCGTACTCACATCATCTTATGCTTCTACGAATTAGACTTGCCGGATCGAAGCTTTGTACACCAAATCTGGCACTGGTGCACTATCAACACATCTGCTGTCAAGAATATTTCCCGGTGGAAATCGGTTTTATGTGCCATATACTACATAAAATCTTGCCATATTTTGGAGTTGCTGCATTCCAAACAAGCTACTTATATGAAAAAAAATTAAGATTGTTCTTTTGTAAGTAAACAGGATCTGTATTTACTTTTGCCCGTGCTTATAATCAATTTCAAATCAGGACTACCTTATCCAGGTTTCTGGATCTATTTAAAGTTCCCAAATAAGACATTTATGGACTTCTTTCGACAGTAGGAGAGCTTATAATCAATATCAAACCAGGAGTACCTAATCCAAGTTTCTGCATCGATCTAAAGTTCCCAAATAAGAAATATATGGAAATTTAATCTAGGCTTCTGGATCGATTTAAAGTTCCCAAATAAGAAATTTATGGACTTCTTACGTCAGGAGGAGAGCTTTTAATCATTTTCAATTTAGGAGTACCTAATCCAGGTTCCTAAAAACTATCTAAAGTTCCCAAATAGGATATTTATTGGTTCTTTCTTATGTCAGGAGGAGAGTAAATGACTAAATAAATGAAATACAGTCTTGGAGTGGTGAGGATTTATTTGAAGAAACCGGAGGGAAATCAGATATCAGCTCTTCCTCCTAGCTTGTTAGTGGATCAGAAGACGATAAGAGAACTAGTATCTTCCAGATCGACAAAATCAGTTATGTGTTATTTCCAAAGCTTTCAGGTGATCAAAAAATAGTAATATTTTGAGAAATTAAATATTGTTCAACTTTATTTCTCCCCGTTCAGGCACTTGCGCCAAGTATATTAAAATATTAATAAAGCGTGCCAATTCTGAATTGTCAATTCCCCTTCCTCTGGAATTGATGACCACTCGTGCTCCCTGGTTTTGGTAGAAATGTCATTCTTGTTGGCAACATCCTAAGTCGCTGTATAACCTCAACTATACAATAAGTAGCATTCAATAGAACATTTATTTTCGAATAAGTTTGATTCGGGTATGGAACCATCCTGCATTAATCAGATGTGAGGATTACCCGGCATCTCCATGAAGACTTGAGAATACACTAAAGACATTGTGTTTTCAATGGCATTTCCAATTGTTCTTAGTAACGATGAACCACTATTGCCAGACTTTCCTTGACAACATTTGCAAAAACATCTCCTCTAAGGCCCAAAAAACAAGGTTTTATATCGGCGATAAAACTTGATAGCTATGAATAAAAATCCCAAATCCAAAGACTTACCTCGTAGATTTGAGCGGTGGACAAGTTTTAATGAACAGAATAATAGAAGAAGACAAAGAAAATAGGTCCACGATTGCCTCAAAACAACTGCAGCTGATGGCCACTGACGGTCTATACTTCAAATAATTTCTTTATGAAAATAACTGCTTTTAACTAACTAAAGTTTTTAATATCCTGATTAAGGTCAATGTTTTTTATGTCCAAATTGAGGTCGAATTTTTTAATAGTAAAAACTTAATTTTAGATAAATGTGTTTTTAATTATTGTTTATACAAAAAAGAAGATTTTGAGGAAATTCAAGGTGACAAATCGATGGCATCACTACGTGAATTCAAATGTAAACAAAAGCAACATAACTGTAAATCATTCACATTAAATGAATAGCCATCATCACTTAAAAGGGTTACCAGACGTACTAAAGCGGAGAAAACTAAAAAAGCCGATAATTTTGTGAAAATTTAACAGAAATTAAAAAAAAAAGAAAAAAGGCTCTTGTTTATAAGCAACATTTTCATAGATATCTAAAATATTAGAAAATGGAAGAAATTTCAAACTACGAATAAACAACATGGGTCGAATTTTATAAAAAATTTCGAAATTTCGTATTTACTTATAAGGTAATCAAAAATAAGTAACAATAAGAAAATAACTGCAAAATCCCCCATAAACATTTGTTGAATGGCTAGTTTTGCTATTTTTTTTAATAAAATTATTCAAATATTAGTAAAATTACTATTTAAACCAAGAAATATTTATGTATTTTTATGTTTTTACCTTACCCTTATTGTGTAATACTAACCAAAACTATTAAAGAAACTTTTGTGTTTTTAATAATATTTTTTTCTAATTTTTGTGAAATGAAATTTAAATGTTTTAACTTTTATTTCTATCCCCCCTCCACACTAACCAAAAATATTAACACTTTTTATAAATATAATAAAAAAAATGTGTATATCAATGTTTCAGTATCCAAAATTCCTCGCCATTATAATCAGAATCTCGTCAAATCACTACTAAAACACAAAATTTATATGTTTTATATATGAAAAAAAAAACAAAATTTGGGTGTTTTAAAACCTTGTTTTTTGTATCTTTCCCATTTTTCTTCTTTTTTCTCTTTTTTTTATATAAAACTTTAAACTTTCTTCTAAAATTTGTAAAAATGAATTATGGCACGCTTTTAAACAAATCCTGAAAAATCTGAAAAAATTATATAATAAAACATAAAAATCTTAAATTTAATAAATCCTCTAACGCGTGTCGTATTATATGTGTGTTACTGTGATGTTACTGTGAACCAGATAATCCCTATCCCAAAGACTCAGCTTCTAGCTATCACCAGCAACGGAATCTTGTACTGCTAACATCTGCAGGCGGCATCATTGTTTTTCTATTACCTCTCATCAGGAGTTTAGGGGCAACTCTACACTCGCTGGCATCTCTAGAGGCCTCGTTGTAAAAATCACTTATATATCCCCCCGTCAAAAGGTGTTTTTAAGTCCTGTTTTCTTAATATTTAAGCTGTATAAAATCTTAAAACAAAAACATTCTTAAACTGAAAAGCATTTCTTAATTTTTAGTTCACAATCTTAAATATTTTAAAGAAATCTCATAACAAAACAAGAAATCTCTTTATTTTTCATTCTATAGATTTTATATAAATGTTACTTAAATATTCCATACATTCTTTAAATAAAATACGTATTATTAAAATTTAATTTGTTATTGAAATTTATAAATATATCATATTGTTTGTTAAGCCTTTAAGCAATTGTTAATTAAAAATAAAACTTATTATAAATTCTTTGTAAAATACAATTTAAAATTTTTAGTTTTTTTTCTTTTTATTTCGTTTTACATTTCTCCCTAGTTCTGTACTATTTCCGTTATTGTTCACTTCTATTTTCGTTATTCTATTTAAAATCAATTTTTTAGTTCAGTTCTAGTTCAGTTCTAATTCAGTTCTAGTTCAGTTCTAGTTCATTTCTAGTTCAGTTCTAGTTCTGTTCTAGTTCAGTTCTAGTTCAGTTCTAGTTCAGTTCTAGTTCAGTTCTAGTTCAGTTCTAGTTCAGTTCTAGTTCAGTTCTAGTTCAGTTCTAGTTCAGTTCTAGTTCAGTTCTAGTTCAGTTCTAGTTCAGTTCTAGTTCAGTTCTAGTTCAGTTCTAGTTCAGTTCTAGTTCAGTTCTAGTTCAGTTCTAGTTCAGTTCTAGTTCAGTTCTAGTTCAGTTCTAGTTCAGTTCTAGTTCAGTTCTAGTTCAGTTCTAGTTCAGTTCTAGTTCAGTTCTAGTTCAGTTCTAGTTCAGTTCTAGTTCAGTTCTAGTTCAGTTCTAGTTCAGTTCTAGTTCAGTTCTAGTTCAGTTCTAGTTCAGTTCTAGTTCAGTTCTAGTTCAGTTCTAGTTCAGTTCTAGTTCAGTTCTAGTTCAGTTCTAGTTCAGTTCTAGTTCAGTTCTAGTTCAGTTCTAGTTCAGTTCTAGTTCAGTTCTAGTTCAGTTCTAGTTCAGTTCTAGTTCAGTTCTAGTTCAGTTCTAGTTCAGTTCTAGTTCAGTTCTAGTTCAGTTCTAGTTCAGTTCTAGTTCAGTTCTAGTTCAGTTCTAGTTCAGTTCTAGTTCAGTTCTAGTTCAGTTCTAGTTCAGTTCTAGTTCAGTTCTAGTTCAGTTCTAGTTCAGTTCTAGTTCAGTTCTAGTTCAGTTCTAGTTCAGTTCTAGTTCAGTTCTAGTTCAGTTCTAGTTCAGTTCTAGTTCAGTTCTAGTTCAGTTCTAGTTCAGTTCTAGTTCAGTTCTAGTTCAGTTCTAGTTCAGTTCTAGTTCAGTTCTAGTTCAGTTCTAGTTCAGTTCTAGTTCAGTTCTAGTTCAGTTCTAGTTCAGTTCTAGTTCAGTTCTAGTTCAGTTCTAGTTCAGTTCTAGTTCAGTTCTAGTTCAGTTCTAGTTCAGTTCTAGTTCAGTTCTAGTTCAGTTCTAGTTCAGTTCTAGTTCAGTTCTAGTTCAGTTCTAGTTCAGTTCTAGTTCAGTTCTAGTTCAGTTCTAGTTCAGTTCTAGTTCAGTTCTAGTTCAGTTCTAGTTCAGTTCTAGTTCAGTTCTAGTTCAGTTCTAGTTCAGTTCTAGTTCAGTTCTAGTTCAGTTCTAGTTCAGTTCTAGTTCAGTTCTAGTTCAGTTCTAGTTCAGTTCTAGTTCAGTTCTAGTTCAGTTCTAGTTCAGTTCTAGTTCAGTTCTAGTTCAGTTCTAGTTCAGTTCTAGTTCAGTTCTAGTTCAGTTCTAGTTCAGTTCTAGTTCAGTTCTAGTTCAGTTCTAGTTCAGTTCTAGTTCAGTTCTAGTTCAGTTCTAGTTCAGTTCTAGTTCAGTTCTAGTTCAGTTCTAGTTCAGTTCTAGTTCAGTTCTAGTTCAGTTCTAGTTCAGTTCTAGTTCAGTTCTAGTTCAGTTCTAGTTCAGTTCTAGTTCAGTTCTAGTTCAGTTCTAGTTCAGTTCTAGTTCAGTTCTAGTTCAGTTCTAGTTCAGTTCTAGTTCAGTTCTAGTTCAGTTCTAGTTCAGTTCTAGTTCAGTTCTAGTTCAGTTCTAGTTCAGTTCTAGTTCAGTTCTAGTTCAGTTCTAGTTCAGTTCTAGTTCAGTTCTAGTTCAGTTCTAGTTCAGTTCTAGTTCAGTTCTAGTTCAGTTCTAGTTCAGTTCTAGTTCAGTTCTAGTTCAGTTCTAGTTCAGTTCTAGTTCAGTTCTAGTTCAGTTCTAGTTCAGTTCTAGTTCAGTTCTAGTTCAGTTCTAGTTCAGTTCTAGTTCAGTTCTAGTTCAGTTCTAGTTCAGTTCTAGTTCAGTTCTAGTTCAGTTCTAGTTCAGTTCTAGTTCAGTTCTAGTTCAGTTCTAGTTCAGTTCTAGTTCAGTTCTAGTTCAGTTCTAGTTCAGTTCTAGTTCAGTTCTAGTTCAGTTCTAGTTCAGTTCTAGTTCAGTTCTAGTTCAGTTCTAGTTCAGTTCTAGTTCAGTTCTAGTTCAGTTCTAGTTCAGTTCTAGTTCAGTTCTAGTTCAGTTCTAGTTCAGTTCTAGTTCAGTTCTAGTTCAGTTCTAGTTCAGTTCTAGTTCAGTTCTAGTTCAGTTCTAGTTCAGTTCTAGTTCAGTTCTAGTTCAGTTCTAGTTCAGTTCTAGTTCAGTTCTAGTTCAGTTCTAGTTCAGTTCTAGTTCAGTTCTAGTTCAGTTCTAGTTCAGTTCTAGTTCAGTTCTAGTTCAGTTCTAGTTCAGTTCTAGTTCAGTTCTAGTTCAGTTCTAGTTCAGTTCTAGTTCAGTTCTAGTTCAGTTCTAGTTCAGTTCTAGTTCAGTTCTAGTTCAGTTCTAGTTCAGTTCTAGTTCAGTTCTAGTTCAGTTCTAGTTCAGTTCTAGTTCAGTTCTAGTTCAGTTCTAGTTCAGTTCTAGTTCAGTTCTAGTTCAGTTCTAGTTCAGTTCTAGTTCAGTTCTAGTTCAGTTCTAGTTCAGTTCTAGTTCAGTTCTAGTTCAGTTCTAGTTCAGTTCTAGTTCAGTTCTAGTTCAGTTCTAGTTCAGTTCTAGTTCAGTTCTAGTTCAGTTCTAGTTCAGTTCTAGTTCAGTTCTAGTTCAGTTCTAGTTCAGTTCTAGTTCAGTTCTAGTTCAGTTCTAGTTCAGTTCTAGTTCAGTTCTAGTTCAGTTCTAGTTCAGTTCTAGTTCAGTTCTAGTTCAGTTCTAGTTCAGTTCTAGTTCAGTTCTAGTTCAGTTCTAGTTCAGTTCTAGTTCAGTTCTAGTTCAGTTCTAGTTCAGTTCTAGTTCAGTTCTAGTTCAGTTCTAGTTCAGTTCTAGTTCAGTTCTAGTTCAGTTCTAGTTCAGTTCTAGTTCAGTTCTAGTTCAGTTCTAGTTCAGTTCTAGTTCAGTTCTAGTTCAGTTCTAGTTCAGTTCAGTTCTAGTTCAGTTCTAGTTCAGTTCTAGTTCAGTTCTAGTTCAGTTCTAGTTCAGTTCTAGTTCAGTTCTAGTTCAGTTCTAGTTCAGTTCTAGTTCAGTTCTAGTTCAGTTCTAGTTCAGTTCTAGTTCAGTTCTAGTTCAGTTCTAGTTCAGTTCTAGTTCAGTTCTAGTTCAGTTCTAGTTCAGTTCTAGTTCAGTTCTAGTTCAGTTCTAGTTCAGTTCTAGTTCAGTTCTAGTTCAGTTCTAGTTCAGTTCTAGTTCAGTTCTAGTTCAGTTCTAGTTCAGTTCTAGTTCAGTTCTAGTTCAGTTCTAGTTCAGTTCTAGTTCAGTTCTAGTTCAGTTCTAGTTCAGTTCTAGTTCAGTTCTAGTTCAGTTCTAGTTCAGTTCTAGTTCTAGTTCAGTTCTAGTTCAGTTCTAGTTCAGTTCTAGTTCAGTTCTAGTTCAGTTCTAGTTCAGTTCTAGTTCAGTTCTAGTTCAGTTCTAGTTCAGTTCTAGTTCTAGTTCTAGTTCTAGTTCAGTTCTAGTTCAGTTCTAGTTCAGTTCTAGTTCAGTTCTAGTTCAGTTCTAGTTCAGTTCTAGTTCAGTTCTAGTTCAGTTCTAGTTCAGTTCTAGTTCAGTTCTAGTTCAGTTCTAGTTCAGTTCTAGTTCAGTTCTAGTTCAGTTCTAGTTCAGTTCTAGTTCAGTTCTAGTTCAGTTCTAGTTCAGTTCTAGTTCAGTTCTAGTTCAGTTCTAGTTCAGTTCTAGTTCAGTTCTAGTTCAGTTCTAGTTCAGTTCTAGTTCAGTTCTAGTTCAGTTCTAGTTCAGTTCTAGTTCAGTTCTAGTTCAGTTCTAGTTCAGTTCTAGTTCAGTTCTAGTTCAGTTCTAGTTCAGTTCTAGTTCAGTTCTAGTTCAGTTCTAGTTCAGTTCTAGTTCAGTTCTAGTTCAGTTCTAGTTCAGTTCTAGTTCAGTTCTAGTTCAGTTCTAGTTCAGTTCTAGTTCAGTTCTAGTTCAGTTCTAGTTCAGTTCTAGTTCAGTTCTAGTTCAGTTCTAGTTCAGTTCTAGTTCTAGTTCAGTTCTAGTTCAGTTCTAGTTCAGTTCTAGTTCAGTTCTAGTTCAGTTCTAGTTCAGTTCTAGTTCAGTTCTAGTTCAGTTCTAGTTCAGTTCTAGTTCAGTTCTAGTTCAGTTCTAGTTCAGTTCTAGTTCAGTTCTAGTTCAGTTCTAGTTCAGTTCTAGTTCAGTTCTAGTTCAGTTCTAGTTCAGTTCTAGTTCAGTTCTAGTTCAGTTCTAGTTCAGTTCTAGTTCAGTTCTAGTTCAGTTCTAGTTCAGTTCTAGTTCAGTTCTAGTTCAGTTCTAGCTCAGTTTTAGCTCAGTTCTAGTTCAGTTCTAGTTCAGTTCTAGTTCAATTCTAGTTCAGTTCTAGTTCAATTCTGTTCGTATTTATTTCAAAAAATTTGTATTCAATTTTTTTCCACATCTCCATTTTTAGTTTTTTAAGTAATTCCATCATTTAAATAACCTTAAACACTGCCAAAAATTTTTGGAAATTATTTTGTTTTTTACAAAAATTTCCAAAATTTATAAAAATTTACAACAATAATTACTAAAACAAACCATTTCTAAAACAAAATATACATATATTAAATTTTATATAGTATAAATTTTATATATTTATGTGTAAATATAATAACAAATAGTTTATATTAATTGTTTATAGCCAGAAAACGAAATAATGACTCTAATATATACAGAAACATATCCTCCCATGATTTTTATATAAAACCGATTTTTGTCAGAAAAAAAAAATATAGAAAATTTTGGACACCGTTTACAAATTACAGCGAAACAGTTTAATTTTTCTGAATACAGAATTTTTGGCGGGTTTTAAGTTAAATGTTTAAAAGAGTAACATCTCTTTTTAAGGTAAAACACTCTCAGTGAGAATCTGGTCAAAAGAAAGAGGAGGGAACAGTGTTACCATGAATTTTAAATCTAAAAATTTGAAAAATCGACTTCTGAAGAATGAAAATAACTAAAGAAATCATAGTCTTTGAAAATTTGACAAATTTTAGATTTCAACTTGGAAACCTGCCTAGATTCTGGTGGACAATTTTTATAATTTTAAATTCAAATCCTGTTAATTTTCCGCTTTCGATATAAAATTTATAAAAATAAGCCTAATAATATAATTATATTGTTGTGTTTTAGAAAAGTATACGTTAAAGACAATAAATGGATTTTATGAAGAAAAAATTGGTTTAAGAAATTAAAAAGAAAGAAATATATCAGTAAAACTATAAAACATCATAAACACAGCAAATCAGGCAAAGAGTGGATTTTCAAGGAAATATACAAATCTGGCAACTTTCAAATATTACTCTTTTGCTAAATTGTTAATGTTTCAAACGCTAGACGGCTTAGTCGTCTTTATAACGAAATTCCTCTAAATGTTTTTATTATTAAAATATTAACAAAAATTATAAACGAATAATATTTGTTCGTGTAAAAGCCTCCATTAGTTAAAACGTATTTAGTTCAATTTTATATTATAAATATGAAAATATAGTTAGTAAAATTTTACAACACACTCAAAATACCACAAAAAAAAGAAGAAAAGTGAAAATGAATTTAAAAGCGATTTAGTTCTGACTCAATTCAGTTCTGCTTCTCTACTAATTCCATTTTAGTTCAGTTCAAATTCATTTATAGTTCATTTTCACAGTTCATCAATTTGTGTCTGAAACTTATTAAAACCAGTGTGTATTGAAACCCGCCTCTTTAATCAATATTAGCATTAAAATATTTATAAATAAACAATTTATTAAGTGTACATAATTTAAATAGATGAAAATATTAAATAAACTATAAATAATATTAAGTAAAATTAAAAATAAGTTATAAAAATTGCTATAAAATAAAAAATTTGTGTTAAACGAAATGTTCTTGAACATATTAACATTTCTCAATAGTTTAGAAGCAGTTGCTTACAAACTTTGTTTATATATATCCTCCCACTTCTACAGCTAAGAATCTAAAACTTTGATCAAGCATCAACATAAGGAGAAAGGTTTTCAAACTTAAAATAGAGGGTGTCATAAAACAAAAAAGAAAACAATATTTGAACAGTTTAAAGGCAACAAACAAACATTTTTGTATTTATTTATCTTCTCTCTTACTTTTAAGTGCCGGAAATGAGAGAATTTAAATAATTTACTACAAAGGCTCTCAAACTGTTAATATAATTTGATAGGATTTCAAACTTTAAACAGTGGCTCTCATAAAGGAAAGACAAAATATGATATGAACGTGATTGATTCGAAATAATTCGAATATTAAGAAAAACATCTGAAATTTTATATTAAGTATTTAAATTATTTATAAAAACCAAAAAACTGTCTATGTATTTTTCCCCTAAACGTAATTTTTAGCGGTTAATGTCAAAGTATATCCAAAAAATGCTGTTAATTTAAAAGGTAATATAAAACAAATCAACAAAGTTTATATTAATACAACTAAAAAAACTAACATTTAGTAACAAAAGCCTATTAGTAACACCACTTTAGAATTTAGCCACTTGTTTAGACATAATCCCTTTCCCTCAACTCATTTTTAAGTGAGAAAAGAACAAACTACACTGTAAATAAATTTATAATTTCAAATTTCCAGCTTTAACTCTTACTTTTTCACTTTCCTCTTCCCCCCACTAAAAGCCTGTATTATTAATGTATATACTTTTTTCGATTTAATAATTTCACCCAAAAAATCTATAAAATCAAAACAAAATGCTTTAACTATTTTTTTTAATATTTTGAATTTTTCGTTTTTGTCTGAGAAAAATTTTTGCATTGGTTGTTGTTTCTCTCTAAGTTTGTTAATGTCCTTTATAATTTTGGATTATCCTTTAATTCTTACTGCATGCTGGCTTTAATTTGATTGCTGATTGAGAAATTTTTAATGCGAATTGGTTGTATCATTTATGCTTTTTTATTATTAATTTTTTATAATTTGGTATGATCTTTTTTTCAATTTTAATTTGTAAATTATTTTTGAGAATTGTTTCAAGAACATCAGAAAATATCAAAATCCATACACACACAAAAATGTAAAAACAAATCGTTAAAAAAATATTCAAAAAAGAAATCACTATTTCATTAATATTGGAGTTTGCTTTTAGTTAATAAGTTTTAGTAATTTAAGCTTAAAAAAAAAAAAAAAAAAAAAAAATTTCATGAGAAAAAGGTTTGGTCATTTAAAAATAATGACTGATCAAACAAAATTTTAAAAAATATTTGAAATTTGTATCTTTAATTGTACTAAAATTCCAAGCGAATATCCTGGAATTTTGTGTTGTTTTTTGCCGTCTAATAATTACAAGATTGTCTAATAACCTTTAAACTGAAAATCTACAACAGCGCGATTATGCATTGAACATTGGAACCTCTATAACATGATCTTCCGGTGATGCTTTCATATTCGGCAATGATGTAGTGAAAATATGGTACTAAAAACTATCCGAATTTCGGTATTTCAAGTATTAATATCTTATTTTTGTTAAATTCTTGTTCAGTTCTAGTTCAATTCTAGTTCAGTTCTAGTTCACTTCTAGTCCAGTTCTAGTTCAGTTCTAGTTCAGTTCTAGTTCAGTTCTAGTTCAGTTCTAGTTCAGTTCTAGTTCAGTTCTAGTTCAGTTCTAGTTCAGTTCTAGTTCAGTTCTAGTTCAGTTCTAGTTCAGTTCTAGTTCAGTTCTAGTTCAGTTCTAGTTCAGTTCTAGTTCAGTTCTAGTTCAGTTCTAGTTCAGTTCTAGTGCAGTTCTGGTTCAGTTCTAGTTCAGTTCTAGTTCAGTTCTAGTTCAGTTCTAGTTCAGTTCTAGTTCAGTTCTAGTTCAGTTCTAGTTCAGTTCTAGTTCAGTTCTAGTTCAGTTCTAGTTCAGTTCTAGTTCAGTTCTAGTTCAGTTCTAGTTCAGTTCTAGTTCAGTTCTAGTTCAGTTCTAGTTCAGTTCTAGTTCAGTTCTAGTTCAGTTCTAGTTCAGTTCTAGTTCAGTTCTAGTTCAGTTCTAGTTCAGTTCTAGTTCAGTTCTAGTTCAGTTCTAGTTCAGTTCTAGTTCAGTTCTAGTTCAGTTCTAGTTCAGTTCTAGTTCAGTTCTAGTTCAGTTCTAGTTCAGTTCTAGTTCAGTTCTAGTTCAGTTCTAGTTCAGTTCTAGTTCAGTTCTAGTTCAGTTCTAGTTCAGTTCTAGTTCAGTTCTAGTTCAGTTCTAGTTCAGTTCTAGTTCAGTTCTAGTTCAGTTCTAGTTCAGTTCTAGTTCAGTTCTAGTTCAGTTCTAGTTCAGTTCTAGTTCAGTTCTAGTTCAGTTCTAGTTCAGTTCTAGTTCAGTTCTAGTTCAGTTCTAGTTCAGTTCTAGTTCAGTTCTAGTTCAGTTCTAGTTCAGTTCTAGTTCAGTTCTAGTTCAGTTCTAGTTCAGTTCTAGTTCAGTTCTAGTTCAGTTCTAGTTCAGTTCTAGTTCAGTTCTAGTTCAGTTCTAGTTCAGTTCTAGTTCAGTTCTAGTTCAGTTCTAGTTCAGTTCTAGTTCAGTTCTAGTTCAGTTCTAGTTCAGTTCTAGTTCACTTCTAGTTCACTTCTAGTTCACTTCTAGTTCAGTTCTAGTTCAGTTCTAGTTCAGTTCTAGTTCTAGTTCAGTTCTAGTTCTAGTTCAGTTCTAGTTCAGTTCTAGTTCAGTTCTAGTTCAGTTCTAGTTCAGTTCTAGTTCAGTTCTAGTTCAGTTCTAGTTCAGTTCTAGTTCAGTTCTAGTTCAGTTCTAGTTCAGTTCTAGTTCAGTTCTAGTTCAGTTCTAGTTCAGTTCTAGTTCAGTTCTAGTTCAGTTCTAGTTCAGTTCTAGTTCAGTTCTAGTTCAGTTCTAGTTCAGTTCTAGTTCAGTTCTAGTTCAGTTCTAGTTCAGTTCTAGTTCAGTTCTAGTTCAGTTCTAGTTCAGTTCTAGTTCAGTTCTAGTTCAGTTCTAGTTCAGTTCTAGTTCAGTTCTAGTTCAGTTCTAGTTCAGTTCTAGTTCAGTTCTAGTTCAGTTCTAGTTCAGTTCTAGTTCAGTTCTAGTTCAGTTCTAGTTCAGTTCTAGTTCAGTTCTAGTTCAGTTCTAGTTCAGTTCTAGTTCAGTTCTAGTTCAGTTCTAGTTCAGTTCTAGTTCAGTTCTAGTTCAGTTCTAGTTCAGTTCTAGTTCAGTTCTAGTTCAGTTCTAGTTCAGTTCTAGTTCAGTTCTAGTTCAGTTCTAGTTCAGTTCTAGTTCAGTTCTAGTTCAGTTCTAGTTCAGTTCTAGTTCAGTTCTAGTTCAGTTCTAGTTCAGTTCTAGTTCAGTTCTAGTTCAGTTCTAGTTCAGTTCTAGTTCAGTTCTAGTTCAGTTCTAGTTCAGTTCTAGTTCAGTTCTAGTTCAGTTCTAGTTCAGTTCTAGTTCAGTTCTAGTTCAGTTCTAGTTCTAGTTCAGTTCTAGTTCAGTTCTAGTTCAGTTCTAGTTCAGTTCTAGTTCAGTTCTAGTTCAGTTCTAGTTCAGTTCTAGTTCAGTTCTAGTTCAGTTCTAGTTCAGTTCTAGTTCAGTTCTAGTTCAGTTCTAGTTCAGTTCTAGTTCAGTTCTAGTTCAGTTCTAGTTCAGTTCTAGTTCAGTTCTAGTTCAGTTCTAGTTCAGTTCTAGTTCAGTTCTAGTTCAGTTCTAGTTCAGTTCTAGTTCAGTTCTAGTTCAGTTCTAGTTCAGTTCTAGTTCAGTTCTAGTTCAGTTCTAGTTCAGTTCTAGTTCAGTTCTAGTTCAGTTCTAGTTCAGTTCTAGTTCAGTTCTAGTTCAGTTCTAGTTCAGTTCTAGTTCAGTTCTAGTTCAGTTCTAGTTCAGTTCTAGTTCAGTTCTAGTTCAGTTCTAGTTCAGTTCTAGTTCAGTTCTAGTTCAGTTCTAGTTCAGTTCTAGTTCAGTTCTAGTTCAGTTCTAGTTCAGTTCTAGTTCAGTTCTAGTTCAGTTCTAGTTCAGTTCTAGTTCAGTTCTAGTTCAGTTCTAGTTCAGTTCTAGTTCAGTTCTAGTTCAGTTCTAGTTCAGTTCTAGTTCAGTTCTAGTTCAGTTCTAGTTCAGTTCTAGTTCAGTTCTAGTTCAGTTCTAGTTCAGTTCTAGTTCAGTTCTAGTTCAGTTCTAGTTCAGTTCTAGTTCAGTTCTAGTTCAGTTCTAGTTCAGTTCTAGTTCAGTTCTAGTTCAGTTCTAGTTCAGTTCTAGTTCAGTTCTAGTTCAGTTCTAGTTCAGTTCTAGTTCAGTTCTAGTTCAGTTCTAGTTCAGTTCTAGTTCAGTTCTAGTTCAGTTCTAGTTCAGTTCTAGTTCAGTTCTAGTTCAGTTCTAGTTCAGTTCTAGTTCAGTTCTAGTTCAGTTCTAGTTCAGTTCTAGTTCAGTTCTAGTTCAGTTCTAGTTCAGTTCTAGTTCAGTTCTAGTTCAGTTCTAGTTCAGTTCTAGTTCAGTTCTAGTTCAGTTCTAGTTCAGTTCTAGTTCAGTTCTAGTTCAGTTCTAGTTCAGTTCTAGTTCAGTTCTAGTTCAGTTCTAGTTCAGTTCTAGTTCAGTTCTAGTTCAGTTCTAGTTCAGTTCTAGTTCAGTTCTAGTTCAGTTCAAGTTCAGTTCAATTTCAGTTCTAGTTAAGTTCTACTTCAGTTCTACATAGTTCAAATCCATTTAAGATCACATGAACTCAACGTTTCTCAAAACACAAATTGGTAAATCTTGCGTTATAACTTGGACGTACATCCGCACGAAATTTAACCTACATATGAACTAAATGTAAACGACCACGCCGACGACGTTTGTTCTTTGAGTGAGTTCTGAAGCAGTTGATAACTCACTCTAAGTTTCACCGAAAAATTTCTGAATGATGAATAAACAAACTTAGCAAATCCGGTTTTTAGGTTGGTGCGACATCGGTCCATATTTCTTCGAGAACATCAACGATTTTTGGTTTGTAAGAACATGATCATCTCACGTGGCGTTGATCAACCGAGATCCACAGATGTATCAGATATCCCATGCCTTCTGTCAAATTCAGCCTGATTTATGGAACAGAGTCATAATGAGCTCGGCCATAAGGAAGCGTTGTGCAACTTTGGTAGTTTTATTCTACACATACTTGCATCAATAGGTCTTTCAAGCTAAAGTTTTGATGACAGGTCATTTTCAGTTCAGTTTTAGTTCAGCTCTAGTTCGGTTCTACTTCACGTCTGGTTCCTTTTCTCATGAAATTTTCTTTTAAAATAAAACAATAACCAAATCATAAATAATGTACAAACAAAAAATCTCGCCAAATGGCAACAAGATCTAGAAACTTAGTGGACCTAATTTTGTTAAAAGATTATATTCCCCCCAAACCCGGTTTAAGAACATTAAAAAAAAAACTAAACAATAGAAACGTTTCAAAACTTAAATTAACCCTCAAAACTTTACCATTTATCCTCATTTAGGTATTGATGTCATACAAATGGCCGAAAGGCAAGTGCTTTCCTCAGCCTCTATAGTGGGCATAGCTGTAGGTGGTGTATTACTTTTACTCTTTATTGTGGATTTGCTGTGCTGTGTAACCATTAATATGGGCGTTATGGCCAGTATGTGTAGGCGTACCAAACGTTCACCCTCAGAAATTGACGAGGAAGCCAAATTGGGAAGGTAAGCATTCATAAGAGTTGAAAATAATTTTGGTTTCTTTCAAAGTTTTGGATTTTTAGCTGAACTATTAGACTAATATTGAAACATCATATAATATTGCACTAAAATAACATTTAATTTTAAAATTCTTTTATTTATTTTTTCAAATTTGTCTTTTCTGAAACCAAAAAAAAAGTGTTAAATTAATCAAAGTGAAACCCCTTAATGTGGATGTACATTATCATTGGGTTTTTCGACCCAAGTCTTTCTTAAACAATCGCAATTCATTGGCCTTGGTTTAAATTTTAGTTTTTTTTTCAAAAATTTTTTTAAGATTTAAGTTAAAATTTTACGACCCAAAAAAAGTGCAATATTAAATGATTTAGTTCTTTTTTAACATTTTCCCCTAATTTTCCTAGTTTTTAAATTTTAATTAATACTACTAATTTAGTTTTTATCTGAGTTAATTAGTTTATTATTTAGTTAAGTGATTTAGTTTGTTATATAATCATCATCATTATCATTATCATTTCCCTTTTACTCCCAACCTTTTCAAAATCCTTTGTTTTTTATTACAAAAAAAATCCAATTACAAAATCAAAATTTCATTTATCGTAAAAAATCAAATCAAAATCATTTATACCCTACAAACAACCACAAAACAATATTACAAATTTAACCAAGCAGTCTTTATGGTTGGCGTTTCCCGCTACCTTATTGCAGTGGCCAGCTGGTTAAGGAGCCACCACCATCACCGTTGCCCCTGCCACCTCCCGTTAAATTAGGTGGATCACCAATGTTATCACCATCGTACGTAATATTTAAGCAAAATTTGTAATAACTCATAAATAGTAAACACCTATTATATACTAACTATTTAGAAACTATCTTAGAAAATCTTATACTAATATCTTACTAATCCCCTAACAATCAATCATATCACACACATTTGTTATTAATTAAATCTTAAATTAAATTAATCAATTATTTATTATTAGCTAAAGTTGAACCTAAAAAATAATAATACCAAGGAAGCATGTGGAATTGAGTTAAAATATATATAAAATTTACATATGAATAATTAAAATTCTTCATTTGTCCCAGAAAATCGATTTTAATAAATTGTTCATATATTCTGCTTTAGTAATCAATTTAAACCATCTGGTATCCTTAAAAAAGCAATGACTCCTAAACTAAAATCCTAGCAAACTAAATCCACCGTTATATTGAATATGTAAACAAACTTTAAGCCATGACTTTTAAAACAAAATAAACAGTTTATTGAGAGTGAAAACAAACTCTAATCAACTCTCTATACTAAAAGGAGTGACTCTCAAACCAAAACTCCTTTTATAACTAATGAGCCGTTATTTTGATAATGTAAACAAACTTTAACTCACTCTCCGTACTGTAAGCAATGACTTTCAAACTAAAGTACTATAATAACTAAAAAACATTTAATTGATAGAAATTATTATTATGACTGTAATTATTCTATGTACTGTAAGCACTGACTTTTAAGTCGGAATACAGTTGAATAAAAAATACCGGTAGTACTCTTAAACTGTTGGTTAAATAACTTTAAACATTAAAAACCTTTAATTCATATGTAAAATTTTTATATATTTTTAGAAGTAGATAAATAATAATTTTTATTAAACAAATTTCTTTAAATTTTATTAAATGAAAATAAAAAATTCTTATTTCTCTCTTTTTTTCCTCCTCTTAGAGATGAAAAGCAGCCCCTACAAACCCCTACGGGTAGTATGAAACAAAATTCTACCATTGAGTTTGATGGAAAATTTGTACATTCAAGAAGTGGTGAAATCATAGGTAAAAATTCCGCCGTATAAATTGCCTTAACTCAAAAACAATATTGAAAATTATAAGAAAATAAAACGAGAATTTATACAGTTATTCAAAAAGAGTTATGGAATAAAATTTGGAAAATCTTTTGAATTAAAAAGATTTTTCCCAAATTTCTTTAAAATAAATATGCTTGGATTAATAAATATATACGGATATAAACAATTTATATAGAGTAAAAAGATATTTATAAAACCTAATTAATGTGTTAGCAAAAAAACGAAATTGTAATTAATTTAATTTTGATTTAAATTGCATTAATTTTAATAGAAATTCCTCATTAGTTAATGTCGTAAACCTAGTATTATCGTTTCCAAATGCTAAAATGTACAAAAAAGTAAATGTAATGGGAATTTATAAGTTTAAATATTGAAAAGTTTCAGTTTAGTTTTTTAGTTGAAAATGCCTTAATTACAAATTTATTATTATTTAAATAATTAAATATAAATAAAACTAAGTTTAGAAAATAATTTTAAGTTTCATCTAAAATAACATGCCATTTATTTTAAGTACATAATTATAATTATTAAGCCTAAAATTTTTTATTATTATTATATAGAAAACACCACATTTTTAACAAACATGACAATTTCGATACTCCAGAAAAGTTGAAATTTAAAATATTTTAAAAAATTTATTATTATTTCAGTACCATTTCTGATATAAATATTACCATTTCATTTTGCTAAGTCATAAAAATATTATTACAATTTTTGGCTTGATAGTTCGAAATTATTTTTTTAGAATAATTTTCAGTTTTGAGTCATTTTTTAGAATTTCTCGATATTTTTTTTATTACAAAACAAAAAATATATTTAAATAATTTGAAAGACTGCAAAAAATACTTAAAAAATTATTTTTCTCATGACATTTTTCCAAAAAAAAAAAATATTTATAAAATTGGTACTTAATCCATTATGACAAATTTATTACATTTTTAATTTTGAATAATTTTCTAAATCAATTAACAAATTGAAATTATAATTTTTTATATACATAAATATTTAAATAAAACTAAATAAATAAATTTAAGTGTAAATTGTGGCTTATGTGAATAAAATTTCAGCTAATAAGATTAAAAATAAAAGTATATTGAAAGAAAAATAAAAATATTTAGTAAAAAATAGAAAAAAATACAAAAAGTGACAGAACAATTTAAAAATCAACAAAACATTTTTAAGAAGTATTTCTTTATGCTTATTATTCTTACAGAAAATATTACAAATTTTCGGTTTATGATTAAATCTTTAACAATTTTATTAGTAAAAGGTAAAAGTTTTGTTTTTAAATTTTCTTAACTTTTTTGTTTTAATTTTATCAAAATTTCTTTTGTTTTATCACTTTTTGTATTTTAAGACAAGAACAATGCTCAATATTTATTTTAAAATAATAAAAATTATATCCCTAAAATTAATTGAGGTCCTTAAATCGAATATGAATTCATGTCAAGTCAAAAATATAACTTAGAAGAATTCTAATATGGTATTTTTAAGGTTTTCAATTTAATCTTAAACTCTAATATATTCTTATAAAAAATTAAAATATATTCAAATAAAAGAAAACTTAAATAAATCAAACAAGAATTGAGGCCAAAATATTTAAAAAGAAATAATACGAAAATAAATATTTATAAAACTTTATAAAATTTTGTTCATATATGCACTGGACATTCAATAATTAACTCTTTTAATGAAATTGAATTTTGTTTATTAAATTTTAATATTTAATATTTTAATATGGTAAGAAGTTGGCATCCTTAAGCAGTAAGAATGCCAGCAGTGACGTTCATACAATGACTTTCAAGCTTACAAGACATATAAATTTGATCAAATAGGTCTCTTAGACCATTTTAAAAAGGTATTAAGTTGTTTTTATTACTCAAAGTCCTTAAAACTTAAAAACCTGACTAAAAAGTTAATTTTCTTCGTTGGTGCAAAATTTAATAAAGATATTTTCCATACCTGGCACATATTTCTAATGACTCTCAAACCTTTAAGGCCGTACTCCAAGTACTCCCAAACCAATTTATGCACTAAAAACAATTTAGATCATTATGACATTATCATAGATAAAATTAAATATACCAGTTATTTTTAAACTGTAAACAGCTATAGATATAAAATTAAAGATAATAGTGACTGACAAACTGTAAATATAGTAAACTGCATTAAAAAACAACTGTATTGAGATCTAAGAGAAATATTATAATATCAGTGATTCTCGAACTGTAAAAAGTTACAAAGATAAGATTAAAGATGACTATGACTCTCAAACTTTGGACAGTTGCAAAGAAAGAATTAACAACATCAGTGACTCTTAAACTGTAAGCCGTACAAAGAGAAACTAAAAGATAACAGTAACACTCAAACTGTAAACAGTTTAAAGTTGAAATTAAAAAAAAGCTCTATGACTTTTAACAGTTACAAAGACAACAGTGATACTCAAACTATAATTTTTTTTATACCTTGATATTTTTATTAAAAAAATGCATCAGATTTCTATTTTTTGCATTTAAAATTAAATTTTTTTTAAATTACATTGTCCAGTGCATTTAAAATTCGGCTAAGTCGAATAATATACCAAAAAATACATTAATTTCTTTTAAATTTCCTCATAATAAATTTATTTCATTTTAATTTAAATTTGTTCATATAAAAAACATACTGTATAAATTATTAAAGTTAAGAATAACTTAGTATAGTTACAATTAATGATAAGTAAATGTATTTATTAAATAAGTAAGTTTAAAATTATATTAAATAAAAATTAACAAAAAAAAACAACCTTTTCCACCAACAAAAAATTATATACAAAAAAATTCAATAAAAATTTATAATACAAAAAAAAAAAAAATAAATATTATCTTTTTATTTAATTGCCACATAAGTTGATTAGATTTTTAGTTTATTTTTAATTTTTTTTTTATTTCAAATATATTTTGCCTAAAGAACAAGCGCCTTTTATGAGCTTTTTAAACAAAAGAAAAGTAACAAAAAAAAATATTTATTAAAAAAAGTAAAAACAAAATACACAATTTAAATGTTTAAAACAAAACAGAAAAAAATGTACAAATATTATTTTTGTCCTTTGCTTAATAAATGAAATTTACATTCATTCATATTAAAAACTATAAATAAAAAAATCCCATAATCACTCATCCCTTATATATGTAAATGTATAAATAATATAATTAAATATTCATTAAAAATTCATGGCGAATTTATTATTACAATAAATGCATAATAATAAAAACAAAAAAAAAATATAAGAAAAAGTGTATAGTATATTATAAATTTGCAAAAATAAACAAATTACAATAATAAAATGCATTTAAATATTTCAAATTATGTTCATATTAAATTTTTTATATATTTATGACAAGAACATAATAAATTTATAATACGAATAATAAAAAAGTTTACAAAAAAGCTAAAAAAATTTAAATAAAAAAAATAATTGTAGCTTTTTCATTTCCCTTTTAAGTTTTGATTTTTATGTTATTAAAAAAAAAAGAAAAAAATACCTTGAAATATTTAATAAAAAAATAAAAAATTAATAAATGACTTCCAAAAAAAAAAATTAAAAATCTAATTGAAGTTTTATTTGAAAGAATAACAAATCTGTTGTATAGGTTAGTATGGCTATCTGGTAATCATACACACTTAGACTTTGAAGTTGTTAGAAACCGATTTTCCAGCTCTCCTTTAAATAATGAGAAATATTTGTTTCTTTAATGTTCATATTTAAGTTTTCCTTTATCATTCTCATTTTCATGTTTTCTAGCTCGTGTATGTCTTTAAAACCGAAATATACGAGGGGTACTATTGATGTATTGGCAACTAACAAAGCTATGGTGAGTAGCTAAAATCGTAGTAATTTCGCCAATGACCTTTCGTAGGTAAAGGTCATCCAAAACATCGATGCAGGATCTTCATGTGACATATAGTAAGATAGAGACAGTAAAAAAAACTTCTATGTCCTAAGTTATAATGCCATAGCTATTATAATTTTATATTTATTCGAATGTGGACCGATTCCCATAAAATTTGATAGCTTGCTTGAAGGTGCACAAAACGTCTCTACTTTAAAATTTAGTACTATAATAATTGTAATTTATGCACTAAAGTGTTTATAAAGACGTTGTTATATATAAGCTATAATTAGATGCGGACGGATTTTGCCTAATTATACCTGTTTTTCTAAGAAATCGGGAATAGTTTAGTCACATTTTGTTGCTCTATTTCTTTTTTTCCAAGGAATCAGGAATAATTAGGTTAAATTTTGTTGCTCTATTACTTTTCATATTACTTTATTATCTTTATTACTTTACATATCTTGATTTCAACTGAAGGATAGAAAACGCCCAATTCCAAACTTTTTCAAGAAATAGGGAATTTTCTTGCCAAATCTTATTTGCCCTAGCTTGTTTTGTTCAGTACCTATCGTGTTTTTAACAGACGGTCATCGCTCAAGTATCTTAATATTTCATAACGATTCTTTTTGATTCTTAAGGTAATATTGTTGAAATTACAAACGGAGTGGCAATTTTTTTTTTATGGTGGGTATATAATTTTTTTTAATATTGAAAGTTTTATGAGGCAAAAATGCTTCAACTATAACAAAGCTTTCTTTAAGTTAAATCCGGCTTTCAAATTTATATTCCAGATTTCTGCTTCATGATTTTAAATTTAACGACTTTATCTAAAACATATAAAGCTTCTCAAACTTCCTTAAAACAATTTCCAGTCCGTTAACCCTATATTATTACTTCATTTTTCCAAGATATGGCATCTCTCATTTCATATGGTAGATTTGACATTTTATCATAATTGCTTTTGTTGGTTTTTGTTTTTGCATCCATAAGTTTTGTTTACCTTTTTTATCTCTTCAAAAAAAGAATATAATTTATGTACATACATACGTATATAGATATTTGTTTCCTAATTTTAACTAAAAGTTAATTAGCTAAAAATATAAAAGTGTATGCAATTTAAAACAAGAAGACATTGGCAAATTGAAATGTCGGAAAAGCGAGTAAGGCCCAGGCAAGTCTTATGTTTGGTAATAGTGTTTCTGGTCATTCTTTTGGTGGTTCATCGTACTTCCAAAAGAACTTGTAATGGCCCTGCCTATCTTCAGGCCTTGTATGCTAGGCAACAGTATGATGAATTACCCACCATTTATTGTATAACACCCACTTATGCGAGACCACAACAAAAGGCTGAACTAACTAGGTGAGTTGGCATGGGGCTGGCTATACGAATTTGCCCTAAGGCTTTTTTGAGATAACGTTGTTAAGATGACTAATATTTAGGCTTTTGTATGGTTGTTGTTGGTTACCTTCATTTATTTTACTTTTTAGACTATCACATATATTCCTGCTGGTACCGAACTTGCATTGGATTATAGTAGAAGATTCTGAGAAGACTACAAATTTGGTAAGAAATCTTTTAGAAAGAGCTGGTCTTACCGAAAGATCTACCCAACTAAATATTAAAACCCCGGCAGCCTTTAAACTCCAACACAATGATCCCAATTGGATTAAGCCACGCGGTGTAGAACAAAGAAATTTAGCTTTAAATTGGGTGCGCACCTATGCTAATCCCGACAAACATAGCGTTGTATACTTTATGGACGATGATAATTCCTATAGTGTAGAACTATTTGCCGAGATCACCAAAATGGAAAAGGGTAAAGTTGGTGTTTGGCCTGTTGGTTTGGTGGGTGGTCTAATGGTAGAGAAACCTTTAATTAATCCGGAAACCAAAGAAGTGACAGGTTTCAATGCTGCCTGGCGTCCCGAGAGACCTTTTCCCATTGACATGGCTGCCTTTGCCATTAGCACAGATTTACTGTTCAAGTATCCTCAGGCAATTTTTAGCTACGAAGTACAACGTGGCTATCAGGAAAGTGAAATTTTAAGACATTTAACTACACGCTTGGAGTTGCAGCCTTTAGCGAATATGTGTCAAGATGTTTTGGTTTGGCATACCAGAACGGAGAAGACCAAATTAACAAATGAAGAGGCTCTGAATAAGCAGGGTAAACATTCGGATGAGGGCATGGAAGTGTAAATATTTAAAATATCTATAAAAAATAAATTAAGTCTTTTTTTCAAGAGTTGCAACGACGAGAGTTTCGTTTTCCAATAAATTTCAGAATTAAGCATTTATTTTCAAAATTTTCTGAAAGAAATAGATTTTAGGAATTCGAAAACTTTAAAAATAAATTAGAAAATTTCGAAGATTCTTAAATAAAATTAGAAAAATATTTCTAGAAATATAGAATCTCGAACTTAATTCGAAAATTCTGAAAAAAAAAAATTCCAAAAATTCTTAAATATATTTCTAGAAATAGAAAATTTTTAATATTAATTGGGAAATTCTAAAATAATTTTTTATTGAATTTTTAATTTCATTTTAGAATTTCTTTATATTTCTGAATTGAAGATTTGACTTTTACAATTTTCTAGAATTATAAAATTTTGTAATTTAAGATGAAAATTAAGAAATATATTTCGAATATTCTTAAATTAAAAAAAATGGAATTAGAAATTTTTGAAATCTAATTAGAATATTCTAAAATAAATTTCTAAAATTCTTAAATTAAATTAGAAAATTTATTCAATTTCATTTTAGAATTTCTTAATATTCCAGAATTGAACAGTTGACTTTTAGAATTCTGAAATAAATTTTTATTGAATTTTCGATTTTATGTTTGTTCCCGTACTCTAACGAAACAACCCAAACTTACCCAAATTGTTGTTTTTTGAGTAATTTCTGACAACTTTGGACTGTTTTGGGTAGTTTCGTTAGAGTACGGGAACAAACATTTTATTTTAGAGTTTTTTGATGATATTTCAGAATTGAACATTTGAATTTAAAGATTAGAAAATTTTAAAATAATTAGAAAATTTCGAAAATGAAATAAAAATAAAATTAGACAAATGTTTCTGAAAATAGAATCTTTTCAAATTTAATTCGAAAATTCTAAAATATTTTTAGAAATTTATGCAATTTTCAATATCATTTTAGAATTTCTTAATGATATTTCTGAATTGAAGATTTGACTTTTAAAATTTTCTGGAATTATACAATTTTGTAATTTAATAAGAAAATTTAGAAATATATTTCGGAAAACTCTAAAATAAATTTCGAAAATTCTTAAATGAAATTGAAAATTTAGAATTTCTTGATATTTTGTGAAAATTCTTAAATAAAATAAAAAAAAATGTTTTTGGTATTAGAAAATTTTGAAATTTAATTGGAAAATTCTTAAATAAATTTCGAAAGTTCTTAAATTTAATTAGAAAATTTATACAATTTTCAATTTAATTTTAGAACTTCTTGATGATATTTCTGAATTGAACATTTGGCTTTCAGAATTTTCTGCAAGACAAATATTTCTGGTATTAAAAAATTTTTAAATTTTATTTTAAACCTCAGTAATAAATTTTATAAATTCTAGAATAAAATTAGAAATTTATAAAATTTACAATTTTGTTTAAGAATTTCTTGATTGCGTTTTAGAATTTTCTGAAGTAATTCTGGAATAAGAAAATTTAAAATTGAATTTAAAAATTTGGAAAATATTGAAATAAAATTAGGAAATTTGAATTACAATAGAAAATGGTGAATTTTAAGTAATCGAAGACTAAACTTTCGTTATCGCAAACAGAAAACAACTCTTGATTAATTAATTTTATTCTTTAATAAAATCTTTCATTCTTTTTATATTTTACATTTCAATCTTAAAAATAGGTTAATTTAAAAAGCAATCATGTTTAATTTAATATTTTCTTTTTAAAAAGTATTTATAATTTTTGTCTTCTCACGTTTTAAATGTATTTATTGTGAAACTTTTTCGACAATTCTATCATATATTTTGTAATTAAAAGAATTTAAATTAGTTATTAATTAACTTTAAAACCTCATTTTCATACAATAACGAAAATTCAATTGAATTTTAAAATTTTTTTATAAGTTTCACAAATTTTTGTTAAAAAAAATTTTTAAGGAAAAGTTTTTTTTTATCATTAAATTTTTTAAAGGAAAAAGATTTTTTTTACTAATTTATCGATTTTAAAAACTGAGATTATTTTTCCGTTTAAGATTTTAATCTTTTTAAATATTTTTAATTTGATAATTTAATTCAAAATTAACTTAATTTTAATAAAACTTTTCTGTCCTCATAAATATGCGGAAACTTTAAAATCTCAATGCTCGCACACTTAATTTTAATTTATTCAATTGTACTTTAAAACTCATTTTCGGGTCTTCCAATAAAAATTACTTTTTAAATAAATAAACATTAAAATTTGTGTAAAAAACATGAGGTTTTATTAAAGCGGTTGGGAGAAATAATGTAACAGTTGGGATGGAAAATAACCTGACTCTATTAGTATTAAATCATTGTGATTTTTAGTTAGACCTTACCTTAACGTCCCAAAGAGGCTGTTACCTACGAAAACATCGAAAATGTCAAGAAAATAATTTGGGATGACCCTTAAGTAAAGTTGATCGAAATAGCTGGGACTCCAAAGATATCAAAGAAACGTTTTGGACATATTTTGAATGAATATTTGAGTATGCGAAAGCCGTGTTCATATTGGGAACCGCATGTGCTCACAATCATCAAAAATAAAGAAATGATTCTTCTGTGGAATTTCTAAAATGTTGCAATTACAACCACAACGAAATTATAGTTCACGGGGAATTAAACTCAACGGGAATATTTATTATGGGGCTGTATAAATATAAGTAATAGTTTTTACTTCTAGTTTTACAAAACGGATTTTACCTTGTCGTCGATTACCTTGAAAAGGAAATAGCCACTAACGAAAAGGGCTCTTTACCGTGATTTAAATCGCTTCGAATCGCTTCGGTTGTAATTTCCAGAACTGGCCTCAGATATTTTTTCCTGTTCTCAGACCTCAAGATAATGCTTTCTGGAAAAAAAATTATCACCGATGAAGAGATAAACACTGAAACTGTGGCTTGATTTTATTCAAAAGACAAATCGTACTATAACAAATAAGAAAAAGCTATAGTCGGTCAAGTTTCACCATATGAGAAGTTCGCCAGAATCTGTATGCCTCAGGTGGTATGAGAGGAGTCTAGATCATCCAATAGCCACTCATCCCCTCTAAATCCATCAGTAATTGTTTCTTCTGATCAAGTATGTCCGCGTTAATGTCGCTGAGAGTCAGTTCGTCATTATCGTCCCTCCCTGGTGTGTCCCGTCTGACCCTGAAGCTGTCCTCCCGTCCAAGTTATTTTTGTTTTTTTGGTTTTTTATGGTTTTCTTGGTTTTTGTAAAATTTTATTACCGCGAGTGTTGGGGAAAGAAGGTCGCTCACAATATAGCCCCCATAAAAGTAGGATACTGGCGAAGGCGTCAAGATATCCGCCAGGCACCGTTGAAACACAATCTAACGTTTACCCCCGGCTGCGGACCGAAAGCACGGTTTTCGCTCGACACCGGTGCTTGGGGGTTTCGTTTAAAATATTAACCCACTAAGGAAAGGGGTTCCCCGCCACCTAATTATGCGGATGGTTCCCCACCCATGAATGAGAGACGTTCCCCTATCCGCCACCTTGGTAACTCACCTGCTATTTTGTTAACATTGATTTTCCAATGGTCCAATATAGCAGCTTTAAATTTCCTTACTAACTTTGATATAACACTATGTCATTGTAAGGCTTTTAGTGTTACCTGACAGTTAACATCACTGTCCCTAGGTTAACTTTCTATCCATCTATTTCTTCAATCAGGTCCAATAGAGATAAAAAATTTTAAATGTTCAAACAACAACTTTTAAAGAAATGAGCTATTTTTAGTAGAAAATTTACAGACCTTGAAACTTTTTACCATTGAAATACATTTGCCTATAGGTATGTACGTATGTATATAAAATTCGGCATTGCCTAATAGGCAGTATTAATTGTTTTCTTTAAATTCTAATTAGGATTTGTTCAGTTTATGTACTTCCGGAAAAATTTCAACAAAACTTGTTAGAGATCAATTACAGATCATTAACCGAACGTTGCTACAGTTTAAAAAAACCACAAAAATATATTAAAATTTAAAATAACCAGGTGTGAGTGAATCATTTTCAAATACATTCATACATACATACTTATAAAGGGTCTTTCCACAAAGACTTCCGAACTAAGACAATGAATAGCAGTCATCTTGTGAGTTCCATTTCTGGGAGAATGTTTACATGAACAAACTAAAGTGTAGTGTTTGTTGACATTTGATTTGAATTTTTCCACTTTGTAGATGGAAGTTTTTTCTTTCTCCTTACAATACTACTGATTTAGATTTGGCTCCTAATTCATAAATTAATGATAAAATTATTTAAGCCTTATATGTTGCAGGTAATTTGTATGGAAAACTTGATTTAGAGGCTTGTTATATCAGTATTTTTAATTCATGAATAAGGGGGTTAAAATACAAGTCAGGAGTGTAGAAAGGCTGTTTTGAAGAAACTTTTATAGCAGCGTGGAAGGATTATCCAAAACTAGGCGTCTTCAGAGATCCTTATTGTTATTATTTTCTCCAGACAGTTTTAATCCATGCAATGCTGCGGGTCCGAATGGCATTAATCCAGCTGACTCGCAGCATAATGCCGAAGCTTGTTTGTTTCCAGACCTTGCCTTTTTTACGCTCTCTTTTCGGGGATACGAGTCTATAGACCCATAACCAACGACTGCTTTGTTAACCTTAACAGTGCCAATCTTGGGTGTATTGGCAATAGGCTCTGAGCTTGCCACTTACAAGGATTTATTGATTTTACCACAGGGTCCTTATTAGATGCTGTAGAGCTACCATTTTCCACTGATTTCCCCACAGGGTCCTTATTAGGTGCTGTAGAGTTACCAGGGCCATTAAAGGGAGCTGTAGAGTTACCAGCTTAATCTCGCTTGATGAAGCTAGAGGAGATGCCCAGGATGTCCTTGGTCAAGCCGTAAATTCTTTCGAATTTAGCAGCACTCTACCTATGCTTCTTGAGCTTTCTTATCAGCCATCTTCTTGAGATTGGCCAATGAGCTCCTCGTGCCGCTCTTCGCCTTGTCGAATTTAGTTCGACAAGACGGTGCAGCCCTGCCCAACTAACTGTCCTTTGGGAGATAGAAGAGCTGATTCCCCCTTACCACCAAGACCAGAAATCTCAGAAGGGATCCCGGTGTAACCTAGGCTGATCTGACTGAAAGAAGGGAAGGTCTGACTGACCTTCCCCACGGAAGCCAGAGAACTCGGAGGGGACTTGACTTGACCCGGAGTTGAGATCACAGTGATCAAACTCTCAGAGTCAGGGTTCAACGAAACAACCGCTGAGGTCTGGATAACTTCGGTGGATAGCCAGGTGCAATGTAGTTTTCCAATTCCAAAAGCAGCGAAAGCTACTTATACGGAACTGAAGAACTTTAGACCTATAAGTCTTATAACCTTTCTCTCAAAACTCTTTAACATATTATTAATGAGTAAATACGTTCGTTCAGAAAAATCTCTTGATTATAAAAGGATTATTTAATAACATCAAACCAAAGTCAAATAAAGGCAATGAAATAGTTAAGAGTTGACAAATCTGCTTACCTACAGAGTCATTAGCTCAACTATGGGCACCGCTACGGCTTACAAGGTATCATGTTGAAGCTTTCCACAAAGAGGCGTGCTATTTTCTCTTTTCTGGAACCATGAGATTTAACAAGGTAGCATGGGCAGAAGTTGCAGTAGCAGTCTCAGGTAAAATATTAAATAGGCTGTCGTTTTGCCATCGAAATTGCTGTTGGCACAATACAATTGTGTGTGAGTCAATCCTGCGAAAACGGAACTTTAAGAAATAAAAAATTCCAAAATTTACTCTCTAAGTTTGGACGATGTAAAACTTGTACTTACTCGCCATGCCAAATATCTTGGGGTATTTCTGGTTTCAAAACTGTCCTGAAGCCTAAACTTAAACTCTTCTGGGTACTCTGTTATAATAACGTACTTGGCAACACTATGAAAATGATGACCAATTTTTAGGTAATGCGTGGTAACGACCGTGTTATTGTATGGTGATGAATCATGGGCACTTGCACAGGCAGATGAAGCTGTCCTTGGAGTGTTTCAGAGGAAAATTCTACAAACAATTTTTGGACCAGTCTGTTGTGCGAATGGATAAAAATACTCCGGCAAGAAAACCGTTCGATAATGATCCTGAGGGAACTCGTAGAAGAGGGCAATGGAAAGACCAAGTAGAAGAAAGTCTTTCAAAACTTGAAAATATGAACTCAGGATAGAAGAGCAGGGAAGTTTAAAATAGGCTCGGCCTTTGACCTAAACAGGTTGTAACTATAGGTCTTTTAAGTAAGTAAGTAAGCTTGGTAGGGACTACTGTCGAAGTTATCATAACATCGATGGGGAAGAGACAGTCCTTCACCTCCATTGTCACTGTCCCGCCCTAGCAAATCTAAGAGCTCATCAACTGGGCGCTTCTTTTCTGAATGATTTATTTGATTTTTCGAACACAAATGTTCGCAAAATAGAAACATTTACTAAAGCTATTTGTTGGCTCAATCAAGAGCCAAATAATAGCATAATGTGACCACTTTAGAACCCAAGTGACGCTGACATAGTCAAAAGCCATGTACCATGGCGGTCATGCCAAAAATCTTGGGATAATTCTGGATTCGAAACTGTTCTAAAGCCTAAACTTAAACAAATAGCATTTGATAATCCGGCTAAGCTCTATAGGAGTATGGTCTTCTTCAACCATAGGTCATGCTAACGTTCTGAATAAGGTTTTTAGCATCACTAACAACTTGTACTACTGCATATCCACTCCTCTTCTTGACAAATCCTTTACTGAAACTATTTCTGGAAATCCTATTTCCTCTGATGATGGATTTCTATAGGTATACTCGGACGGATCTAAGTCAAACAAGGGGGTTTCCTCATCCCTATATTAGGGAAGGAAATTAGTTTTTACTCCCTGATCGCTGTAGTATTTTTCACCAAGTGGTTAGGTTAGGTTAAGCAGGAGGCTGACAATAGAGTCCGCGTGACTTGGGTCCAAGAAAGTGGTCTCTTTGTGTTACCTGCAGGGGAGAGAGGAAATAAATTCTAAACTACTATAAATAGTTCAGGTTCAGCTAGAGACAACCAGAAGCAACAAAAAAATTGCCTTTTTACGAATGTTGATGTTCGAGAACTCTGATAGATTGTCAGAAACGGAAAGCCCAGATGAAGAGCAAGGGCTGAGCAGTGATAGAGGATATGACGTTATGACAACTTCTGCAGTAGTCATTGCTTTGAAGATTAATAGCCTGTTCGACGATTTCGAAAGAAAATCTACTCAAAGGAAAGTGAGTAAGCCTTTTGAAGCCTTTCGTTCGTTTTTATTCGAAAGCAACATTTTAAGTGACTCATTTTGACATTTGCTTTCGCATTGCTGACAACTTGTTCAAAATATTGAAACAGAAATTTATATGAAAATACTTACGTTTTCTTTCGACTTATCTTTCGCATAAAATAAAGTTAGTGAAACGAAAAATAAATTTCTTTTGTATAGGATAAGAAAGAAAGGACTCTTTCGAGATCGTGGAACAGGCATAAGTCTTCTTGCATGTAATCTTATTAAACAGTGTCCTCTGAGTACTGATATTAGGGTGCTAATTCTGTGGCGCGGAAAGTTGACCAAGATTGCAAAATGCTTACTATCGTAAGTTTTCCAGGTTAGTCTAGAGACTGAGCTGGTCGTTACTGTCGACCAGTCAGTCTGCGTGGACCTAAAAAAACTGTTTGATGAGCAGTTTGCAGGCTGATATCGGTATACTTGTATACTGGTCAATGTTCTCCTGGCCAAGGTAGATTATCCGTAATTATGTTACCTGGTACATAATTGTGACTACGTACCCAGAATAGTCCAAGTGGCTAACACCACAAAATAACTATATGAGAGAAATATTTGTTTTTGTATTGAAAGTCAGGCCGCTATAAAATGCTCGAATATCAGTGATTCCAATTCCACTCAAAATTATATTAAAAGGCCTTTCAAAGGAAGAAATAATAACGATGAAATCGCAAACACACTTTGCTTTATTTAAAATAAAAGATTAAAATCGCTTGCCAAAAGACCCTGTATGTTGTGTTCTAATACTTTAGTACAATTACTTTAACACGGCCTCCATCCACTCCTCTGCCCAATCGAATCAAAATTATTAAGCCTGAATTTAAGCTACACAATTTGAAAATAAAAGTGCAACCAGTTAAACTTGAGTTCAATGCTTTTAGACAGTAAAACTGTAAGAAACAGCAAACACTAACAACAGTTTATTAAATTTTACAATAAAAAAAATTTATAATAAAAATCAGTTTAACATTAAGCGGAGGCTTTAAATTATTGTTAGTACCGAAAGTACTTTCAAACGTTAAACATTCAGTTGAAAAGGGAAACGGATTAACAGAATTCAAAAACTAAGAAAGAAAAACCTTAGAAATAAATAAAGCGTGAAATTTTGTTAATAATTTGTTAACAAAAAAATAAAACAATCACTTTTAGAAAAAACAAAAAGGTCATTTATTAACTACTAAAATATGGATCGCTGGCGTGGTAAAGTAGCTGTTGTGACAGGAGCCAGTTCTGGCATTGGTTGGGCCATTACCCAGCATCTTTTACAGGCCGATATGGTGGTTATAGGTTTGGCCCGCAAACTTAAGCGTATGGAAGAGCTCAAATCTGAATTACCTCCAGGTCAACAAGAGCGCTTCTTTCCCCGCGAATGTGATTTGACTTCTTTACCCTCCCTGCGTACGGCTTTTCATTGGCTAGAGCAAAGATTTGCCCAACGTATGCATGTCCTTATTAATAATGCGGGTATGATCGAATTTTCCCGTCTACTAGATAACGGCAATGATGATTCCCTTAAGCGTATTATTGATGTAAATCTAATGGGTTCGGTGTACTGTACCAAAGAGGCCTATCGTTTAATGAAGAAGGCCATGGCTTTTGGTGAGGAGTGTCATGTTATTAATGTTAATAGTTTGTTGGGTCATCGTGTGCCTGAGCATATACCCGACTGTGGTTTTAATCTATATCCGGTCGCGAAACATGCCTTGAGGGCCACCAATGAAGTATTGAGGAGGGAAATGTTTGAGGACAAGTTATTACGTTTATCGGTGAGTTTTTTTTTTTTTTTAATTTATGCATTTACAACAATTATTTATTTATTACATCAGTAGTTTTGTTAAAGCTTAGAATTTATTAGTAAACAATTTGAAAGTTAAAAGAGCTGTAAAGGAATGAATTGTTAATGAAAATATTTACCAGAAGCTGGTTTCATATAGTCAGTATGATTAGGTTAGGTTAAGCGATGAATTGAGGACTATGTAAGAGCCACTTTGGTCATTTATATGGTCCCTTTAGTATCTGCAAGTTATAGAAAAGAGGAATTTCTAGGCTTCTAATCATTAAACAAACGTCCCGTGAGAGCCATCCAGATTTTACATTAAATGATACTATTTTTAGAACGTTTATGTTCGACGACAAAGTTAGTGTCACTTGGGTCCTTGATATGGTCCCTTTGTGGTACCTGCAAAAAATAGAAAATAACGATTTCGGTTTAATAACTTAAGAAACGGCCCGTGAGGGCCAACCAGATTTTACAGTGAGTCAGTCTATTTTTCTAACGTTTATGTTCGAAAGAACAAAGAAATCGGGATGTTAAGCGTTAAGATCCAAAAGGGCGGGGCAAAAGACCCAAAAACAAACTGCCCATTAAGGAATGAAATTAAGTTGCAAAAGTCTAAGACACTGAAGGGAAACAAAGACTGCAGAACGCTTATTATCACAAGTAGTTTTCTTATAAGAGAGGCGAAACGAGGTGCAAATGGGTGATAAAGCTCATTGCATGTCATGTCTATTTTAAAAACAGTGAAGTTGAGCCATCTGTTGTCAGCTTGGCGAATTGTTTAAGCTTTTTGTTCTACAGCCAATTAATGCTGTAGGGCCTACCGCCGATGAAGGTAAGAAATGAATAATTGCAAAAATTGATGTTGCCGTGACTGACGCTTTGAAACAGAACATGTGGTTTTTGTGGCCCAGAATGGTAAATCTATAAAGAAATTGCCTTAATTGCAATTCACAGACAGACAATGTTAGGGATTTATACTGGTCAGAATACTCCTGACTGAGCAGAGCACCAAATTTGTTAAGGTTGTCCGCAATAGTCATGTCAGATAATTAGTTATGACTGTGTAATAAGAAAAGTTCCATAGTGCTTCTCTAAATAAAAAAGCTCCAAAGAACAGATGTCGTTAAGACGTTAGATTGGGACTTTATGACGGCCTGATTGTCAATTCAACAACTTATATCACTCCCGTGGTATTGTGGACATTTGGTCGCCCTAATATGTCTGTTAGAGTGCAGTCCACCAGGCAAGATCGCTATACATTAGTATAGTTAAGCTTGACGAGCATCTTTAAGAGCGTCCAAAATAAGAACATCGTTCTGACTTAAACTAGATAGGGATGCAAATTAGATAGAGACTTTTAATCAGATAGGCTTCGCGACCTACATCTTCGCAAGAAGACTAGGGTATAACGACCTCACAACAGTAATGATTTATATTTTTCCTGATAATTTAAGCTGGCATTCAATTTTTGGACTCAGTCTTCTGGAATTCAACATCAGCCCCGGATTGTTGAAGATCTTACAACCAGTTTCTGGAACAGTTTTGTATTTATCTTATAAGATCACAGGGATATACAAGAGATATTGCATAGCAGATGAGTTAAATATATTTTCCCTAATAGTTTAAGCTGGCATTAAGTCTCTGGATTCAGTCTTCTAGAATTCAATATTAGTCCCAGATTGTCGAAGTTTTGTCAACTAGAACAGTTCTGTAATTATCTTATAGGATTCCGGACCACAGGGAAATACTAAAACAGCTAAGGAGATGAGTTAGAAAGACTTGAGACTACTATACAAATTCCAGAAGTACTAGAATAAATTGGCATACCTCTAGCCACTTGTAAGTTCCAACAGCGATAGAGAGCTTGCAATTCGGCAAATGCCTCGGAGTCTGTCCGAAGATATATTCATTACAAACGATGTGACCCCTTTTATTGAAGAAACTTTTTTAGAGATTAATGTCACTGTCAAGACACGATGTATTCCAGATTGTAAGACACACGGTTAGGCTAAAGGTTGAGACGAAAAACTTTTACAAAAGTTGTGGAGACTAGGGTGGTGGAAGTTCATAAAGCATCTACAATTGCCCTGCCGGTTGTACAAAAGTCGGATAACTGACTGAGTAAGATTTCGGCCGACTTAAGAGCCTCCTAAATCAACCTAGATGGTTCTACGGAGGTGTCAGTGATATGATTTTTACTAGCTTTCATGGTAACATAATTGACTTTCAATCTAAACCAACATAAACAACAAATAATTTACATCTTCTCACTTTTCGAAGATAATATTGGATATTACATTAGCTTACTTAGTTTGTGTGGAAGCAGAAGCTTGTAACAAAGGCTTCAATATCCTTTATTTAGGTTAGGTTGAAAAGGTAATACCAAGAAAGTGGCATCTTCACTCGGAGATCTTCGGGTCCATTATCCATTCTGAAACTCATCTCTAAGCCTGTAGGATTTCACCTCAAAGAGCGATTGACGATTATCCCAGCTAGTTCTATCAGGAATAACGACCTCTGGTACGGAACTGAACAACAGTTCCTTGACTAATAAGTCAGATACAGTAGAACCTGACTGGAAACAACAAGATACGTCCGTTCGGTTCAGTATGCTAGTGTGTCCTGCCTGCCTGTCCCTAAGTATGCCTGACTCATGCAGCCTCAGTAGACATCTAGTTGCTGTTTCCTTTATGAATAGATCCAAAGGGAATAGAGACAGCATCACGTCTAAGGCCGTCTGAGGAGTGCTCCTTAGGGCACCAAAGATGCCTATGCTACTACATCTTTGAACTTTGTTCAAGAGACTAAGAAAGGAGACTTTATTTACCGCATCCCACCATACTGCGCACCCGTATGTCAGAACTGGTCTTACAATGGTGGTGTATATCCAGTATACTACCATTGGGTTTAGACCCCAGCTCTTAAATACCGAGTTCCTGCAAAAGTAGTAGGCGTTAAGTCCCGTTTTCATTCTCTCATGCGTATTCTTCTTCCAAGATAACTTCCTATCTAGAATGATGCCTAAGAATTTGGCTTCTAATGATAGTCCTAACTCTACTGGAAGTTTGAAAATCTCAACCTTGTACCTCCTGGTGAATAAAACTAGCTCTGTTTTTTTTAGGGTTGACCCCCAGTCCTTTGTCACATTTAATGTAAGGCTTTTTAATTTGCCCTAATTACACGATAAGGAGTCTAGTTGTCAGCTTAAGTCATTCTTCGGTTTTCAGAGCTCCTCTCCTTGTAAGTTATTTGACAGAAGGCCTGTGATGCGATTGCGGTCAGGTCAGATTTCGCGAACTAATAAAAGTTGTTATAGTATAAGTACTTATTGATCCTACTAGCTTATTAAGAACCCCGATTCTTATCGAAATTTAAATATACTAATATTAAAGAGTAGGTAGACAGGGAAAGTAGTTCCTTATGCCTAATTGTGGCAATGGTGCCTTTCGACACTCTACATCTTTGACTACTCAGTTCTCTTTAATTAAATATGAACTAATCTTGTTAAACCGCCGATCCCCGGCCAGACCCACTTGAAAAAAAACAAATTTTCAAAAAAATGCGGTACACCTCGTAACTTAGCAAGCCACTGGTTATTGAGTATTAGGCTATGTAAAACTTCTGTAAATGCATTTGCCGTTCGGAGCTGGAGTTAAAATGTAGGTCCCTTTCAATGAGTCTAAAAATAGAATCGGATGCAGCTCATTGCTTGAGAGAAGCATCCCTCGTTCCAATTGGAATGTCGTGGAAATTATATATACATATAATCTTGTTAAAATAGCTTTCTCAACACATTATGTGAGTTAAAGAGGTACAACTTCTTAAAAGCCAAAGTACATTTTCAAAAATTCATTACTTTACAGCTCTGTTTAATAAATTTTAAATTGTTTTGAATTAATTAAATAAAATTGCGCATTTACAAACATTTATAATAAAATTAGATTTAATTGAATTATTTGTTTTTTACAGACCATTAGTCCCGGTTTAACTGAAACCGATTTTGGGGCAAATAGCACAAAACCCGAGAATCTAAAAAGACTGCCCGAATTTGGCGAAATATTAAAACCAGAAGATGTTGCCAAAGGTGTTACCTTCATATTGGGCACTCCACTGCATGTGACCATCGCCGAATTGTTAATGGTGCCAACGGCTGAAAAGTATTAGAATCTAAGTGTTTGTTATATGTTGAAATGTATTAAGTAAATTTGTTAAAAAGAAGTTAATAAAAAAAATTAGGGTCAAGTTTTACTCACAAAAATTTCGATGTTAAATATTAATTTGTTTTTTTCAAGTCTCGAAATGTAAAAGGCAACCCTCGTAGTGTTGAAGCATTAAGTATCTTTTATCTAGAACAAAATACATAATGATAAAAGTTTTAATCAAATTAAATTTATATTCATAAAATAATGTTTATTTAAGTGGTTATCTTTTGTCTGCTGTACCCTCTAATCTCATAGCTTAAATTAGGGATAGGGTGTGAATATTATTTTAATAGAGAAACTCCTCAGTCTTGATTAGTAACACAAACATAATGGATCGCTGGCAGCAAAAAATTGCCGTTATAACGGGTGCTAGTGGCGGCATAGGCTGGGCCATAACGCAGGAACTTTTAAAAGCTCACATGACGGTAATAGGTATTTCACTGGACCTAAAAAGTGAAGAAGATCTCAAGAAAGAACTTAAAATGGAATATCAATCAAATTTTTTCCAAAAACAATGTGATTTATCTTCATTAGATTCATTGAAATCCGTCTTCCAATGGATCGCTAACTCGTTTGATAACCAAGTTCATGTTCTTATCAACAATGCCGGAATGTGCGAATTTTCCCGTCTCCTAGATGAGCATAATGAGGCATCTTTAAGACGCATGATAGATGTTAATCTTATGGCAGCGGTATATTGTACCAAGGAAGCCTATAAATTGATGAAAAATTCTATGGCCAAGGAGCAGGAATGTCATATAATAAATATTTGCAGTCTTCTAGGACATCATATAATGGCTCATATACCTGAGTGCGGTTTTAATTTATATCCTGTAGCAAAACATGCCTTAAGAGCCACCAATGAGGTCTTGAGAAGGGAGTTATCAAAGGATAAATTCATAAGATTATCGGTAAGTTTTTGGGGTTAAAAAAAAAAACAATATCTTCACTATATATGTATTTATAAATACTGTTTCTAGTCCCTTAGTCCCGGCATCACAGAAACTAAATTTGGCTCCTATTTGCCTATACCCTCGCATTTGGATAATTTGCCCGATATTCCGAATATACTAAAAGCTGAAGATATAGCCAGAGCTGTAAAATTTATTTTGGAGTCCCCTTTACATGTGACCATTGCGGAAATGTTAATTGTGCCGACTTCAGAGAAATATTAAAAATCTTAAATAAAAAAAATCCCATTAAAATATGTATATGCAAAGATTAGTTTTCTATATAAAAAAGGGGGAACCTATATCAGGAACAATTTTCTTTAGAAAATAGATAATTATAATTGGTGTCTGTGGGAACCGAAAATCACTCTTTAAAATCAAAAATTTAATATTCAATAAAACGGAAAATATAATTAGAAAAAACCAAGGTAGATTATATGCCTTGGAAAAAACATTCATTTCAATATTAAAAAAAATCTTTCATTTCAATATTTAAAAAAAATTCGTTTCATCAAAATTAAAAAAAAAAATTCCTTGTATCAAAATTTACTATTAGCTTTGCCCTAATGATCTCCGTACGCCAAAAGCATCTGCCTAAGCTAAACTATTGGAAAGATCAATATGCGATTGTCATAATGTCTCACACGAAGGCCGGTTATCCCATTATACGGGCTCTACTCGATATAGGCATGTACGTAATAGCGATCTCGCCGCATCTCAAGCAAAACGAATTGTTGCGACATTTCATGACCAAAAAACAAAGCAGTCGATATCTCACCAAAGAAGTGGATTTGCACACACTCATGTCTATAAATATGCTTGTAATGGAACTGAAATTGGAAATCCAACACATAAAATTATTATTGTGTCTAGTGCCACAAATTAACGAAATGGAAAAATGTGAAATTTTTGAGAATCAGCACTCGGGCTTGTTGCAAACTCTAATGGAGGTTAATGACTTGGGAGTGGGCGCCATTTGCACCATAGCTAAGCGTTATATATATACCAAAGGCTATAGTCATATATGGATAATGAGATTTCATCATTTACAACCAGATTTAGTACATGAATATTTCGAATATATGATAAAGTTGGAATGTGAGTCACCGACCTTTTCGAATGTAAATTTGGAGAGGAAAAAAAGTAGAGATTTTAGGTAAAAATTTTGAAATTTTGGAGGTTTCACAATTGTTTTATATTGTCATAAAGTTGTATAACATATAGATTTTTCCTGTGCTTTAACGAAACAACCCAAAATGTTTCCAAAAGTGTTGATTTATAAAATTTTCTAAGGAAGATTTTGTTTTTATGAATATTTTTGGAATTTGGTTTGGATAGATTGGTTAAGAGTACAGGAACACACATATTAATTGTGGAACTTACAAAATTATTAAAATTTGTAAAATAATTTTTAAAGGTTATGTATTTACCTTAATTTACAAAAAAAATAGTTCTTTCCTGGGCCAGTTTTTGAAATAAAAATTATAAAATTTCGGCCATATTTGAAAAATAAATTAGTTTTTAGGTAGACAAAGTTACCGGTATTTCCTTAGATACCAACCTGATCCACAATATAAATAACGAAAATATTGGTACTGACTTTGGTGACTCTGGATCCACAATTTTCTATTAACAACAGAAACAATTTTCTATAGAAAACAGAAAAAAATTTCTATAGAAAACAGAAACAATTTTCTATAGAAAACAGAAACAATTTTCTATAGAAAACAGAAACAATTTTCTATAGAAAACAGAAACAATATTCTATAGAAAACAGAAACAATTTTCTATAGAAAACAGAAACAATTTTCTATAGAAAACAGAAACAATTTTCTATAGAAAACAGAAACAATTTTCTATAGAAAACAGAAACAATTTTCTATAGAAAACAGAAACAATTTTCTATAGAAAACAGAAACAATTTTCTATAGAAAACAGAAACAATTTTCTATAGAAAACAGAAACAATTTTCTATAGAAAACAGAAACAATTTTCTATAGAAAACAGAAACAATTTTCTATAGAAAACAGAAACAATTTTCTATAGAAAACAGAAACAATTTTCTATAGAAAACAGAAACAATTTTCTATAGAAAACAGAAACAATTTTCTATAGAAAACAAAAACAATTTTCTATAGAAAACAAAAATAATTTTCTATAGAAAACAGAAACAATTTTCTATAGAAAACAGAAACAATTTTCTATAGAAAACAGAAACAATTTTCTATAGAAAACAGAAACAATTTTCTATAGAAAACAGAAACAATTTTCTATAGAAAACAGTAACAATTTTCTATAGAAAACAGAAACAATTTTCTATAGAAAACAGAAACAATTTTCTATAGAAAACAGAAACAATTTTCTATAGAAAACAGAAACAATTTTCTATAGAAAACAGAAACAATTTTCTATAGAAAACAGAAACAATTTTCTATAGAAAACAGAAACAATTTTCTATAGAAAACAGAAACAATTTTCTATAGAAAACAGAAACAATTTTCTATAGAAAACAGAAACAATTTTCTATAGAAAACAGAAACAATTTTCTATAGAAAACAGAAACAATTTTCTATAGAAAACTGAAACAATTTTCTATAGAAAACAGAAACAATTTTCTATAGAAAACAGAAACAATTTTCTATAGAAAACAGAAACAATTTTCTATAGAAAACAGAAACAATTTTCTATAGAAAACAGAAACAATTTTCTATTGAACGCAGAGTAAATTTTCTGTATGATTTACTTCCCAACCACAAATTTGCATTTGTAACCTTTATTAATTTATTTTTGAATTGCAACGTGATTTTAGGGTACTGCCAACATCAACTTTCTATTCACATAATATAAACAGAGAGAGTTGCCATTAAGCAAAACATGAGGTGTTACCACACTTATATTAACTTTTACGGTCTGGTAGTAAAAATTTTGACGTTTTTTATAAATGATGCATATTATTTATTAAGAAACGCCAAAAATGAAGCAAAAAATCGGTGAAATACTAAACAGATACACAACACTGTTCTAATTTTCCCATACATCGCGCTTTTTAGACGCCAAATTGAGAAAATTTTGCAATTTGGCTGAAAAAAACTACAAAAATAATAATAAAGTGTGGCATAACAAAACCAATAAGATCCAAATGCAAACAAAATGAGCGGTTACCATCAGAAAGATTTAATTAGTGAAGTGAAAAAGAGGCCTGGTATATACAATAAAGATGTCTTGGAACCGCCTCGTCGGGAACACAAACATCGCCTGTGGGCAGAGGTAGCGGAATGCTTGACCCCCTCGGAAGAATGGGAATCGTATACAGAATTGGAAAAGGAAGCTAGAAGTAAGTATGTTTTTCTATATTTTTAAATGTTTTTTGAATAATTATTTCTTTTTAACAGTGGATGAAATCCAAAACAAATGGAAGCATCTCCGTGATCATTACTATCGTGAAATTAAGCTGCAGGAAGCCGGGGAAGCCCATAAGAAACGTAAATACATATACTTTGATGATATGGACTTTATGCGACCCTATGTGGGCTACAAACTACCGCCAAAACGTCCAGAGAAATCCTTTGACTCACAAGAGTTTGATGACACTCATGATTTGGAGGGAAATAGCAGCGATATAGATATGGATTCATTTCTCAAAACAAATGATACTTCAGGAGCCGGTAGCAGCTCTAAAAGGGAAACCCGCTCTAGCACCAACAGACTCTCGAAACCCTCGCCCAAAACGGAAGAAAATAAAACGCTTATCAAGAATTTTACGGTATTGAAAAAGTCCGACGACCCGACGAATCCTTCATTCAAGGTAAAAGATGGTGATATCTCGTTTTCACTTTCGCTGGTGCCAACCTTACGCAAAATGACTGATGGCCATAAAATCAGGGCTAAAATTGAAATACTTAAAGTTCTTCAAAGGTATATAGATCACATTGAACGACGCACTGCAGCAGAACGCAATATTGTTAAAAACTTCAAGAGATCGGCCACGGAAGCAGATAAAGGCGACGAAATGGCTGATGAAGACAATGAGCAGAAAGCAAATGTTAAACGTGTAAGGAATAATGATCCTCTAAATAGTAGTGGTGACAACAAAAAATCCTGGTGGACTTAATCCATAAATATAAGTTAAATAGCTAAGAAGGAACGCTACTAGTTCTATGTATTGTAATATAATACGTTATATTTTGATTAAGGCGAGTATTTAATAAAATACCAAAATGATGATGAGATCATTGGAATTCTGCTCAATACTCCTAGATAGATATAAAGAAAAGTCCGGTTGGAAGGAACTTGCTAAATAAGAAAAGTAAGGGAAGGTGAGTTTTGAGTGCCTGTTCACAATCCGTCTAGTATCGTAGCATTTGAAAATCGGTATAGAAATGAAAAAAAACTTACCAACAATATTGCAGTTACAACAACCATTGGCAATGTAATATTAACTTTAGATCTAAATCAGCAAAAAACATGTATCCAGTCCCAAAGATAAAGCATTATAAAACATTATTTAGCACTGTAATTTTTTGGACAGACGGTGTATATTTTACCTAATGTATTATCGAAATAGACATTCATGTATATTTGGTCATACTCCCATTTTTTGAAAGAAATTGGCATAAACCACAATTAGACTGAGGACGAACTGTCAAAGTACATTTTAGACACGTCAAGGTACATTTAAGAAACGTCATGTAAATATAAGAAATCTTACACATTTTTTTGCTATTTTTATTTTTAGGCTCCTTGTCCATTTTTTAATGGACCTAATAAAATTTCGACCCGTCACTAAATAAAACGGTTTTCCAATTTTGAGGAGCCCACATTAAATAAATAAATTTTCACTGCTTAATTTATTTAGATTAATTTTTGCAAAAAAAAAAAATAAAGTGAACTCCTCAAAAGTGAAAAACCATTTCATTTGATGACGGGTCGAAATTTTATTCGATAAACGCCTCGAACCCCGCAACTGTAAAGTGTCTGTAAAACAAAAAGAAGGCACTGTAATGGTGTGGACTTGTGTTTCGAATAAAGGAGTGGATCCATTCGATCAATTCGATGTAATAATGGACCGTTTCAAGTACAGAGATACACTTCAGACTCAAATGTTGTCACATACCCCATGGAATATTCCACTTCGATGGCTGTTTAAACACGATAACGATCCAAAACACACATCGACGTTGGTCAAGGAGTTTAATTAAGACAAAAATTACCCGACTTGAATCCCATTGAAAACCTTTTTGGGATACTCAAATGAAAGGTTGCTGGAAAAAGGTTCAAAAATAAAAGTGGGTTTTTCAAGAATTGAAATCAGAATGGCAAAAAATTCTAAACAGCACGATAAACAAACATAATTGCATCTACGCCCAGTAGATGTGCGGATGTCATCAAAAACACGGGGTAATATAGGAAGTACTGAATTTGTTGCTTTTGTTTTGTACAGTTTCATAAAGAGAAACAATTTGTTTTTATTTATTTCTTAGAATTTGTTAATATAATTTGTTATTTTTTTATTTTTAATAATATATGAAATATATAAATAAAATATAGTTTTCTAAAATTAACTAAATACATATTTATGTTAGGAGATTAATGCTGTTGCTTTTAAACACTATATGAAGCGGGTAAACCTTATTTTTCAAAATTTTGATAAATGTAAATAACCTGTTTCCTTAAATTTAACATAAAAAGGCCTTCGAAACATGTGCAGTCACGAAATAAGAAAATATTTCTTGAGATAAGAAGCGAAAAAATAAACATATAAAATAAAAATCACCACATAATTAGAAAGTTCTCTTAAAAAGTATTAAAAGTACCAGTTGCTTTTGATTTAAAATTGTCCATTAAAGTGAGAACTTTGCAAAAAAATTAAATTCTGTAAAAGTGTTTACAGCTCAGTAAATCCAGTAAGTATGGAACACAAGTATTAAGTGGTTTGCCATAGGGAAATGGAATGTGATTTCACACATCCAATTACTCAAAAAAATTAAATGTTCTTATGTATTACTTTACTGTTTTAAGATATTTTTATTCAATAATTTTTTATGTTATTCCTTGTCTATTATAAAAATTTTAAGGAATTTAATAATGAAATAACTACTATTTAATTTAACAGAAATGCTAATATTTATTTTTTCGATTGTAGAAAAACAGTAATTGTAAGAATTTTTCATTTGAAACATTCATGTTTTTCATTTTAAAACAAAAAACAATCGATTGTACATTGTTTACCATCCCTGCTTTAAAGACTTTAGTACTTTCATGCTGGCAGTACCATGTTATTTCCATTCTCTGCCTAGTGATGCATACAACAAAATCGTAATAAGTACCCAAAAAAATTCAAAAAATAAATTAAGTTTTATATTAAATATTGTTGAAATATTATTTAACTTAAAGTCTAACACTTTTTATTACAATAAAATTATACAAAGCTTTGAATGACAAAACGTTTTTTTAACACTTGCTATACAAAGAAGTAGTCGACTACCCACATTCTAGCAATTGTTTATGCAACACTAATTGATTTTTTTGTTGTTTTATGTTTATTAGTAAAAAATGGTAAACAACCAAGATGTGGATTCATCTCCTCCGGAAGTCAAGCGAAAGAGATCAAGTAATTGGACAGAAGAAGACAAGGTATGTACTTAATTGATTTTAATATTAATATCTTCATAATTACCGTACATATGCATGTAGGAGTTATTGAAATCCTTAATAAGACTGAGACTAAAAGAAGTAGAAGACAAAAACACCGACACCAAAACAAACAATGCAAAGCAAAAGGCTTGGTTGTGGATCGAGGAACGGTATGTACGGTGAAGTTTTGGTTATATTTATTTACAACATCAATTTGGCTATAGTTTCAACCGCATGTGCCATGGCAGCAAAAGGACAGTAATTCAATTAAAGTCACAATGGATAGTGACGAAAATTAATGCGAAAAAGAAAAATTCTAAAGAGGCCAACAAAACCACTAGGTGTCCGCAGTCACCAGCCTTAGTCTTATCAGAAAGCAGTTTTGTGGCAGATACTGGTTTATTTCCGCCCAATGAGTACATAGTCGAAAAAATTGAGTTCGACTCAGATTTCGAAGTAAGTGTAACTAAATGATTTAACTGAATAAAACTAATTCATTATCTTCATTTTTATATGAATATCTATTTAAGGCTCCTCCATTATCTACAAGGAGCAGCCCGGTAGAATACAAATTTAATGTAGAAGAAGCTAAAGATCTGCCAGTAGAAGAACCAATAACCCAAATTATTCCAGACGTGCACAGTGATCTGCCAATAGAAGCGCCAGTGCCACCAAGGACCAAGAAAAAGGTTAGTTAGTGTGGAATATTTGTATACCCTTTATTACCTATGGTTTGTACTTATATTTGTATGGCTGAGCTTTAGCTACAAATTTGGCGTCACGGGTAAATGTTATTTAATCACAATAAAAAATCATATTTCAAATATTCGGATTAAAAGGAAAAAAATTCGATTATCTGAATACAAGCATATTGTATTACAATTTGATTTATTTTTGTTTAATTCATGGTTTAATTTATTTTTGTTTAGACGAAACGTATGATAAATAATAATGTGGCGGATGAAAAAATAAAAGAGGTTGCTAAATTTGACCTAAAATGCCGTGAAGAGCTTCATCGACTGCAGGTCTTAAACGAAGAGAAGAAAAGTCGAAATCTTGACCTGGAATATGAAATTTTGAAGGAAAAACACAGACAACTCAAACAAGAAAGAAACTGATAATTTAAGAAACATAAAACCTGGTATCTGTTTTTAATATACATATAAGACGAGTACCGAATATAATATGCTTACCTTATTTCAGGTAAAACTTATCCATAGTACAACAATTAATATATTTTTTCGATTACATTAGCTTTTATAGTTATGTCCTGTAGTATTGTTTTAAAATCATTAATTTTCAAATGTTATTTCGTTCAAAGTGGACTCCGAAAAAAGTACGTAACAAATATAATTAAAACTTAATTAAAAAAATACGTTATGGACTTTTGAAAAATAGGAAACAAATCTGAAGGTTGATCATCGCACTGTTTTTAATGCCATTAAACGGTATAAGAAAAACCTGAGCAGGAAAACCGAACAGGGAAGAAAAAGAGCTCCAACAGGTTTTGGTAAACCAAAAGAAATAGAGAGCAACACTTTTAAAGAGCACCTAACAATTCTATCCGAAAAGCAGTTCGCACTGGTAAATGCTGTGATAGTTTTGTGCATAGAGCCAAAGTTTATACTGGGCTGAAGTCATATAAAATTCAGAAGTTTGCAGATCGCAATTCGGCAGATAATTTGGTTGCAAAAAAATGACATTTTGTAAAAAAAAAGAAAATCTATTGTATCATGAATGATACGTTTGGCTTACATCTCGCAACTTCCTGAAAAGATCAAAATGACAAGCTATTTGCAGTTGGAGTTAAAAAAGCTTATCATTCGTGGCATCAGAGACGAAAAAAACTGCAGTGTATATAACGGAGTGCCTACAAAAACATATTTTACTGTTTCACATACAGCACAATTTGTACAATATTTCAATAAATTTCCATATTTTTAAGAATTTTTATGCGCAGTTTTATTTAACTAAGATAAAACGACAGGAAGGATCGTACATAGTTTCTCAAGGCAATTTGATCTTCATAGATGACTCTTAAATAGACAGCGGCACTGGATTGGTTACTTATCTGAAGAAGCAAAGCATCAAGAAATTTTATAGACTTGCGGGCGAGTGCAGTGTTTTCCAGGCAGAAATTGTATGGAAGACCACAGAGCTTATGTCTAGTACCATAACTGAAAATAGTGAGCTAACTATGTCAATAACCAGGCTGCCCTTAAGTCGCTTCAAGAGCAAAACATCGCCCCCAAACTAGTCAAAAACTGGGGATTGGCCCTAGTTATAGGATTGTACTCTGTTGGGCTCCGGGTCATGGTGACATCGATGGCAACGAAGCTGCAAGGCACGGCGTGAGCCAAGACTTAAGTCAGAAATTGATGGACATAGCACCCCTATCTATTAGGTATTAGTAGATTAAATTTAAGAAGATGCATAGACATACTAGATACTGTGTCCTTAACTCTAGGCTACACAGGAGGGATGGTAGCAGTCCAGACTTTTGCAGACTGTGTTTAGATAGGGACTCGTCCGAATCTTCTGTCACTTTCTAATGCTCCAGAATCAAAGGCTTAAACATCTAGGTAATAGATTCAATGATGAACATCAGGACATACTGCAGTGCAAACTAAGTCTTGTAGGTTTTATAGCTTTACTCAGATGACTTAGATAAGTCAGCAGTTGTCTCTAGTATTCTTCTTTCCCCATTATTCTTTTTTATTTAACCCCTTGACGTATCAATTAGCGCAACGAAGTTCGCTTCAAACTGTTCGCATACAACCTGCACTAAACAAACCAGTTTTGTTGCTTAAGAACACTCGCAAAACGAGTCAGACTCGTGATAATCATGTTGGGCACAGAAATTGCACCACGAGTCAGACTCGTGATAATCATGTTAGTCACAGAAATAGTACCACGAGTCAGACTCGTAGAAATACGTCAAGGGGTTAATGATCACAATGGACCCCAAGGATCTCAGAGTGAAGGTGTCATTTAACAGCACCTTTCTAACCTAACCCAACCTAAGCTAAAAGGCGGTGTCAAAAATCAATGACACCTTCAGTACGAGACCCTTTGGGACCGTTGTGATCTTTTCATGATAGAAAAGAAAGTGAAAAAAGAGAGCAGCAAAGAAGCTATAAGAATAGTACTTCTTAGGAATGAAATAGTATTAGTAGGGCTAACAAGCTAGTATTACGAATGATTATTAGACGGTATTTATAAGCCATATATAAATATATGTTCATATAAAGCCCACAACATACTCAGTTTTCATTTCTAGAAACTTAAGCCTCTGATTTTAGACGAATTTTCGTCCGAACACAATCAGCAAATGTGCGGAATCTGTCCATCCCAGCCAAAGTTTTGTAGACGGTTCTTATGCCTATGTATCAGATTTGGGTAATGTTGAAATCAGTAGCCTTTGGTTTCAGCAAAACGGTCTTACACAAACGTCAACATTTTCCCACCATGCCCTGTATTAGAAAAATTTCCTTTTATTTCATTTTTTATTTACAACTTAAAAATGAGTTTGTATAAAAGTCTTTAAAAACATTTCAGCTCCGCTGTCTTCTGCGTTACTTTCTATTTCACTATCCTCTGACTGTTCTTCTTTGTTCCAATCATCTGAAATTGTTTGTGTATTTAGAGTATCGTTTTTTTCTAATTCAACATCTTCTGATAGTCCTTCTATGTTGTAATCATCTGAAATTTTGTTTGTTAATTAAAATGTGTGCTTTTTCAAAATATCTTACCTGGTACAGCATCATTTTCCTCAATAGCTATATTGTGAAGAACTGCTAGGGCAACAATCAATGTTTTTGCATTTTCGCTATTAACTGTCAAACCATCTAATAAGTAATGAAATCTTTGCTTCCAAACCCCAAAGCAACGTTTCACGGTGTTTCTCGTACTAATCAGGGCAGAGTTGTATTTAATCTCCTTATCATTTTGTGGTTCGGATAAAGGGGGAAATAAATAGGTTTGTAGTTTATAGCCTGAGTCACCTAGTAAACGACCTCTAAACTCTCCGTTTTCAAAACGCTGTTTGATAGCCGACTCATTAAAAATACGGGAATCAGGAATACTACCAGTCCAATTTACAACTATGTCTCTAATTTTCAATTTGGCATCGCAAACAACCTATAAAAATTGAATGAATAAATGAGTTACCGCCTTATACATAAACGAAAAATAAAGTTATCACAACCTTATAAATCAAGCCCCTTATTCATAAACGAAAAATAATGATATGACAAGATTATAAAACAAAGTCAAATTTCCTACTATAAGGCTTTAATAATTTTATTATTCGTTTATGAATTAAGGAAAATATTTTCAATACAAAATTTCTACAGTAAGCCTTTGATCTTTTTATACCCTTCACCACCATAGGTGGAAAGGGTATTATAACTTTGTGCTGATATATGTAACGCATAGAAATATTTGTCTAAGACCCACCTTTTAGTACACCAATAGGCTTAGAATAACTTTCTGAGTCGATTTAGCGTGTCAGTCCGTCCGTCCGTCTGGCTGGTTGGACCCCCATGTAAACCTTGTAATCAAACTAAAGATCGCAATTCTAAAGATAATTTGATGAAATTTGGCACAGATAATTTTTTTGATAATGGGACCATGGCTATTGAAATTCGTCAAAATCGGTCCATTATTTATGGTACCTCCCATAGGTCCCACTTCCCGGAATTGATATATTGGCCACAAATATAATTTTTCATGAAATTTAATACAAATACTGCTTATACATATAAACTAAAATCATTGTACCAAAAATCGGTCCACTCTTCATATAAACTCTTCTGTCAAAACGCACTAAATGAGACAAAAATCACTAAAGCGCTCGTAAATCTGAAGATAATGATAATTTTAAATGTATTGTTTGCAGACACAATTTATGTAACAACTGTAATCAATTTGCCGAATTTCGAGACAATCGGTCCACATTTGACCCTAGCTCTCATATAAGTCCAAATGACGGAAACAACTTAAATATATAAGTTTTGAGCTTGATCGGGCTTGACCGACTATAGCACTTTCTTATCTGTTTTTTAAACCTATATGAATAAAATTGGTTAGTTTTTATTGCTAAAACATTATACATAACCTGCACGCTCATAGAATAGGTTCCTTTTCTGTTTCTATAATATTGCGCTGCTTCTCGGTTTATTTTTTTTAAAACTATATGAGTACCGCCAACGACTCCAATAACACCAGGGAAATTTTGTATTGATTCAAATTCCTTCATAATTCGCTCTTCCTCTGTCTGAGATGAGGGCATTTTTATTTTAATATCGCCCCAACGAGCTAAAGCACGAGCCACTCTGGCACAAATTCTGCTCACCGTTGATTGGGACAAACCATGCAGATCGGCTGAATCATCTTGGACCTGAAATTTTTAAGTATTTGGTCTTTGAAAACCATTTAAAATTTACTTTGCTATATACTTATTGGGTATACAAGTTAATAATGTCGATTGGGACAGCATATATTATAACTATCACATATGGTTTGTGTCCAGGATAACAAATATGGTATTTTGGAATGTAAATATTTGATATTTACAATATGTGGATATACATTTTTTCAAAAGCTATAATAATGTCGAATTTTGTGAATTAGAAATATGTTTTGGTGGAAAGTCTGAAAATACGCAAAACTTTTGCTGAAGTTATCGATAAATAGTAGAAGTTTACGGTCAACATTAACTCAAACTTGTGTACGTGTGTTTTGCTGTTGTAATAAAAATATTAAAAATATGTCACTAAAGTTCTTCATATTCTAGAGACTCTAAGTCCAGTTTCAGGTGAAGCATTACTTCATAATCTGTATCTAGTTTGCTTTGTATTGGAAGAGGTGTTGGATATCATGTTTGTGTTGTGATAGTAAATATGATACCCAACTCCTCTTGTGTATTATAGGATTAATGATGGATTAAGTCATGGCAGTCATGGTAACCCCGACGACAAGAGAAGAAAGATAAAAGTTTCTTTACTTGCCGTCGTGGTTACCATGTCCTGAGGTGATGTTGAGCGGCTGAATGGTGTGCTGTCTGATATCATTCTTATAGCATCAAAGGTCCTTTCTGACATTCCTAGGACATCGTTTACTCTCCGTCAGAAGGTGAACTCTCCCATGACATATGCTATGTTCCTTAAGTGGTAAGATCTTCGTCTCCTCATGTAGATGGCTTTCTGAGGACATTTTTAACAGCACCAGGGTGTAACATGAGCTGTTAAAACCGGGTCGGGAGATGATCACAGGGAACCTTAACGAATAATATCAATTACATCAACTATGAGGGATGTCCCTTCAAATGAGTTTTTCGTTGTAATGAGTAGTAATACTCATATTTTAGCAAATAACAAACCAGTAATAAATCATTCCTTCTTTTGTAGGGGGGGCATTAAACCATCGAAACAATTTCGAAAACTTTTGACAAAGGAAAAAAACTTTTGCTATTTTTTGGTGTTTCTAAGATTTTTAATTGAACATTACTTTTGAAGTGTAATCTCACACGGTTAAGGATTTTATAGCAGTATCTTCTTGAATGTTTCCGATGATGAATCGTGTCACTATTTTTATTTAACCTCTAGTTCCTAAAAACTTTAGTAGCCACCATCTCAGCGGTAGAATTTATGTTTTTAGTTACTAATGGCCTATAGTAACAACCTGTTTAGGTCAAAGGCCGAGCATATTTTAGAATTCCATGCGCTTCTATCTTGTGCGCTTATACATACTCCAATTTCTTATGCCAAGTTTTGAAAGATTTTCTTCTACTTGGTCTTTCCATCGAAGCTTTGGGCGCCCTCTTCTACGAGTTCCCTCAGGATCACAATCAAACACTTTTCTTGCCGGAGTTTATAGTTAAGGAAACATATTTTCATGTTGAAGTTACTGATGAATTTAGAAAGAGCCAATTGGCTTCTTTGTACAAAATCAAAGTTGTCGGAGTTCCCTAGGGGATCAAGGATGTTTATGTTATATATCTCTGGGTGTGTAGACAGGAAAAGGCATGTTTCCATTTGAACCGTTTACTCTCGGAACAATTGTTGCTTCCTTTACAAATTGCGATTATGTCAAGCAAATAGTTGTATATACTGATCCTCCGGTGAGATGAATGACTCAACCAGGAAATGTTATGGATATTTAAATAACCAGTTAAAATAATTTGTGTATAATTTTAAAATAATGTAAAGTGCGTCGAGGCTATTGAAAATTTTGGATTCATTAATGTTTGGACTACTTGCTTCATTCTTTACTTTAAAAACGGATAGGTTCTTTTGGTGCGTAAGCCATTTGCAGAAAAATGTAAAAAACTAGTAGCCAACGATGAACAATACGACAGTCGGTTCTAAGTACCGGAACGACTTGGAAACCTTAGGATACCGACTAAGGACTGCCGCTTCTGCGATACCAATAATAAGTAATAAAGCAGTTATAACAACAACAACTTTGAAAAATTGATCCATTTTTCTTGCAACAAGAAAACCACATTATTAACTTGTATACTAAAAAAGTTGATTATTTTAGAAATAACTCATACATACTTCTCTTCGACCCCAATAACGCAAAGATACCAAAACCTGCAAATCAAATGATGTGCCGCGGCCTCTTCTGTCCAATTCAATTTCTGGCTGAACCATAGAAATAATTTTCCGTACCGTAGATTTGTTAAATCTGTATCTAGCCTTAAACTGATAATCCGGCATTTTAAATGGATTGATTTTAGGTTTAAAAGTTTTAGGATTTCTAGCACTTGCAATATCTGCAATGGACTCTGAAAGAATTACAGTGATTAAATATTTTCAATTAAACAAATTTATATACTCACGAATTCGGGCAATTAAACTTATTGTATTCATTATTATTTTTCTTTTTTTAATTTTGTTTATTTTGATATACAAAACTTTAAACAATTTTCAAGCAAACAAATACAGAAATGTCATTTTGTTACGAGGGTAGGTTAATAAGTTATCGAAATTTTTGATTTCCCGCCTCTTAATTGGGTAATTCAAATAGCTTCTGTCAATATGCAACTGTCAGTGGACTTTTGTCTAATTTAGAACAAGATGTGACATTTAGTTTGTTTTGGAAAGAAATTGGAAAAAAGTAAATTTCGTATGCTTATTGAACATTATTTTTTGCGGAAAAATAACATTACTCAAATCAAGGCTTGGATTGATAAATATTACGGGAATTTTACGGAAAATATAAACATCCCAGATAAGGATTGACCGACATGAACAGAATAATACAAGGACAAACCCAAAAAAATTAAAAGATTTAATTTAATAAAAGAAATAATTTTCAAGTTTAAATTTTGGTGTTCAAAAATGTTTCCTTTTAAAATTGATGGAATGACATTTTCAGAGCTAATGCTTTAGAAAGACTTTTTGTTCTACATTATTTCTATTGAAATTACTTTGGAATTTCCACTATATTGAATCTGTAGTAATTCAAATAGCTTAGGAACTTTTTGCATTACTGTTCCTATTACTATTTTAAGAAATATAACTCTAAAACTAATTTAGTAGCTTTAGTGGTAATAGTACAGAAATGTTACCAATCACTAGAGAACAGGTTTCACATTGATTAAATGAATTATTTTATTGTTGCTTTCGCGTAATTAGTTCAGAAAGTGTTTTTCTGAACTGTTTAGTGAGTCTAATGTTTTTTAAATCGCATTAAGAACCGATGCGTAATGGGACTTTTATTGAATTTCGGAATGGCTTAATTATTTATTCACAAAAAGTTTCTGTGAAGTGAATAAATAATCGTCCCAAAGAAGGCGTGTTTAAAACAAGAAGATTAAAAAATACAATATACATAAAAATTAATAGCACCGACTCCTATATTCATTTAGGAAAAAAGTATATAGAGAGCAGCTTCCAAAAAGTTTATTACCTTCCGTGAAACCAGTTTTGAATATCGTTAGTTGCAGTCACATTCGAGTGACTAGAACTGTAGGTGGTTCTGAAATTGTATGAAATAAGTGGTACTTAAAACTTGTTCTTTAAATAAAGATCATTGGTTTCAGTACAGTTCTGCGAAAGAAGTAGAAATGTCAGGTTAGTTAATAAAGGAGGTGTCTAACGACACCTTCACTCGAAGACCCGAGGGGTCCACTGTGATCCTTTACTAGAAGAGGAGAAAAAGGATTTTATGCAAATTTTCAAGTAGCTTCCATTGAACTAGTTCTGTGAGGTAGTGTGACCACCACCGAAAGTTCAAACTAAAAATGTTCTAAAAAAGTAATAATGGATCCCTAGAACTAGTGCTGAAAAGACATTCCAAACTTTGGTTAATAGCTACTATTGGAGCTAAAAAATCAATGAAACTAGTTCAGTATTAGTTCTGAAATCTGTTTATAAAAGAAGTGCAGGTTGCAGAGGTATTCTATAGAATAGTTTATAACTGGTTCTGAAAAATAGAAAGATTGCAAACAAGAACTAATAGTTCCTACACCAGAGTATATGGATAGTAAATTCACTATTTGATTTTAGACGAATGAAAGCGGGAGAAATTTTGGAAGCCATAGGATTCTTACATGGCTCACTGGTTTCAATTTTGAATCATCACTTGGATATGAGAAAGCTTTCCACGCAATCTTGTAACAATCTCGCCGGAATGTTCAACTTAACACATTCAAGTGTATCGTCTTTTTAACGGTCCGAGACCTACTTTGTATTCAATTGTATTTAAGTAAAGTAGTGGTTTACTAAATTTTAATATGGTCATACAAGCACAAAACGTTCTGGCCATCCGAAACAATTTAAAAATTCACTATTTGATTTTAAACGAATGGAAGCGGGAGAAATTGAGGAAGCCATTGGCTTCCACATGGCTCACTGTTTTCAATTTTAAATCATCACTTGGATATGAGAAAGCTTTCCATAGGCAATATTGTAACAATCTCGCAAGAATGTTGAACTTAACACATTTAAGTATCTCGTTTTTTTAACGTTCCAAAACCTACTTCTCTCCATCTGATCTCCTCACTATTTATACCACCTACATCCGATCCGAAATGAAACATAACTCTAAGGGCTAGGGTCTTTCCGCTCATTTATGACATCAATACATTTTAATCAAAAGTCCACAAACACCCCATCCTCCTTTCCCAAACGTTTTTCCTAGTTCCATTACAATACAAAGCATAAGTAGGGTTCAATCCATGATTAGTAAATATCGCAGCTTATTCAAATTTAGTTAGGAGTCAATTTGCAGTCGCATGAAGAAATTAAAAAACTCGCTAACTTATTGGCCCACCCTCGTATTACTATTATATAGCTATGAACGGCTTAAAAAGCCGGCCTTTTCCTCAGGGCAAAGTAGTCTTGTTTATAACATAAAAATGCTTGGGATTTTTAAAGCCTTGATGCCAAGATTCACACAGGATCACAAAGGAGCTTAAAATAAATACACTATTCTGATGTCATTCTCAATTTTTATTTTATACTTAACATTATAAACTTAACCACTACAAATTTTACAACAATTTCTGATAAATTTGTCCTTCTAAATCTACTCTTTTTTTCGATGGTTCAGGTCCACCAGGTTTTAGTATTGCCACCACCGCCATGTAGGGGATCATCAGGATCGTGTTTAATAGCTGTTTCATCATATTCCTCAATGATATCCTCCTCTATCATGTCACCATGGTTGCTGGAGTTGTGATTCGAAGATCTGTTGACCAAATGGCGACGTTCTATATGAGCCACATAGCGGTGTAAAACCTTAAGAATTTCAATTTTGGCTCTCAATTTGCGACCATCGCCCAACTTGCGCAGGGTAGGCACTAGGGAAAGACAAAATGAGATATCACCATCTCGTATTTTAAAGGAATTATTTGACGTTGCACTAACGCCACCTGTTCCACTAACAGTTTTCTTGGGAGCATCCAATTTTTTGATAATAGCTTCTTTTTCTTTCTGCGCACGAGTTTGTAACGATGTATTGGAAGAAGAGGTTGCTGCCTGATTTTGTATGGCCTTAGGTGTGGGTTTTATAAGACGTTTAGATCTGGTGCGTCCTTCCATTACTATGGGACTCTTACTTTCGTCCTCTTCTTCCTCTACCTTACAATCATCTTCATCAATATTATCGCTAGACTTGAGCAAGGCATCTATTTCCATGTCTGTATCGTGACCTTCGAAATCTTCAGTGTCATCCAAAGAGTCTATGGAGTTTTTGCCGCGATTGTTGACGCGCGTCATTTTATAGCCCACATAAGGACGCATAAATTCCATCTCATCAAAGTAAATGTATTTACGCTTTTTATTTGCCTCACCCGCCTCGTGTAACTTTATCTCACGATGGAAATTGGCCCTCATGTGCTTCCATTTCATTTGTATTTCATCCACTTTTAAGGAAAAAGAGAAATTACTATAAACTATTAATTTTTAAATACAAAACCCACTTCTTGCTTCCTTTTCCACATCTGTATAACTCTCCCATTCTTCTGACGGTGTAAAACGCTCGGCCACTTCAAGCCACAGCTTGTGTTTGTGATCCCTTCGTGGTGGCTCCAGTGCATCTTTATTGTATATTCCGGGTCTTATTTTGATTTCATGGATTAGTTCCCTCGGGTTGAAACCGCTCATTTTTAAAGCTTTTTATTTTGTTTGTTTTGCCACACTATAGTTTTAATTTTAGTTGCTTTTTCGGTCGACTTTTTGGATAAAATTTTCTCGAGCAGTGATAAAATTTGGCGTCTAAAAAAACACCATTCGATTGATACATACGTATAGGGGGTAGTTGCCAGATCAACAAAATAAGTGTAGGTGTGGCAACATTAAATTAGTGTTGCTAACTTTTCGACTCTAAGAAATTACTCGACTATTTATAAACCTATAAACAGGGTATTAAAAGTAGCCTTACTCAACCATTGCACTCAGGAGCCGAGTACCAATCGGCTTTTTAACATATATTCACAGACACAACACGAACTGTAATCAAATTATAATAAGTGAAAAAGGAAAACAGTAATATTTTATTTAGTCTCTTTGCTGCTTTTAACGAAGCAGGTTGATGTGGCTCAGATTTCTTAAAGACAACAACAAACACACATGAAATTATAAAGGCTGTATTGCCAAAATGTTCTCCCATTGAGTACCCCTGATCTAAAGCAGCAATTGGGGTTTACTTGCACAGTAAAGCCTTAGGCATCAAATGGAATCTTATTTCTGCTAATACTGCCTGGCTCTTAGAGATAATTGTCAAGCCTTTACTCATATATGATTGTTGTTGTTGTAACTGCGATGTTATTGTAAATATCGGAATCCTAAGATTTCCGAGTCGTTCCAGTACGAAGAACCAATACTGAACTGACTACTGGCTTGCATTTTTGTTAAATTTCTCACATCCTTTGCTCTAATGACAACTGATGCCATTTGGAGTACGTCTTTCAAGGCATTTTTTATCATGCTTTACTAGCTTCTAGCTAAGTTTATGGTACAAAATATAGCCCTTAACTCAGCAACATTTGTTAAACGTGTAAAAAGAATTGTTGTACTGAGTATTATAGGAGCCAGAAGATGCTATGGCAGCAATGTGCAGAATCCTGGACAAGGATCTACTAATTTTGCATATAAAATAAATAGCTTTAAGACACAAATTAGACTCAATCAAAGTGGTCAGTCTTTAATAAAAAAAATTTGGCTGTGTACATATCAAAACAGACTACGTAACATCATATGTAAATTGGAATAAGGATATTGCGTCAATAATACCGACTAGATTACTGGGAGACCATTAATCGAAATATTGAAGGGATAGAGGTGTATACAGATGGCATTTAAAAAAAACTGTAAAATTATACAAAATGTAAAATTATACAAAATATAGCTGAAAAATAAACGAGTATAAAATATTTTAAGCTTAAGTCTATGTGGTGTCTGAAACATCAAGAATAATATATTAAAATTCGATGTCACTGTAGATAATCATATCAATCAATCAAGCTACTTTCAATATAAAAACTACATTTTCGAAGTGTTGGTAAACATTTTGATATTTTATAAGTTTTCAAAATAGTTTTCATTGAAAATCCGAATGTAATTAGTTTTCGATTTGTATGGAAAATATTGTGTTTTCAATATTGTTTTAAAACGAAAACTACTTAAACGAGTTTTCGAGCTTAATGTGAATTATCTATTAGAGAAAAATTCATGCCAGAACCAGATACATTGTGGTATGGGCCACAAGATTGTTATCAAACAAATCTTTGTGAAAGAAAAGTAATACCAACCTTGAAAAACTAATTTATTTGGAGAAATATGAACTTATAGCTCATTCAAATTACGCTCGTAAACTCTATAAAGCAGTTTTCGGCTTAAAACAATATTGAAAACTTAAGTTTCACATTTCAATGAAAACTCCTTGTATGTGAGTTTTCAACGAAAACTTATTTGAAAACATTTTAAATACCGATTCAACACTGAGTTGTTCCCATTAATTACAACTCTAATGCAGAAAAATAAGAAAATAACAAAAACAAATTTCAGTTTAAAATGAAAGAAATATAAAAACAAACATTTTATTTTTGAAAATTTTTAAAGGCAATACTAAAATTATGATAAAAACTTATTTTTTTAATACAATTAAAAATAATAAAGTGTTTAGTGCTCATTTTTTAAAGAAAATCGCGAGTGAAAAAATCCGTTTCTGCCGAAAACCCAATAAGTGTAAAAACCTCAAAATGTGAACGATAGAGTTTTTGAAGGTGTTTTCATTATCGAAAACTCATAAAAACTCGAAATGTAAATGGGCTATTAGAATGGTATGTATTATATAATTAGATAGGTATGTATAATTCCTGGTCATATTAATCATAAATATTTTCTTAAGAAAATACGATTATGTAATGAGGATTATGAAAACTGGAGTATACTTTTCACTTCCTCTGTTAATGAATTATTTCTTTCAGAACCTAGAATTATTAAAAGGACGGATCCTATTAAAATAGTAAAATACATGAAGTTGCAGCGATGGTAAATGCAAAAAATAATGGAGACTCATTGCACTGTAAATAAAACCAAATACCCCTGAGATTTACTCTGGATCAAACTTATGGTCATGTGAATTCTCTCATAATAATGTGGGATTAGCTTTTAATCTAATCTAACCAAACCTGTAGAAATTGTTGCTTTGATTAACAAAAATTGTAAATAACTTTACAATTGGTTTGGTTTTAAACGAATATTCTAAAATCTATTTCATAACCATTTTGTTTGTTGGGTAATACAAACTTTAAAACATTTTTCGTCGCTCACAAAAGATCTGGCAACTTTAAGGTAAATTTGCTTTCTTCGCCGTCTTTTTAATGGCGATTTTTTAGACGCCGTTTAATTTTTAACAGCTGGTGAAATTTCTACAAAAGAAATTAGCTGAAAAAATAGCAACTAATATGAGCGGTTTTCATCCCAGAGATTTAATTAATGAAGTCAAAATACGGCCCGGTCTTTACGACAAAGATGCTCTGGAACAGCCGGCACGCAAACATAAACATCAGCTATGGCTAGAAGTAGCCGAGCGTCTGACACCACCTGAGGACTGGGAGACTTTCACGGATGTGGAAAAGGAAGTAAGGAGTAAGTTGCATGTAGTTTCTCTTATAATCTGGCATTTATATTAGTTTTTCTCTTTTAAAGTGGGTGAAATTGCCACCAAATGGAAGAATTTAAAGGATCATTTCTATCGTGAGATTAAGCTGGAAGAGGCTGGTGATGCAAACAAGAAACGTCGCTATATTTACTATGATGAAATGCAGTTTGTAAGACCCTTTGTGGGATATAAGCTACCAGTAATAGCTCAAAATCGTGCTAACCGGGAAATGCGATTAAATGGCAGCCAAGAGGAGAATGGGGAAGAAGAGGATAGTAAAGATATTGATGATATAGTGATAGATGCACTTCTTAGTGGTAACGATAACCCAGAGGAGGAAAATGAAACTAAATTTGTATATGAAAACAACACACCTCCCCCACAGCCAGAGGTACGATCAAAATCCGTAAGAGTTATTAAGCCCACACCCAAGGTTATGCAGCAAACGCCAAAACCTTCCACTTCCAACTCCTCTAGCGCTCCCTTGAACAGACGCTTTACCAAAGAAGTCAGACATGCGGGTGGGGTACCAAAAGGAATGGGAGGTGTTTTAAGAAATTCCAATTTTAAAATACGTGATGGTGATATAGCATTTTGCCTTTCGTTGGTGCCCACTTTGCGTAAACTGGGTGATGGTCGCAAGCTGAGGGCCAAAATAGAGTTATTACAGACATTACACTGGCATGTTGAGGGTATGGAACGTGGCGGTGATTTTCCCTCGCGCCATAATGTGTCTCATAATAATTACAGCAGTTCACATAATGATGACAACAACGCTAGTGACGATAATATTGAAGAAGATATGGATGCTGATTACTTGGAAGAAGAGTATGAGGAAATTGTTAATGTTAAGCAAGAAAATCAATATGATGAGGCTAATGACAACAACAGTACTGGCGGCGGCAAGAAAGTCTGGTGGACTTAATCAATTTAGCAATCGAAAAAATATATTTATAAGTTTAGATTTAGTTAAAAGAAATCAAGAAGGCAAATATTAGCTTAAACGAGGAAGTCATTGGAAGGATACTTAAAGAGTAGACCTGATTGTCAGGATATAAGAGCGTTCACCAAATAGTTAAAAAATGCAGAATATAATCATCCATAATATTATAACAATTTATGCCATGATGAAGTCTTACTGGATTGAAGGTAATTGGTAAATCTAAAATGAAATCAAAAGAAAAAAGTCAGTATTTTAAGGATAATATGATCTATACAAGTTCTAAATGTGTTTTAGAACTTTCTTAATATGTGGTCCGTTAAAAAAATTATTTCCGATCGAAAGTAAAAATCATTCTGTATTAAGCTTCTTTAGAAAAATATAATGAAACTACTTTGTTTATTAACAGGCATGTCCAACTATTCCGATCCGAATATTCGTTTTGCTTATTCAGATTCTGGAAAATTTTAAAGGCTCTTAAATATTAAAAATTGTTTTGATTAAGCGCTTTTAATTTAAATAAAACAAAGAAAGCATCGTAATTTTTTATTGGTTTTAAATACATATACCAGTAGATGTGTGGAATATAACATTCAAATGTATTATTCGCCTTCTTTGAGTTTTTCATAAGTCTGGTGTACAATTTAAGTTGAATTCGATCGATGGCATTAGTTTTTTGTTTACGACTTAAGAAAATTCCCCAATAAAAATTCTGACTGGGTAAAATAGAACTATTTCATCTTCATGTGGGATGACCATGCAGTTAAATCGCTCTTGCAGTTTAAACATTGCATGAGCTATGCGGCGTCGTCCTGTTGAAACCACAAATCGTTGGTGTCCAGAACAACCAATTTAAACCAAAACAAGTAAATATCGTCTTACAATACTCCCCATTGCGCTGAATATACTGGGAGTTACTCTGTATCTCGATTCGATAGTAATATTTTTCGAATGTATATGCTTAAATCATTCAAAATCAATCTCAAAAATATGAACAGATGCCACAAATGAGCAGATACCACATATGAACAAATAGCACAAATTTTCAATGGGTCTATATATATTCGACAATGGGTCTATACTAACAGAAGAAGAAAACCAAAAGAATAAAACTCTTCTTAAAATTCATGTGGATTCGTGTCGTCCCAAAATCGAATAAGATGATACCAACAGACTAAATAATTAAAAACTAATGAGACAGATGTCGCTTCAATCACAATTTGAATTTAGAGCATTTTAATTTTTTTGGAATCTATAGAACCTAAAATCATTTTGATCTTGGTTTCAAATTTGAACGGAATACCTGATATTGTGTAATTCTTTTAAGGCTATAATATCCGCTTTTTTTGGGTTTCAAAACATAATTCGTATTTATTTTGTTTCTGAACTTAATAATAATGCCAAAAACAGTTTTTGTTATTAAATTGTTTATTACATTAAATATATGTAAATAATTTGGATTAAAAGCAACAAATACTTTGGAAAATAGCGAATATTTGTAATTACCGATATTTCAAAACAAAATTCAAATATTCTTTCAATTTTATTTAGATTTTAAGAATTTCTTATATTGTTATATCAAAATTGTATTTATACTTTACCTTTTGATTTAGCTTTTTAAAAACTTTTATTAAAATAAAACTGTATCAACTAACAAATATTTTTAACTTATATATTTTTTTTTCAATATTTTGATTTATTTAATTTGTATTTTCTTTTTCAATAATTTCTTCATTTCTACATGTATAATTTATTAAGTATATAATATTTTTGTATTTTATTTAATATATAAGGTATATTAAAGTTTAATTTTTAATTGGTTTCCGTTTTTATCACATTCACTGTTTCGATATTTCGAAACCAGAAAATTTGTTAAATACGGGAACACAGCTATTGTATGTATATTTTATGATTATTAAAAATTAGACGAGTTAACGCGTGATTCGATTAGAGAGAAGTTCAGTTCGCATTTCTTCTTTCAAATCTAAATACTCGCTAACTCCCAAAGTTTTGAAATCCTAAATTTAAATGCTTTATGAATTTTGAAAGGGTTTTGTAATCAATATTAATGTAATTGTTATATATTTGTTCAATACGACTGGTTATTTGTAATATGTTAAGGAATGCTTAAGTTGTCTTTAATCTATTACTTATCGAATAATAAATATAATATCTAACTAGAATATTCACTCTCAACATTCGATAAGTGTATTAATATTTTTAACCCCTAGTTGTTAAAAATGTGCTGGGTTGCGATATAAAATCGGAAAGAATTTTAATGTCAAAACTATTAAATATACAAGTCAAGTGACCAAGGTACCAAAGGTAAACGACCATAGAGAACGATTTATAGTAAATAGTAACTTGACCTAATTTTCTTTAAAAAATCATCTTCAACGAAGATTTATTTGGTACATGAAAAACAAAATCGTCGAATTTGAAATGATACCAATCTATATGAGTTCCAAGAGCGCCCAATGAATCCGAAAAAGTAACAATGGTGTGTTTTCGTCAGGCAACGTCACGGGTCCTGGCAAATTATACAGCTTCGGTGTGGTCAGTGTCGCTGTGGAGAAATATTCAATGCTGCCAAAATGCAGCCCTGATAACAATCAAAGTCTGCCTGCAAATTACCTCACCACATCATATTTATGAGGAAACAAAGATCCTTCCAGTAAAGGAACACAACATAATGCTATCTCAGCAGTTTCTTTTGGGAAAACATCCAAACTTAAATATCACACGGTTGTCAACTTAACCGAAGCATGTCATGAAATTTCTTCGCGTGTATGAGGATAGTATACGAAGATATGTACTTGTTCTTTAGATCATTCCTCTTACATGGCAACATTAAACAACATTCATAGAGACACCACCAACTTTGAGATATCAGGTTATAGCATGAATGTTGTATTAGGAGGTCGTCCATAGCAGAAGAAGAAAAGAGCTTGCCGAGGAAAACAAGAGTCGTTCTGGCTCAACTGAAAGGGGAAGGAGCAGCAGATCAAATATCTTTGGTCCCTCATAGACCTCCCCACATTTTCAGCTGTACCGACAAACCCTACTTCACTTAGTCCTTAGGATTTGTTGACTCATCCAGTGGAAGTAGCTCAATTTCTTGGCCATGATTTGCTAACAGAAAAAAAATTGTAAAATTGTAAATGTTAGAGTTGTTACAACAACAACAACATGGGTCCAAATTTCTTGATGATCATTACATTACAGTAAACGGTGAGCGGTATAGGTCGATGATTTCTTGGCCTTAATTGGATAATATAAGCGATGATTTGAGGGTATAAATGCAATTTGCCCCCGTTTGACTTTTTCATGTCAAAACTCGTGCTACATTGGATATTATACACGAGCGATTTGACAACATGGGTCCAAATTTCTTGATAATCATTACATTACAGTAAACGGTGAGCGGTATAGGTCGATGATCTCTTGGCCTTAATTGGATAATCTAAGCGATGATTTGAGGGTATAAATGCAATTTGCCCCCGTTTGACTTTTTCATGTCAAAACTCGTGCTACATTGGATATTATACACGAGCGATTTGAGGGCATGATCGTGCGATTTTTCTGCATTAGACTTTTTCTTGTGGGGTTTTCTTAAGTCGACGGTTTATGGGTAAAAGTCTTTTAAGGCTAATAGTTCTACAAAGATTTCTGTCAGGGTCTTATGAATAGATGGTCTATTTAGTCAAGAAGACTATAATTATTTCAGAACCGAGGGTGTTAATTGCTGTCAGGATCAATAAGGAGGGCCGCACTTCGCTCTTTGAGGGCTTTGATGTCTTAACGGATGGATCAAATATGGTCATCGGCACCGGAATTGGCATGTACTTTCTGGAATATTTAAATTCTGAAATCTTTAAAGAGACATACATGATCGAAAGGTTTTTATATTTAAGAGAAAAGTTTGCAAATCGCTTAGAGGAGGAGGAAATTGGAAGATGATGGAATTTGATATTTTGACTTTTTTGTGGAGTTTTTTTTTTAATAGATAGTATACAACAATTATTCCACAAAAAGCTTAAAACCAACGGGCAGATATCAACCATTGACAACAGTTGAGCAATGTTTAGGTTTGCCGAGTTTCAAAGACTAGACCGGCTAAAGGAATAGGCATTCTAGGATGAGTAGATGAAATAGGGACGCCTACGAATAAGTTCAAATTTTCTATTATTATCCATGCTAACTGAACAATATTAGATCCTTTTTTCAAAAGGAAAAACGTGTAATAAGGTCTTATTGTCTCACACTTCTATAAAAATTGTGTAGCATCGGCGAATCTACTGACATTTATGATGTTCCACAATTGGCCATTTTTGCATCTTCAGAAGTCAATGTAATAGAAGAAATGACCTAATAGTAGCTCTTATCGAAATAACTTACGGTATCAACGGAGTGACAAGAATGTCGGGGAATAATCAAGGTCTCATTGGACTTTTAGACAGAGATCCTAATATTTTAAGTTTATTATCATTTTACTGCATAATTAACCCCGAAAATCACAAAGTACTTGGAATCTGTGGAAGCTAAAACTATCAGATCGGAATGTAACTACGGAATTAAAACCATTCCGATCGGAATGTATGACATGCCTCTTAATGTTTGATATTATGAAACACTTGCAAACACTACATTTGACTTTGTAGAAAATAAACTTCATTTAGTTTTAAATTTACTTTTTTCTTTATACTAACTCTAGATTTCATTAAGACCGATCATTTACTGTCATTCCCTGATCATAATCTGTTATTATTAATAAACTTTTCTTTAATGTACTCTTTTTGAAATCGGTAACTCTTTACTATTGTGGCCATTTAAAAATATGCAACTGGAAAATGGCTTTTATTGACCTCATTCGTGCCCACCCCTGTTCTATATATTATATTCCCAATATTCCTTTATTATTTTTTACTTTATCCTTTACAGGAAAGGGATCGCATTTGACTAATCGGGTCTACATGTCAAGATGCCTATTCTCATTGACCTCATTCGTGCCCACCCTTGTTCTGTATATTATATTCCCAATATTCCTTTATTATTTTTTACTTTATCCTTTACAGGAAAGGGATCACATTTGACTAATCGGGTCTACATGTCAAGATGCCTATTCTCAACTTTTTTGTTAAACATTTAATCAATTTCAAACTTAAGTCTTTTGAAAATTTAAAAACCCTTTTCTCAAAATTCAAAACATTTCGATTTAAGATTATCATCAACTTTTTCTTTTAAAAAAGTTCTCAATATTTCAAATTTCAGTTTAATTTTTTTTTGTTTTGTTTATTATAAATAAATGCATTATATTTTTGATATTTATTTTATTATTTATCTGTTTTTTTTTGAATATTTTACTTAAATTGGGGGTTGGTTTTAAACATTATTTTTTTATTGTTATAAGAAATAAGTTTATAATCTTCAAAAATTCTGCTTAATTTTAATTAATTTCTGTTTAATAATAATTATATTTTTTTTTTATTTAAGGTAATTTATTATGATAATATTAATAAATAAGTCTTAAAAATTAGACATACAAAATAAAAAAAAAAATCGGAAATTAAAAAATAAACAGAATTTAGTTTTTATTTCTAAAATTTAGATTTCGAAATAAACTTTCTTTCATTTTAATAAATTTTCTGTTATTTTATAAAAAGTTTTCAATACTTAAGTTTTGTAATATTTGTTATATTATGATTTTTTTTTTAATTTTGTTAGAAATTTATATAACGCCCAATTAAAAACATTCCCAGTGAGTTCAACTCCCCGTGAGCTTATTTCCAAGGTAAATACATTTCCTTTTTAAAAACAAACGGGTAGAGTAGTTTTATGTAAAAGGAAATTTCCTTTGAAAAATTTGAGTTTCTTTTTGATATTTTTAAAGGGAAAAGTATACAAATTTACTGGGATTTGTAATTCAAAATTGGGCTGAAAAGGTTTTTATTTTAATAATGTTTTACTTTGTTTATTTATTAATAATTTTATATCTTTTTTTTAATTTTTATTTATAATTTTGGACAAAATTTTAAAGACTTTTAAAAATTATTTTGAAAATTTTAGAAATTATTATTCATGATTTTTTAAAACAAAAAAACTAAACAATTTAAAGTTTAAACAAACAGAAATAATACAAAAAAACAAAAAATACAATAACATTTATTAATCTTAAACAAAAATTTAATTATTTTAGATAAAACTTTATTTTAAAAATTGGACACAAATTTTTAGAAATTACTTTAAAACTTAAGTTAAAAAAAAACAGTTAAAAGGATTTTTCGGACCTTACAAAATCCAAATTTTTCAATAATTGGGTCTGTCACAGAAACCAATTTCGATAGAAAGTGATATCAATTCCGTTCAGATTCTTCAGAAATTGCAAAACTATTTTTTTTCGAAATTCGGGTATTATCCGTCTCATTTAACGATTCAAGTTTGTACCTAATGATCTATTTCACTCCACACCGATGCCGCTGACAAAAGTAGTACCAACGGTAGTTGGTTCTTCTAATAGAAACAACCCGGAAATCTTAGAATTCCGGGCAAGAACTGTCAACTTCTGGAATATTACCAATAATATCGCAGTTACAACAACTACTACTTAAAAGTATCCTAGAGGATATTTGAATATATGCACATATTGCTTCAAACTATTGAAGACAATGTTCTCCTGCTCCTATCCTGTCTTTTATTGGACATTTTCCAGGCCGCTCCGAACCTGATTTTGTTCTAACCAATCGCTATTAAAATATTGCTTGCCATAATATCAGTTGCATTACTTTCAAAAAACTTTAGATACGCTCTAATATTTTTTACCATAAATAAAATTACAATGATCATTTTTTATCAAACTCGATAAGAATATCGATTGTATTAAGCTCAGATAAGTATGAATACCCTATAATATTTTTTTCTATAAGAGGCAGAACTCCCCCTGCTGCATTAATTTTTCTAACCAAATCCTCCTTTTTACAATCTATTTTTTTTTTCTACAGGTGGGAGATATCGATTGTATTAGGTTTAGGTATGTAGGGTGAAACTTTCTCTTATCCGACCATTTATATTTTTTATTTCCACTTAGACTCATTAACAAATTAGATTTTTGAACAAAGATTAAAGCATTTACTTTTATGAAATCTCATACGTATTTGATTTGTTTAGGGAAAAAGGCTCCCCTGCGCCGTTCCTACAACATTTCATCCAAACTACTGCCTTTAACTAAAAAGTTAAAAAGCTATACCAAATATTAAAATTTGCTTCAAGAAGTTTAATTTTTGTATGGATGGGGGTTAAACTTCCCCTGCTCCGTTCATTTTTAATTTTTGTAAAATAAGGCAAACAATTGAATTTTATTAAAATTAAATATTTAGTTATATTTAATCACAAATTCATTTAACTATTGATATTGAGTTAATAGTTTCCTCTACTTAGACTCCTTCCCGAATTAGGGTTAGGAAAAAAACTCTAGTGGGGGGAAACTCTTTCTACATTCAAAATTTCATTAAAATCGGTAAATCTATTTGAGGGTAATTGGCGCATAAACAAAAATATACAGGAAATTGTATGCTATAGAGTCGGTTCTAATAGAAGCGATTGAAAACCAAAGCGGTTACGTTTAAATCGGTTGAAAAATAGGCAGGTTCATAAAAAATCTAATAATAATAAATTTTTAATTGTTCGGATTCTACAAAAAGGAAATATATTCGAATAAATTTAATCATTTCTGAAACTGAAGCGGTTTCGGTTAAAAAACATGTTCTTAAAGAATCGAAAAAAATTAACTAGATTCCTATCAAATCAAAGTTGACTCTAATAAGAATTAATTCAACTTATAAATGAGAAATGAGCCTTCTTCTATAAAAGCGAATAGAAAATTATGATGGAACCTAATTGAAAATTATTTTTGTAAGAAATTGAAAAAAGATAAGATAGAATCGAATTCATTATAACCGCTTTACGTGTAATCGATTAGTAACATAACATAAAATTGGAATCTAATTGCAATTATTTTTTTAAATATTCGAATGAAATCTGGGGGGTAACTGCGTATTTCGATTCGAAAGAAAATATTTTCGAAACACAATATTTTAAGCATACAAATTCGAACAGTTTTTCTTTCGAGTCGAGAAACGCAGTAACCCCCCTGAACCGTTTTTTTTAAACGAATAACAACAGAAACGATTAATGTTGATTCAAATGAAAACCCTTTTTTACTGAAACTCCTCGTATAGAATCGAATAGAACCTGATTTAAAATTAAGTAGTTTTATCTAAAACCGAATAAAAATAGACCGGTTTTCCCCAATTCGATTAAAAATTAAATTACTCGAAAAAAATTAGATCGAAAAAAATAGACTATTTATATAGAAATCTAATTTGAATAGAAAATTAAAAATTTCAGATAAAATTTTGGAATCTAATTGCAATTTCTTTTAAAATATTCGAATGAAATCTGAACCGTTTTTTTTAACGAATAAAAACCAAAACCATTCACGTTGATTTAAATGAAAACCTGTTTTTTACTCCTCGTATAGAATCGAATAGAAAATTAATTAAAATTGAGCCGTTTTATCTAAAACCGAATGAAAAATAAACCGGGTTTCCCCAATTCGATTAAAAATTAAATTACTCGAAAAAAATTAGATCGAAAAAAAATTAGACAATTTATATAGAAATCTAATTTGAATAGAAAATTAACAATTTCAGATAAAATTTTGGAATCTAATTGCAATTTCTTTTAAAATATTCGAATGAAATCTGAAACTCCTCTATAGAATCGAATAGATCATTATTTAAAATTTTGTCGTTTTATATAAACCCAACTAAAATCGTATAAAAAACAAACCGGTTTTTATTAATTCGAATAAAAATTAAATAACTCGAAAAAAATTAGATCGAAAAAAAATTAGATCGAAATAAATTAGACGATTTATATAGAAATCTTATTTGAATAGAAAATTAACAATTTCAGAAAAAAATCGTTAATTTTGGAATCTAATTGCAATTTCTTTTAAAATATTCGAGTGAAATTTGAACCGGTTTTTTAAATCGAATAAAACCAGAAACAATTCATGTTGATTCAACCGTTTTTTACTGAAACTTCTCGTATAGAAAATTAATGAAAATTGAGGCGTTTTATATAAATTAGACTGAAACCGAATAAAAAATAAACTGGTTTTGGATAATTCGATTAAAAATTAAATCACTCGAATCGATTGAACATTAAAATGGCTCTTAAAAAATAGAAAAATTAGACGATTTATATAGAAATTAAATTTTAGTAAAAAATTAACAATTTTAGATAAAATCGAATCGATTTTTATATAATCGAATGAGTCGTTTATTGTTTAATAGAGATGACCTTAATAAGTAAATCTAATTTTGAATAAAAAACAAGTTTTCTTTGTTAGGCCTTGGACTTTTCAACCCATGTATTATATCAAATTCAAAATAAACCGAAAATCTATTAAAAATATGTATTTGCAATTTTATTATTTTGTTTGTAATCTGAAGAAACTGAAACAAAGTCGAACAACATATAACTACGGAATTCGAAACATAGACTATAACAAGATTGAGGGCGAACTGTCAAACTATATTTTAGACACTCCAAAGTACATTATAGAAACGTCATGCTACATATTAGAAACGTCATGGTCATTTTTTTGGTTCTTTAGTAGACCATATGTTCTCAGTCTAGTTATAGTCAATGATTCGAACCATGTCAATCGGATTGTGAGACAGGCCCATATGTTTTTTTTTTGTTAAATATAAGTTTTAAATTTCATTCATAAAAGACTAAACATTGAATCATTTTTAAATACAAAATTTCTCTTAAAGTCTACAAAAAAGTTCGTATCTTTTCTGTTTATAAAACTAAAATTCTTAATTATACAAAATATTATATAATTTTTTATTTTCTTCTTAAAACTTTTAGGAAAAACTTTCACAAAAAAGCATTTTTTTCAGAACAACTTTACTTGCTCCAGAGCTTTTCTAAATCTATCCTATATATTTATAAATATAGTAAAGAAAATCACAATAACTTCGAATACAAAATTTTTCAAAATTTCTCATTATTTTGTTAATTTTTTTTCTCACAAAACTTTTAATTTCTTCAGTACAATAAATCGGTTTTCTGTGTTCCTTCACTGTAGGCCATATTGAGATCATCTTCAGCTGGTTTTAGATTGTAGGGTAAACTTTCAGGCTGTTCCTCTTGCTCTCCCTGTGTTTTCTTGGTATTCAAATCGTAGTCATCATCATCGATAAGGCCACCTGAAATACCTAAAATACTGCCATTGCTATCACCGTCACCATTAAAGAGTCCAACGACACCGGTTGTTGTGGGTTCTGTGGGTGAGGTCAACAAGTAATCGCTACTGCCTAAAAGTGAGGGTGCTCGTGTTACGCCCAGTTGAAAGAGTCTACTGTCAATGGGTGCTTTTAGAGGCGTGTAGAAACCAAGTGGTGCTGAACCTAGAAAAATATATTTCAGGGGGTGGTGAAATTTAGTTTTAATTTTGGTATAAATTTGATATTTTATATATATATATATATATATATAGTACAAGACAAAGACAGTTTCTACATTTTTAGACAAAAACTACTTTCTGGAAATTAATTTTATGTAAAGAATATAAAATAAAGTTTTAAAAAATTTAAATTTTTAACATAAACCAGTGCAAAATAAGAAATTGATGAGCTTTAAAAAAAAAAACAGAAAACTAAAAATGTTAATTAAAAAATTCTAGAAATTATAAAAAATATGTAAAAGAAATATTAATTTAAGCAATGTTCAGGTAGTATTTTCCTCGATGTTTTAAATGTAGGTAATTAGTGTTTTAATTCAGGTTTTCTACTTCTTTATTTTTTCGAAAAAATTAAAATTCTAAATTTTTTATAAAATTTTCCTTAATAGCTTAGGATTTTCTAAATCAAGGCTTTTTATTAAATACAATAGACATCACTGTGTTCTAGCTGAAACGTTGTAAACTATAGAGTAAGCATCACTGTTCTTACAACCCTAACAGTCAGGGATGGAAACTATAATACCAAGTAATGTTAGAATTTCGCTTATGTGTGTAGAGCTTTAATATTAAATTTATGTGGAGAGCTTTAATATTAAATTTATTAATGATTTTTTTTACCTATTACCGGTTATATATCGGGCATAAAACGAACTTCTTTATACTATACAAATAGTCTAAGGAACAACGCGTAAATAACATTCAGGTATGTGATGGAAATCGATCGTTTTCAAATCGTTCGATTTCATATATATTTTTGAGGTCATTTTCGGTTATTTTTCCAAAAAATTTAAACCAAATGAAAGATAAAATATCAGTCTAAAGGATTATATATTTTATCTTTTATTTGGTTTGAATTTTTTTGAAAAATAGCCGAAAATTATCTCAAAAATATATCTGAAATCGAACGATTTGAAAACGATCGATTTCCATCATATACATAATTAAGTTGCCTTTAGCCAATAATTCTACAAGAAATTTGTTGTCTATTTCAAATAAATACAAGGTCTGAAGTAGGGGTTTCAATCGTTTTTTATAATAAGGTCTAAATTTAAAGGTTGTGGGTTCAAGTCCTGAAACTGAATAGGTCATAAAATCGTTTAATAAACATCCGTACCAAGGGCTTTCGGTCTGCAGTCGGAGGAAAACGTAAGACTGTGTTTTAGTGGTGCATTTTGGATACCTTGACGGCTTGGCCAGTATCAAGTCATTCTTACGACCTTCTATCCCCCGCACTCGTGAGACCAACAATGAATAAAACAAAAAGTAAAAACATCAGGGCGATCTAGAGGATGTTGTATACCAAGAAACGGTTTTGATTGGTCTTAACTTGTTATGCCTAGACTTATATTGGTTATCCTTCATCTCAACTGTGGACACTGACCTCCTCGTGGTAACACCGGGAGAACTACGTTAACAACCGTTAATGTAGTAAGCTAACATGTCCGCAAGTTCTCCCATAAAAACTACAAAAATATGTGTTAGGTTGTAGCCCACTCCTAAAAAAAAACAATTACTATGGAAAAGCTAAAATTCGAATTAATACGGCCTCTCTAATGTTAAAAGAGAATGCCCGTAACTTAGATGAAAAGACCAAGTAAAGGAAAATCTTTCAAAGCTTGGCCTATGAAATTGGAGAATATGCACACATGATCGAAGTGTATCAAATTCTAAAATATGCACGGTCTTTGGCCTTAGCAGGTTGTAAATATAGGCAATTTAAGTAAAACATCCTTGCAGGACGACTTCAGGTGCGGACGTAACATGCCAGGCACGGAAGATTTAGACACTCTTAGTAACATTAACGCACACATACTCCAACAGTAGAGACTGCTACTGACGGAGGAGAGATGGGGGACTAACGGATAATCTGGACTGTACTCTGTGATCTCAATTTTCGACCGGTATTATATGGGAACTCCTACAAGATCTCGGGCTTTGGTGGAGGGGGGAGCCATACAGATCAGTCTAACTAAACTGGCACCACTCAGTTTTTGGCGGTTGTCTCGCTGACTCTGATCCGCCGAGTGAGATCACTAGAATTACACAATCCAGAGAAGAAGCCTTCTGAAACTGATTTGTACGCAAACAGGCGAGGAGTAATTGTGCTAATTAAGAAAGTTCTTCTCGGGCAAGATAAGCTTTTAGTCATTTGTTTAAAGAATTAAGGATAATGCTAGTACCTTAATTTCTACTCTTTTAAAGAATAATTAGGGATTACAGTATCTCAGCGGAGATGCTTTTATTTGATTTGTGCCTAAAATAATGGCAGAAGCTACGCTAATCTCAAAAAACCAAAAAAGGATGAAAAACCCAAAAACGGATGACACATCTTCCAATACCGAGCAAGAAACTAAGTTGAGTAATTTTGAACAGAATATCCGACGTAGTTTCCTCTACACTCCGCGAAAATTGTGTAGATCTCATCAATACAGTAAGAACAGTATTAGAGTAATGAAATAAATTCCGTATCCCTATTGGCCTAACGTTTATCGACTTTATAAAGGCCTTCGACAGTGTCCACAGAAGCTATGTGTGGGGAATTTTAAAAAATCGTGAAATACCAACAAAAATTCTAAACTTAATTCGGGATTTTTTTTTTCGGGTAAATTGTCAAATCAATTCAAAGTTATTACTGGAGTAAGGCAAGGATAGATCTTGCCACATATACTTTTTATCCTCGTCATCGACAAAATAATGCGCACGGTTCTGAATGGCAGAAGCGGTATCTAATGGACACCTCCCTGAAACAACTCAGGGACTTGGAATATGCTGATGACGTATGTCTTCTTAGCCAAAGCTCAGGTCACTTTCAAGAAAATACAAACGCAATACGTACACAAGCTTCCTAATACCAACAGATTATATAGATATTTAATCTAGGCACTCAAAATTAAAATTGTTTTGATATTTAAGCTTAGGCAAAGTTTTATTCGTTTTTTAAAGACTTCACCTTTTTTAGTTTACCCTGAATTCGCCTTGAAAAATTAAGCTGCCAGATTTTTTAAAAACCAAATAAAAAACGTCAAAACTAATTATTCTGATAATGTTTTATAAAATTGAGCTGCCAGATTACTTTGAAACCAAAAAAGCGTTAAAATGAGAGGAAATAAGTTATTTTGATGATATTTAGAGAAAAAACTATATTTTAAATTAATTTCTTTTAAATATTTTTCAAATTCTTATGATTTTCATTTCTTTTATGAAACAAAATAAAGATAATTTATTGATTTCTTTTGATTTTTTTTTCAAATAATAATAAATAAATACAAACAAGATTAGCAATAAAAATAATAAAACATTTAGATGAAAATAAAATAATAAAAAAAAAACATTTATGTATATGGAAATAAATTTGAAAAATTAAATGTTAGTTACCTTAAATATTATTATTATGGATTATGGATATTAAAATTATTGTTGTTATAAATATTTTGATATTGATATGATAATAATGTTTTTTTTTTAATTTTTTTAAAAGGATGAACTACAAAAAAGTTGAGAAAACGTTTGAAGTATTTCTTTTCTCTCAGTGTTTTCAGTGTAAATAACTTATAAATTTAGGTATTTTTTTGTGAAATAAATTACAAATTTATATAAATAATTAATAAATAATTATAAAGAAAAAAAACAAAACAAATAAATTGAGCAAATACTTTTAAAAAAATTTTTTTTACAAAATTATTTCAAAAATTTTTTTTAAGAAAATTGGAAAACAAATTTCTTATACCACAAGGATTCTTTCTTTAACTCTTCTTTTAAGAAAATTAAAAGAATTTTTGTCTAGAATGACTCTGCAAGTGTTAAACTACTTTTGGCCGGGGCGTATTTGAATGATTTGAGTGTTATTGTAAATTACTTTCAATTTGGCTTTTGAATTTTGTTCAGTGTATTTTTTTGGGGGTGTAGATGGGAGTAAAATGGAGAAATGTTTATTGCTTTAGGCACACTAGCATCGTTTTCATTTCATTTTCTGTTTTTCTTATTGACATTTAATTGATTTTTTTTTAATTTCTTAGATATTTTTGGTGGTAGTTGTTTTTGGATGTTTTATATTTATGTTTTTAAATAACATCTGGAAAAAAATTAAGAATAAAAAAAGAAAATAAAAATTAAGTTCAATTTTTTTTGGTAGTAAATTTTTCAATTCAATAATTTTCTAGGGGACAAACACAAAGAAGTAGACATTTACAAAATTTTGAGAAAAATTTTTAAATGTTTTGTTTTACAAATGAAGATGAAAAATTATGATAATTTCGAAATTTTGATAATGAAGTGCCAATTTTTAAACAATAAGAAAATTTTTCCAAAATTTTACTGCTACAAATGATTTGTTTATTTGAATGCAAATTTTAGCCAACTTTTTTAAAAACTTTAATTAATAGATTTCAACATAATCTTTAATTTAGCAAAACAACTACGAATAAAGGTTTTAATTGTTATTAATACAATTTTCAAATTTGTAATCATAATACTCCCAAAATTAAATGAAATTAAAAAATTTCGCCTTAAAAATTCTATAACATAAAAAAACATTTACATCGTGTTTCGCTTTAAAGTGTCTAAACGATTTTCCTAATGACTACGTGGCATCACAGAAAAATAACGAACAGAAATCTATGCCGTTAGTTTATAGCCGATATAACGCCGCCGGTAATTTAAAAATTTTCTAGTGTTATGTAATTTTTTTAAAAATATAAATAATATAATTTTTAAATGTGTAATCATAATACTCCCAAAATTAAATGAAATTTAAAAATTTCGCCTTAAAAATTCTATAAAATAAAAACACATTTACATTGTGTTTCCCTTTAAAGTGTTTAAACGATTTTTCTAATGACTACGTGGCATCACTGAAAAATAACGAACAGAAATCTGTGCCGTGAGTTTTATAGCCGATATAACGCCGCCGGCAATTTGAAAATTTCCTAGTGTTATGTAATTTTTTTTTCAAATATATTAAAATTTAAAAATTCTTGTAGCAATTTCTTCGACAAAAAGAATATACAGGCAAGTTTTGAAAATCACTTTCATGTGGAATTGAAATCTAACAAACTTTCAAAGTTCAATTATTACTAAAGATCAAACCAATTTTGTTATTTAATGATCCGATATATTAAGGAATTAAAAGTCATTTGGATACTATTTAATAAATCTTTTGGAAATTTTAACAATTTCAAAAAATTGGAGCCTATTATGTTATTCCAATTGCAAATAAAGGTGATTTTCAGAACAGGCCAGAAAATCTAAAAATTCTGTTAACCATGTATTAGTTCAAAAATTATCTATTATAAAATAAAAAAATGTCTTAACTATAGTTGTCATAGGCTAAGTTTTATTTTAAAATCTTGCCTGGAAAAGGAATTAGGCTATGTTTTGTTTCAATACCTTGTCCAGGAAATTGTCAAAAACTGGGTCAAATAGGACAGATTTTAATATTTTTCATTTCAAAAACACAAGCAGGATAGGGGCAGGGGAGGTTGCAACCCCATAGAAATATGTATGAAGCTTGTTAAAAGGTATCTTCCGAAGAATTAGATTCTATGAAGGACGGGCATCGTTTAAACGACTAAGAAAGTATTTCTAAAAATCGGAGTTACATCGCCAAAGTGTAAATGTCAAAAACTGGATCAAATAGAACAGACTTTAATTTTTTTCATTTCAAATACAAGCAGTATAAAGGCGGTATGAAGGGGTATCTTCCGAAGAATTAGATTCAATAAAGGACGGGCATCGTTTAAACGGCTAAGGGAGTATTTCTAAAAATCTGAGTTATTTCGCCAAAGTGTAAATCCCAAACAAAATATAAATTGAGTTTAAGTTATGTACGAAAATAAGAACCAACGTTTTTTTTTTTTTTGAAAATATTTGTTCTACAATTTGGGCTTTTTGAAGAGGTTGTCCTAGTTATATTAATCAAATATTGAAAACGACTTATCAAATTTTATTGAAAAACACATCAATTGATGAACAACTAAATTTACGATGAAAATTTATTTTCATTTCGATCGATGAATAAAAATGAGGGATTTATATTTGAAATATAAATATCCCTCATGATGAAAATTTTAAATATCTTTAACGATAAATATCCGAACAGAAAAATATTTTATTGATTGTTTTATTTTTGAACTTCTGTTTTGACTTTGAAAAATATAATATTTTTGAAATTATAAAACTTTTAACAATGAATGTATGAATATATTTCCAATTAATTGCAATGTTTTAGGACATCGAAGTTAAACTTAATAGTCCTAATGGAACTATTGGTGGTTTCTTTGACTCGCAAAACCATTTCAACATAAAATTTGCAACAATAATTGAATTTATTGTTATTTAAACGTCCTAAAGACTTTTTATACCAGGACATATCTTCTTCTGTCATTCTTGACTCCCAGTGGAGCATAAGGAATGGAAGGATGCAGAATTGCCTGGCGTCTCTAGCTACCAGGTAAGAACAGTATCCAATTCCACTCTAACCTTCTCGTGGTACATCCTGGAAACCTGAGCAACCTAGTTTTAGATGCGGTAAACAACCCGTGTGGGATTCTAGGTCAGGACTAATATAAAAGGGAGTTATCTTAGAGCCATTCCAACGAATATGGTCTAACCGTCTAAGTTAATTGTACTTGGTAAAGTACGAAAATGCAGCGTCTGTTTAACATGTTAGTTGCGGCTGCAAGCGGGCCTCAGTCTTGGATCGAGCGACTCGCTATACAAACGTGGCTTGTGACTTTGGACCCATCACCCATCGACTTAGCAATCACGATGTTTTAAGAATGGAAAGAAACAATGTTACAGAATATACTACTCCAAGGGGTAATTATGCGAGAAATTCCACTGCTACGGCAGTTGGCGCAAAGTTTTTGGAGTTTCCTAATCTATGCAAGAACATTATGATGAATGAAACCAAGACAAATACAGAAATAAAATTTGAATATTTTCTATCAAATATTTTTTTCATCGGATGAAAAAAGATGAAAATAATTTTGAACTGATAAATATCCCAAACGATTTTTTTATTTTCATCGGATTGAAAAACGATACAAAATTTTTCGAACAATTAAAAATCTTTAGGGATATTTATTATTTTTTAAACTTCAATGATTGTTTTTGTATGGATAAAAATATGAAAATATTGTTTTAAAAGTATTAATATTCGGTCTCTGATATTTTCATTACAATTAAAAGACAAAATAAATACAAAATCGAAAAATTTTAATTTTTGAAAAAGTCATAAAAAATTGAAAATGCCAAAAAATTATCTGGTTTCTGGGCGATCGTAAAACTATGAATATTTTAAATAATATAGTATAAAAATCCATAGGTTAGAAGTGATTTTACTACGAAAAGCGTGAAATTACCCAATTTTAACGAAAACTTTTGTCATATAAATTCTATAGGGTATAGCACCCAAACAAGAGCCTCAGACAAAATCTACTTAAAGTCGAAATTCACAAGAACTCTCCTAAATCTGAAGATTTGATAAATTTATGTCTTTTTGTTGCACACATAATATTTGTACAAAATGTAATTAAAATGATAAATTTCGAGAAAATTGGTCCTCATTTAACCCTAGCTTCCATATAAGACCTAATAACGGAAATGGCTTAAATGCAAAATTAAGTATTTTCCCTTTACCGTTTATAAAACTACCACTTATTCATGGATTTCAGGAAATAAGGCTTATTTTATTTGGAATATCCAGTTTTAAGATTACGTAAAAAATTTTCGGTTTTTGCCATTTTTGATTTTTTTATGAATTAAAAAAAAATATTTTTAACTCAGAATCCCTTAGACATAGGATAAAATGCGACTTAAACTATCCAATTCGGTGACTTTCAACCAAATCGAAGAACTCTTTCCAAAGATGTAATAAAATAGATAGACCAGCCTTTGTTAAAAATATCAAATTTTCTACAATTTTCCTTTTAAATCAACCAATTAAAAACAAGTAAGAAAGTGCTTTAAACGGTAAAGCCCGACCATACGATACCCTTCATCACTTAGGTCAAAGGTCTTCTTTTTCCTGTATAAAGACAAACATTTGCCAAATTTTGTTATCATACATACATTTTCTCAAAACTTTTATATTTAAGCTGTTTCCGTCAAGTGTAGACCGATTATCTTGAAATTTGGCAACTTGATTACAGTTGTTACAAAAATTATGTATGCAAAAGATAAATTCGCATTATCTTTAGAAAATTCGCATTATCTTCAGATTTACGAGCGTTTTAGTGATTTTTGTCTCATTTAGTGCGTTTTGACAGAAGACTTTGTATGGGAGCTAAGGTCAAATGTGGACCAATTTAACGAAATTTTGTACAGTGATTTTAGTTCACATAAGCAGTATTTGTTTCAAATTTCATGAAAAAATATTGATATTTGTGGCCAATATATCAATTCCGGGAAGTGGGACCCATGGGAGGTACCATAAATAATGGACCGATTTTGATCAATTTCAATAGCAATTTCAATGGTCTTCTATCAAAAAAAAAAAAAAAATGATCTGTGCCAAATTTCATCAAATTATCTTTAGAATTGCGACCTGGGGGGTTACTGCGTATTTCGATTCGAAAGAAAATATTTTCGAAACACAATGATTTAAGCATACAAATTCGAACAGTTTTTCTTTCGAATCGAGATACGCAGTAACCCGCCTGTACTTTGATTACATGTTTTACATGGGGGTCCAGCCAGCCAGACGGACTGAAATCGCTAAATCGACTCAAAAGTGAAATCGCTAAATCGACTCAAAAACTATAGTTGTCATAGGCTAAGTTTTATTTTAAAATCTTGCCTGGAAAAGGAATTAGGCTATGTTTTGTTTCAATACCTTGTCCAGGAAATTGTCAAAAACTGGGTCAAATAGGACAGATTTTAATATTTTTCATTTCAAAAACACAAGCAGGATAGGGGCAGGGGAGGTTGCAACCCCATAGAAATATGTATGAAGCTTGTTAAAAGGTATCTTCCGAAGAATTAGATTCTATGAAGGACGGGCATCGTTTAAACGACTAAGAAAGTATTTCTAAAAATCGGAGTTACATCGCCAAAGTGTAAATGTCAAAAACTGGATCAAATAGAACAGACTTTAATTTTTTTCATTTCAAATACAAGCAGTATAAAGGCGGTATGAAGGGGTATCTTCCGAAGAATTAGATTCAATAAAGGACGGGCATCGTTTAAACGGCTAAGGGAGTATTTCTAAAAATCTGAGTTATTTCGCCAAAGTGTAAATCCCAAACAAAATATAAATTGAGTTTAAGTTATGTACGAAAATAAGAACCAACGTTTTTTTTTTTTTTGAAAATATTTGTTCTACAATTTGGGCTTTTTGAAGAGGTTGTCCTAGTTATATTAATCAAATATTGAAAACGACTTATCAAATTTTATTGAAAAACACATCAATTGATGAACAACTAAATTTACGATGAAAATTTATTTTCATTTCGATCGATGAATAAAAATGAGGGATTTATATTTGAAATATAAATATCCCTCATGATGAAAATTTTAAATATCTTTAACGATAAATATCCGAACAGAAAAATATTTTATTGATTGTTTTATTTTTGAACTTCTGTTTTGACTTTGAAAAATATAATATTTTTGAAATTATAAAACTTTTAACAATGAATGTATGAATATATTTCCAATTAATTGCAATGTTTTAGGACATCGAAGTTAAACTTAATAGTCCTAATGGAACTATTGGTGGTTTCTTTGACTCGCAAAACCATTTCAACATAAAATTTGCAACAATAATTGAATTTATTGTTATTTAAACGTCCTAAAGACTTTTTATACCAGGACATATCTTCTTCTGTCATTCTTGACTCCCAGTGGAGCATAAGGAATGGAAGGATGCAGAATTGCCTGGCGTCTCTAGCTACCAGGTAAGAACAGTATCCAATTCCACTCTAACCTTCTCGTGGTACATCCTGGAAACCTGAGCAACCTAGTTTTAGATGCGGTAAACAACCCGTGTGGGATTCTAGGTCAGGACTAATATAAAAGGGAGTTATCTTAGAGCCATTCCAACGAATATGGTCTAACCGTCTAAGTTAATTGTACTTGGTAAAGTACGAAAATGCAGCGTCTGTTTAACATGTTAGTTGCGGCTGCAAGCGGGCCTCAGTCTTGGATCGAGCGACTCGCTATACAAACGTGGCTTGTGACTTTGGACCCATCACCCATCGACTTAGCAATCACGATGTTTTAAGAATGGAAAGAAACAATGTTACAGAATATACTACTCCAAGGGGTAATTATGCGAGAAATTCCACTGCTACGGCAGTTGGCGCAAAGTTTTTGGAGTTTCCTAATCTATGCAAGAACATTATGATGAATGAAACCAAGACAAATACAGAAATAAAATTTGAATATTTTCTATCAAATATTTTTTTCATCGGATGAAAAAAGATGAAAATAATTTTGAACTGATAAATATCCCAAACGATTTTTTTATTTTCATCGGATTGAAAAACGATACAAAATTTTTCGAACAATTAAAAATCTTTAGGGATATTTATTATTTTTTAAACTTCAATGATTGTTTTTGTATGGATAAAAATATGAAAATATTGTTTTAAAAGTATTAATATTCGGTCTCTGATATTTTCATTACAATTAAAAGACAAAATAAATACAAAATCGAAAAATTTTAATTTTTGAAAAAGTCATAAAAAATTGAAAATGCCAAAAAATTATCTGGTTTCTGGGCGATCGTAAAACTATGAATATTTTAAATAATATAGTATAAAAATCCATAGGTTAGAAGTGATTTTACTACGAAAAGCGTGAAATTACCCAATTTTAACGAAAACTTTTGTCATATAAATTCTATAGGGTATAGCACCCAAACAAGAGCCTCAGACAAAATCTACTTAAAGTCGAAATTCACAAGAACTCTCCTAAATCTGAAGATTTGATAAATTTATGTCTTTTTGTTGCACACATAATATTTGTACAAAATGTAATTAAAATGATAAATTTCGAGAAAATTGGTCCTCATTTAACCCTAGCTTCCATATAAGACCTAATAACGGAAATGGCTTAAATGCAAAATTAAGTATTTTCCCTTTACCGTTTATAAAACTACCACTTATTCATGGATTTCAGGAAATAAGGCTTATTTTATTTGGAATATCCAGTTTTAAGATTACGTAAAAAATTTTCGGTTTTTGCCATTTTTGATTTTTTTATGAATTAAAAAAAAATATTTTTAACTCAGAATCCCTTAGACATAGGATAAAATGCGACTTAAACTATCCAATTCGGTGACTTTCAACCAAATCGAAGAACTCTTTCCAAAGATGTAATAAAATAGATAGACCAGCCTTTGTTAAAAATATCAAATTTTCTACAATTTTCCTTTTAAATCAACCAATTAAAAACAAGTAAGAAAGTGCTTTAAACGGTAAAGCCCGACCATACGATACCCTTCATCACTTAGGTCAAAGGTCTTCTTTTTCCTGTATAAAGACAAACATTTGCCAAATTTTGTTATCATACATACATTTTCTCAAAACTTTTATATTTAAGCTGTTTCCGTCAAGTGTAGACCGATTATCTTGAAATTTGGCAACTTGATTACAGTTGTTACAAAAATTATGTATGCAAAAGATAAATTCGCATTATCTTTAGAAAATTCGCATTATCTTCAGATTTACGAGCGTTTTAGTGATTTTTGTCTCATTTAGTGCGTTTTGACAGAAGACTTTGTATGGGAGCTAAGGTCAAATGTGGACCAATTTAACGAAATTTTGTACAGTGATTTTAGTTCACATAAGCAGTATTTGTTTCAAATTTCATGAAAAAATATTGATATTTGTGGCCAATATATCAATTCCGGGAAGTGGGACCCATGGGAGGTACCATAAATAATGGACCGATTTTGATCAATTTCAATAGCAATTTCAATGGTCTTCTATCAAAAAAAAAAAAAAAATGATCTGTGCCAAATTTCATCAAATTATCTTTAGAATTGCGACCTGGGGGGTTACTGCGTATTTCGATTCGAAAGAAAATATTTTCGAAACACAATGATTTAAGCATACAAATTCGAACAGTTTTTCTTTCGAATCGAGATACGCAGTAACCCGCCTGTACTTTGATTACATGTTTTACATGGGGGTCCAGCCAGCCAGACGGACTGAAATCGCTAAATCGACTCAAAAAGTGATTGTAAGCCTATTAGTTACTAAAAGGTGGGTCTAAGACAAATATTATAATATGCGTTACATACATCAGCACAAACTTATAATACCCTTTCCACATATGGTGGTGAAGGGTATAAAAATCTACCGTTTTTATAATCAAGAAAATATAACAAATAATAAAGGCATAGCCAGCAATAAAATGTATTGTTGACTAGTAGAATTAAGCGCTTAGTAAAATAGTGTTTTCAATTAAAGTAATAGGCATCACTTGTCTTCAACTGTTAGCCACAAGGTGGCCAGATCATCACTTTTTTTTAACTGTTAAACAAAAACTGTTGCCAGATCTACATTTTATAATGTTAGGGAATGTTAGCGGGGAATTAAGGGGAATTTATAAAAGCAGTAAAAGGCTTTTAGACTAAATCAGGCAGATCAAGGGATGAGTATATTTCTTTAAAATTTTTTAAACTAAAACTTAGTAAAAACTACAAGCTAAACCAACACCTTAAAAACTTAATATGATTAAGAAAACACCCTACATTAAACCTTAGTTATTTTAACAAAATTAAAAATATAAGAAAAAAAATCCTAAAATATGTAAAGATTTTAATACATACATAATCAAAAAGGAGTCGTATAGTAGATTTAGAAGTACAAGTTCAAGTAGAGGTGATGGAAGAAGTAAAGGTGGAAGAGTTGGAAGAGTAGAGTAGTAGATATATAGTACGAGAACATACAAAAGCACTTTTAGTGTAGCTCAGATGTCTTTCATATATAGTTTATGGAAACAGACAAAATTTTAGTAGAAGTGCAAGTGGTGAAAGTAGACAATTACGAGTATTCAAACGTAATACAATGTATTGCCGGGAACACGTCTACGTAACGGAGCAGGAGCTTTTTTGTGATTACTAGTGGAGGAAGAAGAAATTGAAGAAGTTGTTAAGGATGTAGTAGCAGCAGAGGATTTAGAGCTACTAGTAGTAGATGCTGGCTTAGGTGGTGGTGCGTTTTGTAATAAACGTCTTGGTAAAACTTTTGGAGGGTTAATGAGGCTGATCGGTGTTGTTGTTGTTGCTGTCACTAAATTTTTTAAAGGTGAAGCCGGATTAAAATTGGTCGTTGTAGTTTTTCTGGCTGTAGCAAAAGTTGTGGTTTTTTGATTTTGCTGAAGTTTTGCTACAGAAGTTTCATTTGTGGTGGAGATGGTGGTGGTAGAAGAAGAACGTAAGAAAGAAGAAGAAGAGTTGAAAGATGAAGAAGAACAAGAAGTAGAATTTGAAGTAGAATTTTTAAAAGAATTATCTATTGGAGTTAGAAGTGTTTCGTTCAATGCCACCACCTTGGTTTTTGGTAAATTAGTAGTAGTAGTTATAATTGTGGTAGTAGTAGTAGTTTTTGAAATTTTTGTGGTAGCCATTTTGTTAAAATCCTTAACCCTTTGTGGTGTAGAGTGTAGTGTTGTCGTTAAGCCCTTGACTTTTGTTGCATTATCAAGTGATTGGGGGAGTTCAACAAAACTACATTGCCTAGGATTTTGGATGAATTGTGGGGGATGTTGCTTGGTGTAATTAAGGGAATTAGAAGCGTTTGGATTAGACTGATTACAATTAAAATTAAGATCTTGTTGATATAGAGAAGATTTTTCCGGAAAATTGCCATAAATATCAGACCTAAAGGAAGGGGACCTAGGAATTCGTGTTAAAGAGCAAGAATCTTGGTTATTTTCTTTGAAATAATTAAGTTTGTTACGAAAGTTTTCGGCAAAGTCTAGAGAACTTTCAGGGGATTGGGAAATATGGGGGATTTCGAGTGAAAGTGGAGTATATTTAAGTTCAATATTTCTAAGAATAGATTCATGATTTGCATTTGAATCTTGCTGATTGAAGGAATCTATTTCAAGTATTTGGGTATTGTAAGGATTTTTAGAAGTAGATAAATAAGATGATCTGGTAACATCATTATTTGTCAAATTAGTTTCCTCATTTGCAATCGAAGACATTTGTCTTTCTCGAAGAAAAGCCTCATTAGCATTTAAATCTGTCGGATTAGAGAAATCTTTTTCAAGAAGTTTGGAATTGTGAAAAAGTTTGGGAGAAACTGGAGAAAATGATCTGCTTATACTTGTATTAGTCAGCATAATTTCCTCATTTGCGCCTGAAGAAAACTGTCTTCCGGTTACCACAACATCTCTTCGAAGAGAAGCCTCATTAGCATTAAAATCTTCATAGTTTGAGGAATCTATTTGAGTTAATTGGAAATTATGGGGAGTTTTGAATGGAACTGGAGAAAATGATCTGGTAGCACAAGTATTAGTAAAAAAAATTTCCCCATTTCCATCCGGAGACAATTGCTTTCCGGCTACCTTAATATCTTCACAAAGAGATGCCTCCTTAGCTTTGAAATCTTCCCGATTTGAGAAAACTTTTTCTGTTATTTGAGAATTGTGGGGAATTTTGGGATTAATCGGAGGAAATGATCTTGTAACATAAGTATTAGTAACAATTGTATCCTCTATCGCATTTAGAGACAATTGCTTTCCAGCGAACTCAAAATTTCCGCTAAGAGAAGCCTCATTTGCTTTGGAATTCTCCCAATTTAAGGACTCCATTTTAGTTGTTTGGGAATTGTTAGTAATTTTCGAATCAATGGGAGCTAACAGTCTGGTAACATCAATAATTCTAGAAGATTCCTTATCGATATTTAAGTCTTCCGGATTTGGGATATTGGATCTGCGATATATAGAACCAAAGATGGGATCAAATTTAGAAGAATGATCGAAATTATAAGAATCTTGTAAAGCTGACTCCTTGGATAGGGAATTAACTACAAATTGATCGGAGTTTGCAGAGACTTTTGAAAAATCTGCATCCAATTTAAAATTCGACTTTGGTTTCGGAGGCACCATAGGTAAGGTTGCGCAAGTTTTGAAAGTGCCTGGATCTAAATTTTGAGTTGAAAGTTGGAATTCAGGACAAATTGTAAGTTTAGGAGAAAGAATCGTTGATGATTCTGTTAAATTTCCGGAAGAAAAGAAAATGTTGGAAGGTTTTAGGGAATATTGAAGTCCCAAGTTTGCAGATTCTCTAATATTACTAAAATTTTCTAAATTTGGAGAACTGGGGGATTTTGGGTAACTTGAAAGAGTCAAAGAACTAGAATCACTTTTGAGAAATTGCAAATTCTCTCTTAAGTTTGTCGAATCCTCTTCGCCGACTTGGGATGAAAGCAAAGAGATAGTAGTAGAGTTTATTACCATGGGAGTTTTTTTACATGAATTGAAAGGACTATTAGGAAATTTATGAGGAATATCAGTATCAGAAGAAGATTTATAATCAGTTTTTAACTTATTTTCAGAAAGATGTGCAGTATTTGCTATCTTTGAAGGTGTAGAAGAATAAATATTGAACTTAGCAGCCAAAGTTCTAACACCCAGAGATTCGGGCAATGTAGCCAAATCCAAATTGTTAGAATTTACTTCGGAACAGGCAACATTTGGAATCTTCTCGAAGGTTCCCAGAGGTTTTGTGGTAATCAGAGAACATTGAGTCAAATCTTTGGAAGGAGATGCTTGGGAAACTAACAAAGAAGTAGAGCTAACTTCCAAATCCTGTAAATTTTCTGGAGACTCATGGTTGTTGATCATAGGAGGGGCCTCATAAATATGTCTAAAAGGCTTTGGACTAATATTGAAATAATTTTCATGGGTTAAAGGTTTTAAACTAAGATATTTTTGTGACCCTGAATGTTCATCTCCTTTCATAATATTTAAGTCCTCAGATTTGTTTTGAAATTGTTTTAAATCTAAATTTGCTAAAGTTTCCAAGGCCTGTTCAATAGGATCCAATTCCCCAGAGTCTTTTAAATCTGAATTCCTCTCGATTTCAACCATTTTCTTACTATCTTCAATTCCCACATCCCCTTCATCATTTACCCCTTTTACCTCCTCATCGTCGGCGGTAAAATATTCAAAAGAATTAGATATAGCAGTGGCCGATTCCCATTCCCCAATACTTCTAGCTTTCATTAGAATCTTTGAGGGTTTTGCAAATATTTTCCGGTTAAGTTCCGATTTTTTCCCGACATTATCCGTCAAACTGACCGATCTTTTAACGGTTCTATGAAACTTTAACTGATTTTCAAAGGATTTCTCACTAAAGGTCTCGTAAAATCTTAAGGAATTCTTAAAGGATTTCGAGGCATTTTTGTATAAATTTTTCGATTTGACAAAAGTAGGATTCGAGGCCATATTATGCGAGGCCATATTTGTAAAAGTCATTAGCTTTTCAGCTGTTTTAACTCTTAAATTTTTTGATTTCTTCGGAGGAACCTCTGGAGGTTTGCTCTCGACTATTGGTTTGGGTTTCTCAGACCATTTGGACTCTAAAGTATTGCAGGCACTGAGAAAATTAAGATCCTCAGACAATTCCGATTCGTAAGAGTTTGTCTTGTCTAGATCTTTTAAAGAATGATGGGTTTTAGACTTCTTGAGTGTCAATAGGTTGGTAAAGTCAAATAAAGAGGATGAATCGAGGCCTACAGCAATATCTTCTAGCATTTCAAAAGCTTCTAGGTCTTCTTCGACCTCATCTAGAGTTTGTGACCTCTTGAGAGTCTTGAGATTATTGGAAGAAATAGGATTTGGTGCTAATTCAGAACCCTCTGACTCCCGGTCGGCTAAATAGGAGGAGGTTTGCTCTTCAGTGTTATCATCCAATGACTCCAATGAATCTAAGGACATTTGCAAATGCTTATTTAAAGTACCTATACCGGAACGGATTCCCAGAGATTCTCCTACACCTTCTCCAAGATCCTCCGATTTATTACAATCGTTTTTAATTATATTTTCGCTGCTGTCTGGTAAAATCTCTATTTCATGCACCGAGTTCGAACGATTCAATATAGGCTTAGCAACCAAGTCTAGATTATCGAGAGATTTGGTTTTAAGTTCGACAAAACTTAGATCCAATCCTAAACTTTCCTCAGATTTCGTATCGGTAAATATTAAGTTATTCGAAATTGAAGCCCTTAATGGAGTCGAAGGTTTCAACAAACTATCGTGAGATTTGGATTTCTTTTCATTTAAATTTTCTTTGATTTTTAAAGAATATTCTTCAAAATTATCGGAATTAACAGATAAACTTAAAGCTTTTCTAGGTGGAAATTGTCGGGAAGATAAATTCTCTAAGGACTTGATTTCTCTGGGATTCAAATTTTCGGTTATTTGTGATTGGTATTCAGTTAAATATTGGGTATTCAAAGTTAAAGAAACATTACGGGAAGAAGTTTTGAATGTTTTATGAAAGTTCTGTGAAAAATGTTGTTCTAAATTCTCAGATTTTCCGGGATCTTCTTTTAGTTTTAACAAATTTTGGGGGTTTTGAAAACTTTCCATTGATTTGGCTTGTTTTTGGGAAATTTTTGCCAAGTTTTGGCTTAAACTACCGGTTTTCTGTAGTAAATTTAGACTGTCGAGGGATTTGGAGTTTTTATGGGAATTTGGAAGATTTTCTTCTAAACTCTGCGAATTTGTGGTGGTTTTTACAGGCTTTAGATTTGCTAAAGTTTCTTGAAAATATTCTATCTTTTTTGGGGAACCCGGAAGATATTCTTTCAAGTCCGTGGAACTTTTAAGTCTTAAGTTTGCTTCTACAGGCTTTAGATTTTCTAAAGCTTCTTGAAAATTTGCTTTCTCTTTGGGGAAATCTACTACTTTCAAAGTTACCAGATCATTTTTGTTAGTATTTTCTTTAAATTTAAAGGATGCCACACGTTTAATACTCTGAGTATCTTTCTTTTGGGAGGCTTCATTGGAAACTTTAGGTTCAGGGGTTAATTTTGACGGATCCTTTGAATGTTTGGGAATTTCTGGAAGATTTTCTTTAAGGTCTGCAGAATCTATAGCTAAAATAGAGAGATTTCTTTGCTTCTTATTTGGCTTATACTTGAAGGAATCTACGCGTTTAACATTTTCTAGAGATGTCATCTGGAAATTTGTTTTATTTTCGATTGTTTGGACTAAATTGTTGGTATTTCTTTCCAATTTTTTGGAATCAGCTACCGGTATGACATTAGCATTAAAAATTTTGATAGGATCCCGAGAGTTTTTGAAAGATTCTGAGGGATTTTCCTTCATGTTTCCTAAATATTGGATATTATCCGTTGTTTTAACTGATTTGTGGGTCTTTATTTCCGGGTTTTGGGAATCAGCTCCCGGTATGTCGTTAGCATCCAAAATTGTATAAGAGTCCCGAGAGTTTTTGGAAGATATTGAGATATTTTCCTTCGAGTTCCCCAAAGAATGAAAGGTTTCTGGAAACGAAGCCTTGTAGTTTCCATTATTTTCTTTTATTTTAACTGAATGAGATCCTGGTACATCGTTAGCATCTAAAATTTTAATAGAAACTAGAGAGTTTTTAGGAAACTCAAAGAGATTTTGTTTTAAATTCCCTAAAGGAACTGAAGACTGGGAGTTTGTCTCATTAGAATTGACTTGAATTTCGTTAGAACCCCTAGAATTTTTGGAAAACCCTGACCTATTTTCCTTTAAATTTTCTAGAGATTTCGTTCGTTCGTGTTCGTTAAGATTTAATAACTTAGGAGAGGGATTAGGAGACTTTTCAACACTACTAAGATCCTTCGAATTCTCTTCACTCATAAGAGAAATACTTATTCTGGGCTTAGGAATTTCTAAAGGATGTGGATCGACTTTTTGGGGATTTGCTAATTCTCTAAAAGCTTTATCAACATTAGCTTCATTGGGTTTCTCGGAAAGCTTGGAAGTTTCAATATGTTCATTAATCTTAATAGAAATATTTCTAGAGCTCAGACTTTCAAAAGGGTGAATTGCTTGATCTCTAAAAGCTTGAACAACATTAGCTTCTTTGGGTTTCTCAGAAAGCTGGGAAGTTTCAAGTTTTTCATTTACTTCAGGTGAAAAATAAAGGGAAGTTGTTGCTGCACCAGAAGCTAAAGATGATGATAAACGAGTTGGACGATTGCCTTCCAAATTTCTTAAAGAGCTAGAGCGAGCCACCGTGGCGGAAACAGAAAGTTTTTGAGTATAGGATCTTAGAAATTCATTGGAACGTGAACGTTGCACAGGATGATTCCTAAGGGGAGGTGGTAACGTAGATGGCTGCTGCAGGAAACAGGCATATTGAGGTTTATTCAAGACATTTGGAGTTTTGCGTGGTAGCTTTGTGGTTAGTTTTAAGCATTCTTTCGGCTTTCCATTATCACTACGTTGTTGAGACACCACCCCTTGAGGGATTTGAATCTTCTTTTCCGGGATTTCTTCGTAGTTTTTCTTGGAATCTTTTGGTAAAGCTGTTAAACTTGAAATCTTTGCTCCCACTGCAGCCTGTAGAGGTGGAGGGTTCTTCATCATTTGATAACGTTTCACCGGCAAGGCAGGCTTTTGCATATTCCTTGGCGGCTGCTGCTCCCTTTGACCTAGAGGTAAACTGAGATCTTTCCGAGATTTCTTTTGTTCTACTGCCTTTAAGTTCATGGCTGGTGGTGAATGTTCGTCTAGTAGATCTTGTGTTGTTGTCTGTTGCAGTGTCATTGCTGTTAGTGTTGTTGTTTCTGTTGTTGTTGTTGTTGCCTGTTGTGTTTCTTTGACTGTGGTCAATGGTATACCCTTCTGTAAATCTGGGTAATCTGTAAAAATTGATTTAAGTATTTTTTGGCAATGTTTGTTAATCTTGTTTTGGTTTTATTTGTTTTCGAAAAAAATGTATGTATATTCCTGGTTTATGGGTTCTGGATTATTGAATGGTGGGACTGAATGTACAAACATTGATTACCCGAGGGATATTTGCTGGGTTGTTGATTTGAATTTTTGAAATTGATAAGTAGTGCTTTGGTGTCGTTTGTGAATATCTGAAAAACGATAATGTTATGATAAGAAAAAAAAGAGTGTTGAAGGGTTTATTTAGGAATGTGTAATGAAGAACCGGTTGCGAGTTGAGAAATAAGACATATACCGGATGATTTCTAAATATTTATATTCATCCTACTTTCCTTTCATAGAGTTCCGAGGGTTATTAGACAATTCCTGACATTTTGAGAGTATTAAGCTTTAAGATTCAGCTGAATTGAAAAGTAGCTTTCGAAGGATTTCTTAGAAAAGTTTTTGATATAAGACCGGTTAGGTATACGAGGAAACAGACCACAGAAATGTGGTAGATATACACACAAGACCTAAATTGTATTCGTCAAGGCTGCGAAGAGTGGATTTTACAGTAGTTATGGTGACGAGGAGGAGTCCATGAAGCAAATACTGCTCTTGTCCTGTTGTACAGTAAGGGACATACTCTGTTTTTTTTTTCTTTGGAGACCTGAGCCTTCTAGGTGACGGAGTTATTAAGCTGAATGGTTCAAGAAGGACAGCCAGTTATACGTCTTTTGCTCTCTTCCGTGGTAATATAATGGACTTAATAGTCAAATATCACTTGCCAATAGATTTCCTGAGATAGTGGTTAAAACTTCAAGTTCGACTATTAAAGTTAATGTTATGGCACAGTTAGTGAGCCCAAAATTTTTCTTAGAGCCTTTTAGCTTTAACAACGATGGAACTGATGTAACTTCCAAATATGGTTATAGAGACACAAAAACTTTTTCAGACTCAGAAGTACCTTCCAAAATTGCGAATTATGATCATGGTTTTTAACATGAAAGAAGCGATTATGTTGATGTGATTTGTATGACTAAGTAAGGGGCCCTAAATGTGTTCTACTTTGGAAAATGTGGAACATTTGAAGGTTTTCGTAAAGATTTTGTAATGTTTTCATGATTTGATAAAATAAAAACATTAAAAAAAAACAAAACCTAAAACTAGCACGAAATTACTTTTGAATTTTACGAAAAAAAAACAGAAATTGGCAGCACTGAAAAGAAATTCATCTCTTCAAATAAAGAGATGCCAGACAGTTGTAATAGCACTGTTCTTTAATTATAACTAAGAATTCTTTCAGAGTTGCCAAATATTTTAAAAAAAGGTATCCGTAGAGCCGTCGAGATAACAGGACAGGTTTATTCTATAATATACAGTTATACGGTTCAATAAATCGCGAGTGTCACTATAAAGACCCTATGCATTCTTACTTGCGTCCGTCATTTTAGGACACTGTGTGATTGGAAGGTGTATGGTTTGGTTGAGGGTTAAGACAAGTGACTTTTGCAGTCTATAAAACATTTTCTTCGCACTTGCTCTACCCTGTATAACACTATGTTTGGGTTCTTATATCTTTGAATACCTAAGCGATATGTTTGTCATAGATATTGGCCGACTTAAGAGCAGTTTAACGGCGGTTCATGATAGGTTGGCGTCAATCCAATGATCTATTCCAGATATTTATTGTAGATATACACTCAAGACCTAAATTGTGTTAGTCCAGGCTGCGAAGAGTGGATTTTGTAGAAGTTATGATGACGAGGAGGTGTCCATAAGGCAAATACTCTGCTCTTGTTCTGTTGTAAAGTAAGGGACTTACTCTGTTTTTGTTCCTTTGGAGACCTGGGCTTTCTAGCTGACGGAGTTATTAAGCTGAATGGTTCAAGAAGGACAGCCAGTTATACGCTTTTTGCTCTCTTCCGTGGTAACATAATGGACTTAATAGTCAAATATTACTTGCCAATAGATTTCCTGAGATAGTGGTAAAAACTTCAAGTTCGGGAGAAGTTGCTTATATTATGATAGTGGTTTTTACAGCGATTATTAGGGATGATGTTATGGCACAGTTAGTAAACCCAAAATTTTTCTTAGAGCCTTTTAGCTTTAACAACGATAAAACTGATTAGATATATGTAACTTCCAAATATGGTTATAGAGACACAAAAACTTTTTCAGACTCAGAAGTACCTTCCAAAATTGTGAATTATGATCATGGTTTTTAACATGAAAGAAGCGATTATGTTGATGTGACTTGTATGACTAAGTAAGGGGCCCTAAATGTGTTCTACTTTGGAAAATGTGGAACATTTGAAGGTTTTCGTAAAGATTTTGTAGTGATTTCATGAATTGATTAAATAAAATATAAAGTCAAAATGAAATTAAAAAAAAAAAACAAAACCTAATACTAGCACAAAATTACTTTTGAATTTTACGAAAAAAAAACAGAAATTGGCAGCACTGAAAAGAAATTCACATCTTCAAATAAAGAGATGCCAGACAGTTGTAATAGCACTGCTCTTTAATTATAACTAAGAATTCTTTCAGAGTTGCCAAATATTTTAAAAAAGGGAAGTTGGAGAAGAAGTAGAAAACACACGACATTTAGATTGAAATGGGGAACTGGGTTTTAAACGAACCTGTCACTTATTAGATGGAAAATTTTGCTAAAAAACGATGAAGACTTTTTCCTTAATTTCTTAATAAAATTGGAACGGTTTGAAGGACATTTTTTCAATTGATAACAAGAAGTTGATGAAATTTTGTTGGAATTAGGAGAAGAAGAAGCTGTCATGTGTTGAGGAAGTGGTGGTAACACTGGATTACCGATGTTACTATGGCTCTGATTGGGTGAGACTAGAGATCCTAAAGGTTTTAACGAGACCAAACGTGGTGGTAATTGAGTTGGCAAAGGTGGAGGTGGTATGGGAGGAGGAGCTAAATCATAATACTCCTCCGTTAAATCTAGAATATTTTTAAAAAAGAATTTACAAAATTTGTTTTTTTTTTGTTGTTTTGCTAAATTAATTTAAATTTTTATTTAAAAAAAAAATAATAATAAAATTGCTTTTTTCCAAAGTTAGTATTAAATTAAGATATTTGTTAAAGGAAACCCTTAAACCTTAAAAAGTTTTGAACTCAAAATATTTACATTCTTAAGAAAATTATTAAAGTTAAAATTAAATTCCTCTAGAAACTACTTTTGGTTAATTTGGTTTGTTTTATGGTAAAAATAATTTGTTAAAATTTAAAAGAAAATTGTTAAAAAAAATTTAACCAGAAAAACGTGTGATAATTAAAACCATAAAATATGTTAAGAAAATAATTTTTTTTTTAATATTTAACGAATTTTCTGGGTAGTAATCATGAAACTTGAACTTACCTAAGGGTAAATTGCCCAAAATATTTTTGGTAGGCGTATTACTAGAGGCGTTGGTGGCAGGTGTTGCAGCATTTAAGGTTGGCAGTTGTATGATCTCATCGGCTACATGATGATGACTGGCAGCAGCTGCAGATTCTAGACACAAATTTCGAAATTGCTGCTTGAATTCTTCATCTTCTTCGCCATCCAAAGGCTGGGTATAGCTTTCGTTATAGGCCCTATAGGATTCATCGAGTATCAAAGAAGCTTCGGAGGGATATTCAAATGTGGAGGTTAGAGTATCATTAAATTGTACGCGGAACTGAAAAACGAAAACAAAACAATATTATATAATTTTTTTTTTTTTAAGAAATGGGCCAAAAAAGTTGGACATGAAGGGAATTTTAATTGAAAATTTGTGAGTAAACATTTTCTTAAGCAAAATGTAAGTTTTATGTTAATGTTTTATTTGTATTTTGTTAAATAATTTATAAATGGTTATGAAAAAGTCAATACACGCGCCAAAAACTATTAAAATGTTTAAGACGTTGCCTTACAATTGACTATAAAGAAGACCAAACTAGGTTGAATATTTCAAAAAAAATAAGGTTTAAAAAAGTGAATTTAAAAATTTGCATTAAATTGTCAACAAACGTAAGAAAAATTGGGACAACTAAATGCTATACAAAATTTACATCATAACACATTTTATTAGGTTTTCAAAAAAGTTATGTTATTAACTGGCCCTACAGCCTTACTGCTATCCCTAAATAAGAACGGCATGCGGAACGTTTTCTACCGCTCACTTGAAACGCTCTGCTGCCATACCTAACTAAAAGTAGCAAATTTATGTCAAAACTAGAAAAACAGGGTTGCTAAAAAAATAATTAAACAGCCCTGTTAATTTTTTTTAAATGTTTTGGTTTTCCCACTTTTTTGTTTTGTTTACATTTGGTGTCTTTTGCAACCAACTTCACTATTAAACGCGCTGTCAAAATCGGATTTTCCAACCGCAAAGAGTTGCCGCCGCGTTGTTTAGGTATGCTCCATACAAATTGTATGGGCATGAGAAATTTTGACAGCTAAAAAACGGTTGCCGCTCTTATTTAGGGATAGCAGTTAGAGTGATAAAGACTTATCTGAATAAACTGGGTCTTCTAATTTTTCCACCATCGTAACTGGAAGAAGCTTTTTTTTACAAAGCTCATTGCTTGGTTTTGTGATCAAGAGATTCCCGTAGCTCTCACATGTATGGGAACTGGATACGACACTATTTTGTTTAAATACTTTTCAGGCTCCCGAAGTTTAACCTCCTTAGTCTGTTTTCTTGGCTTTTCGAATAATTTCATGTATAAATTGTCCTTGTGTCGGGACAATGAAGCAGAAGAAGCCTTAGAGCGATGAAGACTTACAAGAATGAACCAAAGGGGAATTTTCCAAACCTCATCACTTCTTAAAAACTATTTGCTGGATTTGTGTTTAAAAATTCCCTGCGCATCCAAGTACATCGGAATATAATAAAAAACAAGTATCTTCCAGATTATTTTCAGGCTTCAGAGGAGGTATTTCTCACTATCCAAGGAGATCAAACAGTATGAGAGCCTAATCTCCTCCAGACACTTTCTCAGACGCTGCCTTCGTTTTCTTCTGTTATCCTTGACTCCTAGTGGAACATAGGGCCTTAACCATCCTTTTATATCGAACTCTACTTCGAGATGTTTGGCATATGAGAACAAAACTTATGAGAGCCTAATCTTTTCCAGACACTCTCTCAGACGATGCCTTCTTCTTCTGTTATCCGTGGTTCCCAGTGTCAATCAGCCTTTTATATCGAACTCTATTTCGAGATGTTTGGCATGAAAAGTTTGCTGCTTGCAAATCCGCATTGACCTTCCGCACGTTCTAGCAGGTGCACCAACACGAAGCGCTTGTCGAGCAATGTTGGTATTTGGCCTTCGAAGTGTGTGGCCTATCCACCACCATTTCCGTTAACATACCTCGTTAATAGCAGGGATTTGGTTTGTCGCGTTAAAGAGATCTTCATTTCTTATGCGATTCGGCCACCATATATTAAGCATTTGCCTCAAGCATTTGTTTGTAAAGGTTTGTAGGCGCTTATCGATGGCATTTGTGCGTTTCCAAGTTTCGCAGCCGTAATTCAAGATGGACTTAACATTCAAGTTCTATATTCGTAACCGAGATTTCCAAATAGCTCAGAGAATGCCGAATGCAAATACCCGACTCAATATCCTCGTCGGCGCCACCTTTTGTAAATACCAAACTTCCATGATAATTAAAGAACGCTGCCTTAAAGCTGTTAAGATTTGTCTAATATGTGACCGTCGTCACGTCTGCATCAGTTCTTGGATCAGGAGCTTGCAAATGGCTAGAAGCACGCCAGCAGATTCCAGTTCATCTGGAATTTGCTAACTCATCTGCTCTACAGTTATTTGGTGTATACCTGTGACTCGGCACCCACCTAAGAGAGGCAACATATGTAAATGTTAGGTTAGGTCAGTCATGGAGTGTGGAGATCAAATTCACTTAGACTATAAATCGCTTTGAAAATGCTCTTAAGTTGTCCCGTATCTAAGTCAGGCAGGTCGACAAGGTCTTCAATACGCAATATGAGATGATATTAAAAAGACTCCTCCTCGTCGCCAAAGCTTCTGCAAAAGTTACTCGTTGCTACTTTCATAACGGACACATGTAAGGATACATTGGGTTTTGTTAGAACAGTAAAGTTCTTTCTAAACTGGGCCAAATCTGTCTACAACGAATACATCCTCAGACAGATGCCGACTTATCATTTGCAGAATTACATCCCTTTCTCAGATTAGGAGCTTTTAAATATCTAGAATCATACCAACAGATTCCAGTTCATCCGGATTTGTAAAGTAGCCCGAAAACTTTCTCTACAGTTCTTTGGTGTATACCTGTAGCTTGGCAATCGCCTAAGAGAGCCTAATGTTAGTCTAATGTTGGCCTCAGAAAGACCGAATCCAGATACTTAATACAAGCTTGACTATCAGAGATTTAACCTGATGATTGAGCCGAGAGCCATCAGTGTAGAAACTTTTACCAGGAGGTTTGCAAAGAAAAGCCTCAGTTGTTGCTGTAACTGCGATAATATTGGTAATAACTATCGCAAAAGTGGCAGTCCTTGGTCAGAATCCTAAAATTTCCCTGCCGTTCCGGTGCGAAGAACTGACTGCCGAGGGAATGGCCAAGCCTTAGTGAGTGGTGCAGTCAGAGAGTAGCTTGGAAATTTATATAACTTGTTAAGGATTAGACTCTTATCTTAACCTCTATTCCATCTTATAGCATTATCGGATTTTCTAGCGCTGCGTACGGCCAGTTGTAATTAATAGATTCTTCATGTTTCCAAGTTACTTGACGTACTTGCATCAAGTAGCTCAGATCCTATTGCGGTATCCGTAGATTGCCACTTTTATAGACCTTATTTGGATTTCTTTAAATTCATATATTAGTAAGCAATTAGGCCTTCGATCTTCATCCGCTTCACCCTATCGACAAACTATTCATTTGTGAGTTGGAAATTTAAAAATACTCGCAGAAGCTTGAGGATTATGGATTTTGAGTTCTCTGAAATTGACAGAAATTACGTTAGTGCCTTTGGTGTTTTTCAAAAGTTATTCAAAAACTGCGAAAATAGCGTTACGTAATATGTGAACAGGGCGTTAGTACATTATTAGATACTCATGTGGGTTTAAAAGTACAAAATCAAACTCAGAGGGCGAAGTCGATCGGCTCGAAGCCGGCGTTTAGCCGCCGCCAAATTATTTTTTTGATATCCAGTCGCCGCCGAAAGACCTACTCTAGGCGGCTCAAATTTTCAGCTGAAGTATTTTCATTTTTAAAGAATATATCTTTATACCCACCATCAAAAAGAAAGAATGATGGGTATATTGAGATTGTCATTCCGTTTGTAATTTCCTTTATATTGGCTCAAAAACCAAAAGCGATATATATTCTGAATCCTTATGAAATTCTAAGACGATTTAGTGATGTCCGTCTGTCTGTTAAAATCACGATAACGCTAGCTCACTGAAACTTAGTAAAAGCATTGTTCATTTCTGAAAATTTTGGTATTGAAATTGGGAAAAATCGGTTGACATTTGACCATAACTCCCGTATAACCTCGTATAGGCTAATCGCATATTTACTAATAAATAGCAAACTATAATAGCTATAACGATAACATATAGTATATAGAAGTAAACTAGGCAGCATATAAAATTTCATCGAAATCGGTTCACATTTAGCCATAGCTCCCATATAAACAACTTATGAAAACAGTCTAAATTTTACCTAAAATACACTTAAATGCCAATAAATCTAAAACAATAACAGATATAACCACTAAATATAGCACAGGGAAGTCTTAGGTCAATGTGTGTGCAAAAGTTTGTCACAATCGGTCACCATTTGACCATAGTTCCCATATAAAAAACTTACGGAAACACAAAAATACAAAAAGAAAAGGGGATTTAAGCGCGATAGCTCCTTCATTTGGCATTTGACCTAAACAGGTTGTAAATATAGACCATATAAGTAAGTAAGTAATCAAGTTGGCTTGAAGCCGGCTCTTAGCCGCTGTTGGTCCAAGTTACGTCGAGCCGCCGCAGCCGATATTTTGTAGTCGGCTTCGCCCACTGTTCAGACTAACTAATGGAGACTAACATTCTACTGTCAGTTAGGCATTATAATGTGATTATAATGTATTATAACGCATTGTAATGCGATTATAATGTATTATATAGCATTATAATACGATTGTGATATATTTAACGCATTATAATGCGATTATAATGTTTTATAACGCATTATAATGAGATTATAGTGTATTATAACGCATTATAATGTATTATAACTCATTATAATGCGATTACAATGTATAATAACGCATTATAATCTGATTATAAACTTTTATAACGCATTCTAATGCCTTTATAATTTATAAGAACGCATTATAAATCGATTATAATATATATATATATATATATATATATATATTATAACTCTTCTAACTGCTACTAAGCGATTACCCTTAATATCTTTTTCACAAACTTTTTTAAATAAGTTCTAATTAAATTCTTCAACCCAGAGCCATTTCTATCCAATTACTTTCATTTATTTGTTTTATGGTTTTAGAATGTGTTTGAAATTTTTAATTAACTGAAATATTTTTTTCTTTTTTTTTGCAATGACCAAATAAATAAACACAAAATATCGTTATACCATAAGAGTGACAAAATTAAATGAAATTTAATTATTGAATTTAAAATAAACAATAACAAAACAATTCCATATCATTTACAATAAAAACAAAATTTTAGATCTAAACAAATAAAAAAAATGTGATGTAAACAAAATGATGACGACAATGCGACACAATTATTGAAATTTTTTTTGAAATGAAAAATAAAATAAAGTATTTTAACTAACACTTCCGTTCGAATGAGATTTTGCAACGAAAAAAAGTGGAAGAATGGGGACACAATGTAGAAAAAAATTAATGCAAATAAAGATATAATAATCTCTAAATAAAGTAAGAAGAACAAATTATAGGAAAGAATTTGAATGTGGTATATGTAAGGGGGAGTTGCATTCAATTTAATAAAATACAGTTCAAAAATTTTTTTGGTTTTAATTTTTCTTTAAATTGTCAACACTATTTTTTGTGTTGCCAGACTTACCGTTGCATCTTTGGATTTTTGTCGAATACTGGATTTACCATCGATCACAATATTTGCATTAACAAATTCAACATCACATGGTGAGGGTGGACACATCGAGAAATCATCATAATCCATATCCGTGGAAGTCTCCACCGATAAATCACCCAATAAAACGAAACCAGATTCATTTGGCTGCAATGAAAAAAGACAAGAAAAATAAATAAATTAATAAAAATTACAATAAAGAAAAATCTGCTTAAGTAATTAAAATAAAAATCTCGTTACAAGGTCATTTTTATGATCTGAAACCCTAGACTTTAAGAAACTGAATTTAAATAAAACTGCATCATCATGAAAAGTGATCTTGAATCTTGACATCATGTCAGTGTTGCTGATGTGGCTTATAATTATAAAGATGACGATGATCATGAATGATCATGTACAAATATATGTAGATCATCTTTATGGTTATAAAGTAGAGAGGGAGTAAGTATGTGTAAAAAAAAACCTTTAAACAACAATTTAATTAAAATGTTTTAAACAAAAGATCAGCACAGCGGCCAGGCACTGATCTTCGTCAGGGGTTTAAAGGAATGAAATCCCTTAATTATTATTACATTAAAATGTTTATAATAAAACATAATCGCATTATTATGCGTTATAATACATTATTACTGAATTATAGTACATTACAATCGCATTATAATGCCGTATAATATATTATAACAACATTATAATGCGTAATAATTTATTGTAATCGCAATATAATGTATTATAAAACATTATTACCGCATTATAATGCGTTAGAATATATTATAATCGCATTATGATGCGTTATAATGCATTATAATGCATTATAATGCATTATTATCGCATTATGCGTTATAACGCATTATAATCGCATTATAATCGGTTAAAATACATTACAATCGCATTATAATGCGTTATAATACATTATACTCACATTACAATGCGCTATAATATATTATAATCGCATTATAATGGGTAAAAATACATCACAATCGCATTATAATACATTATAATTGCATTATAATGCGTTATAAAATATTATAATCGCATTATAATGCCGCATAATACATTATAACAACATTATAATGAGTAATAATTTATTGTAATCGCAATATAATATATTATAAAACATTATTACCGCATTATAATGCGTTAGAATATATTATAATCGCATTATGATGCGTTATAATGCATTATAATCGCATTATAATGTGTTCTAATACATTATAATCGCATTATAATGGGTTAAAATACATAACAATCGCATTATAATGCGTTATAATACATTATACTCACATTATAATGCGCTATAATATATTATAATCGCATTATAATGGGTTAAAATACATTACAATCGCATTATAATACATTATACTCACATTATAATGCGCTATAATATATTATAATCGCATTATAATGCGTTATAATAAATAATAATCGTATTAAAAAGCGTTATAATACATTATAATTGCATTATAATGCGTTATAAAATATTATAATCGCATTATAATGCCGCATAATACATTATAACAACATTATAATGAGTAATAATTTATTGTAATCGCAATATAATGTATTATAAAACATTATTACCGCATTATAATGCGTTAGAATATATTATAATAGCATTATGATGCGTTATAATGCATTATAATCGCATTATAATGCGTTATAATACATTATAATCGCATTATAATGGGTTAAAATACATTACAATCGCATTATAATGCGTTATAATACATTATACTCACATTTGATACGCTATAATATATTATAATCGCATTATGATGCGTTATAATGCATTATAATCGCATTATAATGTGTTATAATACATTATAATCGCATTATAATTGGTTATAATACATAACAATTGCATTATAATGCGCTATAATATATTATAATCGCATTATAATGGGTTAAAATACATTACAATCGCATTATAATACATTATACTCACATTATAATGCGCTATAATATATTATAATCGCATTATAATGCGTTATAATAAATAATAATCGTATTAAAAAGCGTTATAATACATTATAATTGCATTATAATGCGTTATAAAATATTATAATCGCATTATAATGCCGCATAATACATTATAACAACATTATAATGAGTAATAATTTGTTGTAATCGCAATATAATGTATTATAAAACATTATTACCGCATTATAATGCGTTAGAATATATTATAATAGCATTATGATGCGTTATAATGCATTATAATCGCATTATAATGCGTTATAATACATTATAATCGCATTATAATGGGTTAAAATACATTACAATCGCATTATAATGCGTTATAATACATTATACTCACATTTGATACGCTATAATATATTATAATCGCATTATGATGCGTTATAATGCATTATAATCGCATTATAATGCGTTATAATACATTATAATTGGTTATAATACATAACAATTGCATTATAATGCGTTATAATACATTATACTCACATTATAGTGCGCTATAATATATTATAATCGCATTATAATGGGTTAAAATACATTACAATCGCATTATAATACATTATACTCACATTATAATGCGCTATAATATATTATAATCGCATGATAATGCGTTATAATAAATAATAATCGTATTAAAAAGCGTTATAATACATTATAATTGCATTATAATGCGTTATAAAATATTATAATCGCATTATAATGCCGCATAATACATTATAACAACATTATAATGAGTAATAATTTGTTGTAATCGCAATATAATGTATTATAAAACATTATTACCGCATTATAATGCGTTAGAATATATTATAATAGCATTATGATGCGTTATAATGCATTATAATCGCATTATAATGCGTTATAATACATTATAATCGCATTATAATGGGTTAAAATACATTACAATCGCATTATAATGCCTTATAGCACATTATAATCCCATTATAATAGATTATAATAGCATTATATTGAGTTATAACACATTATAATCGCATTTGAATGCTTTATAATACTTTAATGAGTTATATTACATTATAATTGCATTATACTGCGGTGTGAAACATTATAATCGCATTTTAACGCGTTATAATAACTATAATCGCATTAGAATGCGTAATAATACATTATAATCGCATTATAACGCGTTTTAATATACTATAACCACATTTCAATGCTTTATAATCATAGATGGGCATAACGCACATAAATATCCAATTAATTTTGAATCATTTTATTCACATGATCAAATGCATAGTTTACAGTTCAATTTATTTTGAATCATTTTTAGAAATTGGTCATAAATGCACAGTTTACGATTTAATTAACTTTAAGTAATTTTAAGTGGCGCCATCTGTCGCAAATCACTCATACTAAGAAATATTTGTCGGCTCATCCGCAACAAGTTTGTTAAAGATCATAGCATGATCAAATGTGCAGATTACGATTTAATTCACTTTGAGTAATTTTCAGTGGCGCCACCTGCTGGAAATTATTCATACAAACTAAGAAACCTTCGTTGGCTCATGCGTAACAACTTTGCTTAAGATCATAGCATGATCAAATACACAGTTTACGATTTAATACACATTGATTAAATCTCGGTGGCGCCACCTGTCGGTTATTGATCATAACAATTAAGAAACCTTCGTCGGCTCATGCGCTTTCTAAAGATCATAACATGATCAAATGCATAGTTTACTATTCTATAAAGCACATACATACAGACAAACATTCATTTGTTCAAAAGTTATAACATTACCAATAGTTCCAATTTTTATCCCCTAATCTTAAAAATGTTCAATTTACATATTTGGTACTTCTTTGGTACCAATTGCATTCAGTACATTTTATAAAAGCGCAGTAAACATATTGTTTCCATTCATATTACTTAATGAGATTTTAAGTTATCATCTTATCCCTTTTTTACCCATTTTGGCCCCCGATATCAAGAAAGTTCCAAATACGTGTTCAAACTTTTTTTCACGTTTATTGGTTCTAGTATAAAGTTCCTTTCTCTATTTTTTGTTGGTTCAAAAGATAAGTATGGGTCAAAAAAGTACAAAAAAACTACTTTTACCACTTTTTACTATCGGGCATAGTTTCAAAAAAGTACTAAACACATGTCCACTTATTTAAATTTTGTTTCTATACCTATTACTTTTGGAGATCTAACGTTTTTGATTTTTTCCCCCTTAGAGGCAAAGTTTCCAAAAGTCCCTTCTTACTCGACCTATGCATCAAAAAAGTTACCCTCTGTTCAAATTTTATCAAAATCGTTAGAGCCGTTTTCGAGATAGCCATCTCAAGTGGGCGTGACCCCTCCCATTTAAGTCAAATATTAAAAATTACAAATATGGATGACCGAACCGACCAATTTTTCTCAAACTTAGAAAGTGTGTTAAGGTGTGACCGGTGCATAAAATAGTCCAGGTCTTTTTTTTTGGTAAAAATAGGCCGGGGTTTTTTGTTAAGTCTCAAGTGAGCGTGACCCCTTCCATATAAGTGAGATATTAAAAATGACAAATATGGATTACCGAACTGAGTGATTTTTCTGAAATTTAGACAGTATGTTAAGGTGTGACAGGTGGTAAAAAAAGATTAGGTTTTTTTTTTAAATCTCAAGTGGACGTGACCCCTCCAATATTAAAAATGGCAAATATGGATGACCGATTTTTTAGAAATTTTGACTGTATGTTAAGGTGTGACCGGTAGGTAAAATAGGTCAGGCTTTTTTCGAAATCTCAGTATGTTAAGGTGTGATAGGTGGTAAAAAAAGTTGTTTTTTTTTTAAATCTCAAGTTGGCGAGACCCCTCCCATATAAGTCAAATATTAAAAATGACAAATATGGATGATAAGATCAAAACGATTTAACTGAATAAGTTAAAGTTTTAAATGAGGATATTTTCATACTATAGGATAGTTTTTCGCTTTTTAAATTTTTTGAAAATTGACCAAGGAGGACCTGGGAATCAAAAAATGGGGATAAAATTCCCATTTTTTAAATTACATCACTTGAGAACGGCTGGACAGATGAAGACATTTTTTTTTCTAAATGTGAAGGTAGTTTGATGATTTTTTGACGATTGCTTGATGATTGTTTGACTGATGACTGTTCAATGATTTTTAATGATTGTTCGATAATTGTTTCATGATTGACTGACGATTGTTTGACGGTTATTTGATTACTATTTGACGATTTTTTGATAGTTTTTTGATAATCTATAAATAAAAACAATATATTCGCCTCTGTTTGTCTGTTGTTTGATATTTATGGGTCCATTGCTCGGAAATGTTTAAAGCATACATTAATGTGGAGTACTGCCATTCATATAATAAAAAAATATTTTATAATTGTTAATTTTTTACTATCATCCCGGGCAACGCCGGGTCAAAGCAGCTAGTAATTTATGATAAAATGAATTTAAATTTATAATAATCTCATAATTACTTTAATCCTTAATCGATATATACACCATTTTCAATTGAAATTGAGAATTTTCAATTGAAAATGAGAAATTTTCAATTGAAATTGAGAATTTTCATTTGAAATTGAGAAATTTTCAATTGAAATTGAGAATTTTCAATTAAAAATGAGAAATTTTCAATTGAAATTGAGAAAACACTAATTGGAAATGAGAAACATTCAGTTCAAATTGAGAAATTTTTAATTGAAATTGGGAATTTTTGAATTGAAATTGAGAAAAGCCCAATTGAAAATGAGAAATTTTCAATTGAAATTGAGAATTTTTAAATTGAAATTGAGAATTTTTCAATTGAAATTGAGAAAAGCACAATTGAAAATGAGGTTGAATTTGTTAATTGAAATTGAGAAGTTTTCAATTGAAAATGAGAATTTTTCAATTGAAAATGAGAAATTTTCAATTGAAATTGAGAAATTTTCAATTGAAATTGAGAAATTTTAAATTTAAATTGAGAATTTTTCAATTGAAATTGAGAACACCCCAAGTGGAATTTCAACATCATTTTCAATTTAGGTTTTCTCAATTTCAATTCTAAAATTCTCAATTTCAATTGAAAATTTCTCATTTTCAATAGAAAATTTCTCATTTTCAATTGAAAATTTCTCATTTTCATTTGAAAATTTCTCAATTCCAATTGAAAATTTCTCAATTTCAATTAAAAAAACCAACCTCATTTTCAATTGGGCTTTTCTCAATTTCAATTGAAAAATTCTCAATTTAAATTTACAAATTCTCAATTTCAATTGAAAATTTCTCATTTCCAATTGGGATTTTCTCAATTTCAATTTACAAATTCTCATTTTCAATTGAAAAATTCTCAATTTCAATTGAAAATTTCTCAATTTAAATTGAAAATTTCTCATTTTCAACTGAAAATTCTCAATTTCAATTGAATATTTCTCAATTTCAATTGAAAAGTCTCAATTTCAATTGAAAATTTCTCAATTTCAATTGAAAATTCTCAATTCCAATTGAATATTTCTCAATTTCAATTGAAAATTCTCAATTTCAATTGAAAAATTCTCAATTCAATTTGAAAATTTCTCAATTACAATTGAAAATGGTGTAGTAATGGAAGAAAATTGTGAAGGAAGTTAAAACCTATGACTTTTCTTTAGAAATACAAGTCTACTGCTATATTAATAGCAGTAGAGTTGTATTTTTAGAGTAAAGTCATAGGTTTTGGCAGAGCTGATAAGTAATGATGTTAATAGCCTATTAACATTACATTACTTAACAGCTCTGCAAAAGTTATGCTGTTTACAGAACTACAGACAATTGTTACAGTAATAATAACAATAAAAATTTGCAAATGATATTGTTGGTGCTGGTGCTACTGTTTAATTCAAATGTTCAGTCATTGTTTTAATTTCTAAAAAAAAAATATAAAGAGCAATTGTTTTTTTTTTTTTGAAAGTTTGATGTAAAGATATTCGAAAAAGCACATGTTTTTGTATGTAAAAAAAAAAACTCATGTTTATCAATTGTTTATAGTCTTGCGACTCCCTCTTTATGATCTCCCCTCTATAATCTCTATCTCTGTGTCATTGTCTTGGCTTAATTATATTACATTACCCACAAACCCATAAATATGGCAAAATTTGCTATAAAAAAAACACCAAGTGAAGATCAGTCATTCAACACCATAAGAGGAGCAATTTTGTTACAGTTGGGCCTGAGCTGTATCTTGTCACTCATCATTTATTTGTAAAACAAAGCTCCTTAACAAAGGCAAATTATTTATTTATGCACAAATCTTTAATTGTAACAGGGCGGCAACAATAATAATAAAAATTAAGACATTTATGGCAGAGCTTTTTGCTGCTACTGCTGTCAGTCAAGCAATTTGACCTTGCTTTGTTTATGTTTAGTTTAGAAGTCAAGTGTTGCCAACCAATACAAAGTTGCCAACTTTTGGCAAAACATAACCTTTAAAAATGTGCATTAAAGAAAATTGTAAGAGAATTTTGTAAGCAAATTCTAAGCAATTTATTGATTTTATTGAAGTGTGCCAAATAAATAAAATTGTTATTTGTATTTATTAACAAAAATTTTAAATTTTTTCTAACTTCTCTGGAATGCAGTTGCAAGTGGTTTATAACAAAAAAATTTTTATTGTGAAAAATCGTGATTTAAAAGTTGTTTTTAAAAGTGGTTACAAAATACAAATATACAGGAATGTGATGGAAAACGATCGTTTTCAAATCGATCGATTTCAGATATATTTTTAAGATAATTTTCGGTTATTTTCCCAAAAAACTCAAACCAAATTAAAGATAAAATATCAGTCAAAAGGATTAAAGCCAAAATTTTCATTTTTTTGGGGGAAATAACCGAAAATTAGCTAAAAAATATGTCTGAAATCGATCGATTTGAAAACGAAAAATGTCCATCACATACCTGATAGTCTGTTTTTTAATACATTGGTTCTTGAAATTTAATTAGAATTGATTTGTTTGAAATCATGACCTTGCAAAAAAAGTAAGTTTAGAAATTTTGAATCAATTGCAATGAAAGTAAATACAAAAATATTACAAGAATTTCTGAAAATTCATTGCTAATGGGTGTTTTTTTTAGAGGTATAGAACTTCGAATTGAAATAAAACACAAGAACATCGTTTTAATGTCCATCAATTTGGCTTTATTGGAAGGATAATTTTATGCCATTAATGTTTAAATACGATTTCGGGAATGTGGCCGCCGCGGCTGGCTCGAATAAAGCCAATTCTACAGGTCCAATTTTCAACTACTTTTTCGAGCATATGGGGCCGTATGTTGGCAATAACGCCACGAATGTTGGCTTCCAAGTCCCCTAACGTTTCTGGTTTGTTGGCGTAGACGAGCGACTTCACATATCCCCGCGAAATTATGCGCTCATCGAATGTTTCCTTCAATAAATCAATTGTGACGTGCGCTGTGTGGCATGTAGCGCCGTCTTGTTGGAACCACAACTCATCCACATTCATGCCATCCAATTGGGGAACAAAATAGTAGGTTATCATGGCTCTATACCGGTTTCCATTTATGGTAACTGACTTTCCAGCATTATTTCGGAAGAAGTATGGCCCAATGACTCCACCAGCCCACAGAGCACACCAAACAGTCAGTTTTTGTGGATGTAATGGCGTCTCAAGGGTCTCATGTGGATTCTCTTCACTCCAAATGCGGCAATTTTGCTTGTTGACGTAGCCATTCAACCAAAAATGAACCTCATCACTGAACAAAATTTTGCGATGAAAATCAGCATCGAGATCAATCTCATTTTCGGCCCATACACCAAAATCACGACGCATTGAATGGTCTCGCGGCTTTAATTCTTGCAAGATCTTTGCGCAAAATCTTCCATAAAGTTGATGGACAAAGCTCCAATTGCTGTGCACGGTGGCGAATCGATTCATTCGGGTCCTCTTCAACATTTTGCTCTACAGCGGCAATTGTTTCTTCGGTGCGCACTGTTCGACGTCGCTGCGGATGCGTATTATCACATAGAGTAAACGTAGTGCGAAAACGATCCATGGTTAACCGAATTAATTGCTCTGATGGACGATTATGTCGACCATAAAATGGACGGAGCTTGCGGTAAACTTCGCGAACTGAACCATTATTTTGGAAATAAATTTGCACGATTTGCAAGCGTTGTTCTTTTGTCAACCTGTTCATGATGAAATGGCAAACCAAACTAAATATTAATCACTTGACAGCTGACAAAATGGCCGCCAGTTAAAAAAGTGATGCCAACTTAAAGTTCTATACCTCAATAAAAAACACCCGATATAAAGTGGCAATTTTGAAGACGACACTTGAAGATAAGAGTAAAAAAATGTTGTTATAAAAAAAGTATTTAATAACAAATTCCTCAAAAAAGTTAGAAAATTCATAAATTTTTTATAGCAAAATTTCTATTTACACATAAATAATTCCCACGACATTTAAATTGGAACAAGGGGTACTTCTCTCAGACAATGAGCTGCATCCGATTCTATTTTTAAACTCATTGAAAGGGACCTACGTTTTAACTCCGGCTCCGAACGGCAAATGCATTAGTTAGAGAAGTTTTACATAGCCTAATACTCAATAACCTGGCCACTGGCTGAGTTATGAGGTGAACAGTTTTTTTTTTTTTGAAAATTTATTTTTTTCATGTGGGTCTGGTCGGGTATCGAACTCGGGACCTTTTGGTATGCTAGGCAGATGACGAACCTGCTATCCCTCGACGGTTCACATAGCAAAATTTCTATCATTGTTTAATCCACTTTAAGTTAGTCTTAAAATATTAACGCCGTTGTTTGGCCGGCGGCGTGTTTAGCCGGCGGCTTGTTATAAATTTGACTTATGTACTGCTTTCATAACTAAAGCAACCGACGCACAGTGGGATGGCTTAAAAATAGAATGAATGGAATAATTCTGTAACATTTAAACCGTTGGGCGGATTTTAATTTTATGTGGAGGAAAAATTGTAAGCTTTAAATAAACTTACATTATACATAGATTTTAGTTGGTAATATAAACTTATTATATATCAATCTAAAGGAAATTGTGTTCTCCGTACAAAAATATTATAAACAGATGAAGAATGAGGAAAGGAAATAAAACTTTTGGTAGAAAATATGAAAACAACCTAAATGTTATTTTTATCTGCATTAACAATAATAGATTTTGGATTAGAAAAATTATTTCTAAATATATTTTGATAAAAATTTGCAATGATATAAAACTTTTTAAGGGAAAAAATACAAAAATTAAAAAAAAATATTTTTGATAACACAAATCGCACAATTCCTAAAAATATTTGAAAAATTTCTAAAAATGGGTATTTATAGTTTTTTTGCTCTAGCTGCTTGGCCACTTTTAGGGCGACAAAATACTTTTTCAATGTAATTAAGAACACCTTGGTTCACAAAAATTTGTTGAAATCATTTTTACAGCTCGCGTCCGTTCGGAGGAATTATGTATCAAAGTTGAAATTTCCGTAAACAATGGGTCTAATTTGAGAGACTCTGGTACTAACACCGAAGAAACAAGAAGTTATTTTTTAACTTAATTATAATTTTTATAAAGTTTTCTTTCAGAAAATTATAAATATGTTATATGTTCCTAAGGAAATTGTTTAAATAACTAAAAAATACTTTTTACCCAAAAAAAAAAACGGGGAAAAATGGTTTATTTTTGAAATATTAACTTTAAGCACTTAAAACTTTTTACATAGTAAAGCTTTTAATACACTTCTTGCTCGTAAAATATTTAAAATTTTGTTTTATTTAGAAAACTTTAAATCAAGGAAATCGATTTATATATAGATCAGAAAAAATCGGTACAGTATGGGACAAAAATTGAAACTTTTTTTAAAGTCGAATATCTTTTAAGCCGTAAGAGATAGCATAGGCATGTAGCAATGTTTTTTGTAGATCTTGACTTATATGTTTGTTATATAGTATGATTTTTCAAATCGGTTGACAATTATATATCCTTTTAAGCCGTAAGAGATAGCATAGGCATGTAGCGATGTTTTTTGTAGATCTTGACCTACATTTCAAAACGGTTGACAATTGTATATACTTTTAAGTGATTTATGAGTCCGAGGTGTCCTACTTTGGGCCCTACGATGTAGGCTTTCTAGGTTCAAAACTTAAGCTCCCCGAAACTTCTGCTATATCCACATAATTTTGTTAAAATCCGCCCAACGGTTTAGAAGTTACAGAATTATTTCCATTCTATTTTTAAACCATCCCACTGTGCGACGATTGAGTGAAATTTTACTAATAGTCAGCATCTTAAGTTATATAAACCCCACATTAGTCTTTAAGTTTTTAATTTTACCGAAACTGCAAAATTCCAATGTTGTTAAATCTTCTTTAAATTAGTCTAAAAATGCCAACGGCGTTAGCTTGTTAAGCCGGCGGCGAGTTATAAATTTGTCTTAGCCTTTAACACGTTCACGCCGGCACTGCAATTCATGTTTCGCGCCCATAGGCGGTTGTGCTAAAAGCTTTTTGTTCCATCGGACAGGGCCGAACTAAATGTTTCAACGAAAGATTATCGCACGGGAAAACGGTCTCCATGGGTCTGCATTTTTCTTTCGATGCTATTGTGGTTATGTTATTGGTTATGTTATTTGGTGATGCACACTGATTGGTAGTACAATCATATGCGAGCCACCGGTGGTACGCGCCGCCCGATGAGACAATTCTGTGCGAGCCACCGGTGGTACGCGCCGCCCGATCAGGCAGACATGTGCGAGCCACCGGTGGTACACGCCGGCGTGAACGTGTTAAATACATTTTAAATGATCTTCAAATTTGTCTAAAATTACCAACGGCCTGCGGATTGTCTATATTTAAATCAGCTTCAAATTAACCAAAAATAAGTCTAAGAAAATCAACGGCGTTATCTTGTTTAATTAGCGGCTTGTCATAGATTTGTCTAAGTTTTAAGACTTTTAAAGTTTTTTTTTTTAATTTATAATATTTTTAGCTAAACATCTACACTTTTCTCTCGTTTTGGTCTACTTTCAAAATCTATCGCAGAATTTGCTTTAAAACCTATAAAACTATATTTTTTGTTTGTTTGCCTTAAATTTAAACTAAATAATTATTAATAATAATTGCTATAATTTATACGTTACGCTTCGTTTAAATTTTAATAATTTTGCTAATTATTTTTTTATTTTTCTCTATATATATAACAATTTTGTTAACAATTTCCTATAACAGAGAAAAAAAGTCTTAAATAAAATTATAATAATGTTAAACTTAACTTTTAAAGGCGGCTCTAACTTATATTTGACTACCAAAATGTCTCAAAGTTTTCAAAGACATAGACTAAAAGCCGCGTATTTCCGCATACCAAGAAATCGGTGGCTTAAACGAAATTCCGTACATTTTCTCATAAAAAGTTCCCTACAGAATTTGGAAAATAGACAAATACTAAGGCCTAGATATGGACTGAGATATAGACATATAGGGCCTTTCTCATGTAGAAAGGCCCTAACACGCATATTTAAAACTTTACAGGAGAAGGTTAAAACAGATTTGAAACAATTTTGAAGGTTAAAACAAATTTGAAGTTTAAAACAGATTTGAAACAATTATTTGGTTCTCAAAACTTTTTTTTAATTTTAAGTATATAAGAGATAGGGCTTTTTGTAATCTCATTTCAAAGCATACATATAACTTAGGGCTTTTTTGCAGTGATCAAAACAAATTATATTAAGGAAAGCTTAACATAGCGAATGCTTTCTATAGGATAGCTAACATTTTCTGTAGAAAAGCATTCGATGGCGAATGCTTTTTACAAAAGATCTTTCGATATTAAAAGTTTTCTATAGCAAAACTTTCAAGACCAAAGTTTTCTTTGAAATCTTTCGATATTCAAAGTTTTATGAAGGAAATCAAAAGTTTTGTATAGAAAATCTTTTTATATCAAAAGTTTATTATAGGAAGCCTTTTGAAATCGATTTATATAGGAAATAGGAAAGCTCCTGATTTATAATATTTTTAGTAGAAAGCTTTAGATATTTAAAGTAACCTTTAGCAAATCTGTTGATATAAAAGGTTTTCAAACCGAAATATCTTGGCGACAAAAGTTTTATATAAGAAATCTTTTGATTTCGAAAATATCAATATCATTTAATATTAATATATTCAATATCAAACATTTATTATAGGAAGCCTTTCAACATCGAAAGTTTTATATAGGAAATTATTTTTTTTGAAAAACTTTCAATATGGAATGTTTTTAGTTGAAAGCTTTTTATAGCAAAAGTTAAATATAAGAAAGTTTTCTATAGAAAGTTTTATATAAGAAATCTTTCCATATCGAATGCTTATTATAGGAATCCTTTCACGAACGAAAGTTTTATATAGGAATTTTTAATATAAACAGTTTTGTTAGAAAGCTTTAGATATGTAAGTTATCTATATATTGAAAGTTTTCTATAGCAACGTATGAATATGAATTTTTAATATATATTTTTTCAGAAAGCTTTAGGTATTTAAGTTATCTATATATTGAAAGTTTTCTATCTAAAATCTTTCGATATCGAAATATAAAATAAAATATAATATAATAGAAAACCTTTTGACATCGAAAGTTTTAAATAAGAACACTTTAGATCAGACCTGTCCAAAAACTCATACATAAATATTTGCATTTGTGGTAAACAGCTTTGAAAACTCAATGCTTCCCGATTTACATTTTTCTTCATATAGAGCATTCTTCATAAAATCGAACAAAAATTTCTAATATGGCGGCACTGACATTGCAAAGACAATTTCACTAAGTGTGAGCGCTCAAAAGCTCTTTTGTTAAAGTTCGCACATTGTGCTGTATAGCTGGCACCGCTAAAGATAAAGTTTTGATGAAAAGCTTTGAAAAGCTTTCGATGTGGAATATTTTTCTTGGAAAGCTTTAGCTATTAAAAGTTACCTATAGGAAAGCTTTTGATTATGAAAGTTTTCTTTTGGAAAAATGTTGTCGACAAAAGTTTATTACAAGAAATCATTATACATCAAACCGAAAGCTTTAAGATTTAAAAGTATTTCATTATTTGCTAATGCAACGACACATAATTTGGCGAGATAGGGCTTTTAAAAAAATATATTTTTTGTAGGAATAAGTGAGAAAGTTACTTAAATAACTGCTAAGTTGACTTCTAAGAAAGCGTAAGTTAGGGCCTTTCTACATGAGACCAATGATATGGACTTACGTATAGGCTAAAAAAAGAACTAAAATGTAGACTAAGTCTATCTCATACCATAGGATATGAGATAGACTTAGTTATTGACTTATAAAAATTATACGATCATAAAAATGAGCGGTACTAATTAGTAGTAGAAAATTAAGAGAATCATTAAAGCTAAATATTGGGCCACGTTGTACGGAGACCAAGCCTTGTCTTAAGTATCATGGTATTATGATTGACCACCGTATATCCACAAGAGATCTAAAATATCTGCAAAGGAAACTGTTGTCTGAGGCCATTAAAAGTACTATACTCCATCGAGACCTTAGCACGCCGCCAATAGATGGCGCAACTTCACTGTTCTACAAATAAGACATAAACGAAGACAAACTAAGACATACCTACGACATAGACTATGACATAGACTATGACATAGACTAAGACATAGACTAAGACATAGACTAAGACATAGACTAAGACATAGACTAAGACATAGACTAAGACATAGACTAAGACATAGGCTAAGACATAGACTAAGACATAGACTAAGACATAGACTAAGACATAGACTAAGACATAGACCAAGACATAGACATAGACTAAGACATAGACATAGACTAAGACATAGACTAAGACATAGACTAAGACATAGACATAGACTAAGACATAGACTAAGACATAGACTAAGACATAGACTAAGACATAGACTAAGACATAGACTAAGACATAGACTAAGACATAGACTAAGACATAGACTAAGACATAGACTAAGACATAGACTAAGACATAGACTAAGACATAGACTAAGACATAGACTAAGACGTAGACTAAGACATAGACTAAGACATAGACTAAGACATAGACTAAGACATAGACTAAGACATAGACTAAGACATAGACTAAGACATAGACTAAGACATAGACTAAGACATAGACTAAGACATAGACTAAGACATAGACTAAGACATAGACTAAGACATAGACTAAGACATAGACTAAGACATAGACTAAGACATAGACTAAGACATAGACTAAGACATAGACTAAGACATAGACTAAGACATAGACTAAGACATAGACTAAGACATAGACTAAGACATAGACTAAGACATAGACTAAGACATATACTAAGACATATACTAAGACATAGACTAAGACATAGACTAAGACATAGACTAAGACATAGACTAAGACATAGACTAAGACATAGACTAAGACATAGGCTATGACATAGACCAAGACATAGACATAGACTAAGACATAGGCTAAGACAAAGACTAAGACATAGACTCAGACATAGACTAAGACATAGACTCAGACAAAGACTCAGACATAGACTAAGACATAGACTAAGACATAAACTAAGACATAGACTAAGACATAGACTAAGACATAGACAAAGACATAGACTAAGACATAGACATAGACAAAGACAAAGACTAAGACATAGACTAAGACATAGACTAAGACATAGACTAAGACATAGACTAAGACATAGACTAAGACATAGACAAAGACATAGACTAAGACATAGACTAAGACATAGACTAAGACATAGACTAAGACATAGACTAAGACATAGACTAAGACATAGACTAAGACATAGACTAAGACATAGACTAAGACATAGACTAAGACATAGACTAAGACATAGACAAAGCTATAGGCTAAGACATAGACTAAGACATAGACTAAGACATAGACTAAGACATAGACTAAGACATAGACTAAGACATAGACTAAGACATAGACTAAGACATAGACTAAGACATAGACTAAGACATAGACTAAGACATAGACTAAGACATAGACTAAGACATAGACTAAGACATAGACTAAGACATAGACTAACTCATAGACTAAGACATAGACTAAGACATAGACTAAGACATAGACTAAGACATAGACTAAGACATAGACTAAGACATAGATTAAGACATAGATTAAGACATAGACTAAGACATAGACTAAGACATAGACTAAGACATAGACTAGGACATAGACTAAGACATAGACTAAGGCATAGACTAAGACATAGAATAAGACATAGACTTAGACATAGACTAAGACATAGACTAAGACATAGGTTAAGACATAGACTAAGACATAGACTAAGACATAGACTAAGACATAGACTAGGACATAGACTAAGACATAGACTAAGGCATAGACTAAGACATAGAATAAGACATAGACTTAGACATAGACTAAGACATAGACTAAGACATAGACTAAGACATAGACTAAGACATAGACTAAGACAAAGACTAAGACATAGACTAAGACATAGACTAAGACATAGACTAAGACATAGACTAAGACATAGACTAAGACATAGACTAAGACATAGACTAAGACATAGACTAAGACATAGACTAAGATATAGACTAAGACATAGACTAAGACATAGACTAAGACATAGATTAAGACATAGACTAAGACATAGACTAAGACATAGACTAAGACATAGACTAAGATATAGACTAAGACATAGACTAAGACATAGACTATGACATAGACTATGACATAGACTAAGACATAGAATAAGACATAGACTAAGACATAGACTAAGACATAGACTAATACATAGACTAAGACATAGATTAAGACATAGATTAAGACATAGACTAAGACATAGACTAAGACATAGATTAAGACATAGATTAAGACATAGACTAAGACATAGACTAAGACATAGACTAAGACATAGACTAAGACATAGACTAAGACATAGACTAAGACATAGACTAAGACATAGACTAAGACATAGACTAAGACATAGACATAGACTAAGACATAGACTAAGACATAGACTAAGACATAGACTAAGACATAGACTAAGACATATACTAAGACATAGATTAAGACATAGACTAAGACATAGACTAAGACATAGACTAAGACATAGACTAAGACATAGACTAAGACATAGACTAAGACATAGACCAAGACATAGACTAAGACATAGACTAAGACATAGACTAAGACATAGACTAAGACATAGATTAAGACATAGACTAAAACATAGACTAAGACATAGACATAAAGTAAGATATAAACATAAACTTAGACATAGACCAAAACGATAAATCTGCTGTAACCCCAAATTTTTAACCTAAATATACTGTCATTTCCTATTTAAAAATTAACTAAAATTAAAAAATTTCACTCTCGAAAAATTAGTCTATAAAACTAAATTTATGCAAATAATGAAAAAATGTAAAACAATACGATACGGGTTATATTGAAATGAATACAAATGTGAATGTTAAAATACGAGTATAAATATGGTTAAGTCTTTCTGTCTGTCGTTTGGTCCGTCTGTTTAATATAATTGTAGTATTTTAAATTCTCCGGTAGGTAAATATTTGTGACAAGGTCGTTGGTTTTTCTATTTCAAATGTTAGTTTATGGTTCAGTTTAATGCAATTTTATCAGACAACAATGTATGTCCGTCTGTCTGTCTGTTGGTCTATTGAAACAAATACCATATAAGTGTTCAACAAAATGTTAATAATATTTAAAATGTTTTCCAAATACGCATGATTTAGAATACGACTACATTTTAAATATGTAAAAGATAAAAAAAGACATAATAATACATTTAATTTTTCTATTTGTTTATCTTACGCAATTATTTCTATAGAAATGCTAATTTAAGCTTTACGCAATTTTTGAAATTTGTGTTTGAAATGTTGAACCTGTTTCAAGAGCTGGCAAGTCTTTCGTGTTCAAACTCTTCCTTGTTTTTAAAAGAAACTCTTTTTCCAATATTTAGGAAGAAAGTTTTTTTAATAACTAAATATTTATAACCATTTAGTTATAATTAAATTTCAATAATTGAAAATTAATGAATTAATATTTTTGCTGTTTATTTTAATTTGGGTTTATGTTAAATTTCAAAAACAAGAGTTTTGGTTTAATTTTGATCTCCTAAATTTTACTAATGATATTTAAAAAAAAAATAAAAGTTTCTTTTTTGTTTTTTAATCTTTACAAATAGTTAAACAAATTTGTTAATAGTTTTTTTTTTAACAAAGAAAAACTCATTAAAAAGTCATTAACCCTTCAAGCACAAATCACAGTGGGGTAGTTAGGGGTAAATAAATATGTAGTAGAATTGCAAAAAAAAATGAAATGTCTAAGTTTCAAATAAGTTTTTGTTTATATCTTAGTCTATGTCTTAGTCTATATCTTAGTCTGCGTCTTAGTCTATGTCTGAGTCTATGTCTTAGTCTATAGCTTAGCCTATGTCTTGGTCTATGTCTTAGTCTATGTCTTAGTCTATGTCTTAGTCTATGTCTTAGTCTATGTCTTAGTCTATGTCTTAGTCTATGTCTTAGTCTATGTCTTAGTCTATGTCTTAGTCTATGTCTTAGTCTATATCTTAGTCTGCGTCTTAGTCTATGTCTGAGTCTATGTCTTAGTCTATAGCTTAGCCTATGTCTTGGTCTATGTCTTAGTCTATGTCTTAGTCTATGTCTTAGTCTATGTCTTAGTCTATGTCTTAGTCTATGTCTTAGTCTATGTCTTAGTCTATGTCTTAGTCTATGTCTTAGTCTATGTCTTAGTCTATGTCTTAGTCTATGTCTTAGTCTATGTCTTAGTCTATGTCTTAGTCTATGTCTTAGTCTATGTCTTAGTCTATGTCTTAGTCTATGTCTTAGTCTATGTCTTAGTCTATGTCTTAGTCTATGTCTTAGTCTATGTCTTAGTCTATGTCTTAGTCTATGTCTTAGTCTATGTCTTAGTCTATGTCTTAGTCTATGTCTTAGTCTATGTCTTAGTCTATGTCTTAGTCTATGTCTTAGTCTATGTCTTAGTCTATGTCTTAGTCTATGTCTTAGTCTATGTCTTAGTCTATGTCTTAGTCTATGTCTTAGTCTATGTCTTAGTCTATGTCTTAGTCTATGTCTTAGTCTATGTCTTAGTCTATGTCTTAGTCTATGTCTTAGTCTATGTCTTAGTCTATGTCTTAGTCTATGTCTTAGTCTATGTCTTAGTCTATGTCTTAGTCTATGTCTTAGTCTATGTCTTAGTCTATGTCTTAGTCTATGTCTTAGTCTATGTCTTAGTCTATGTCTTAGTCTATGTCTTAGTCTATGTCTTAGTCTATGTCTTAGTCTATGTTTTAGTCTATGTCTTAGTCTTAGTCTATGTCTAAGTCTATGTCTTAGACTCTGTCTTAGTCTTCGTCTTAGTCTATGTCTTATTCTATGTCTTAGTCTATGTCTTATTCTATGTCTTAGTCTATGTCTTAGTCTATGTCTTAGTCTATGTCTTAGTCTATGTCTTAGTCTATGTCTTAGTCTATGTCTTAGTCTGTGTCTTAGTCTATGTCTTAGTCTATGTCTTAGTCTATGTCTTAGTCTATGTCTTAGTCTATGTCTTAGTCTATGTCTTAGTCTATGTCTTAGTCTATGTCTTAGTCTATGTCTTAGTCTATGTCTTAGTCTATGTCTTAGTCTATGTCTTAGTCTATGTCTTAGTCTATGTCTTAGTCTATGTCTTAGTCTATGTCTTAGTCTATGTCTTAGTCTATGTCTTAGTCTATGTCTTAGTCTATGTCTTAGTTATGTCTTAATCTATGTCTTAGTCTATGTCTTAGTCTATGACTTAGTCGATGTCTTAGTCTATGTTTTAGTCTTTGTCTATGTCTTAGTCTTAGTCTATGTCTAAGTCTATGTCTTAGACTCTGTCTTAGTCTTCGTCTTAGTCTATGTCTTATTCTATGTCTTATTCTATGTCTTAGTCTATGTCTTAGTCTATGTCTTAGTCTATGTCTTAGTCTATGTCTTAGTCTATGTCTTAGTCTATGTCTTAGTCTATGTCTTAGTCTGTGTCTTAGTCTATGTCTTAGTCTATGACTTAGTCGATGTCTTAGTCTATGTTTTAGTCTATGTCTTAGTCTATGTCTTAGTCTATGTCTTAGTCTATGTCTTAGTCTATGTCTTAGTCTATGTCTTAGTCTATGTCTTAGTCTATGTCTTAGTCTATGTCTTAGTCTATGTCTTAGTCTATGTCTTAGTCTATGTCTTAGTCTATGTCTTATTCTATGTCTTAGTCTATGTCTTAGTCTATGTCTTAGTCTATGTCTTAGTCTATGTCTTAGTCTATGTCTTAGTCTATGTCTTAGTCTATGTCTTAGTCTATGTCTTAGTTTATGTCTTAGTCTATGTTTTAATCTATGTCTTAGTCTATGTCTTAGTCTATGTCTTAGTCTATGTCTTAGTCTATGTCTTAGTCTATGTCTTAGTCTATGTCTTAGTCTATGTCTAGTCTATGTCTTAGTCTACGTCTTAGTCTATGTTTTAGTCTATGTCTTAGTCTATGTCTTAGTCTATATCTTTGTCTATGTCTTAATCTTAGTCTCGACTACTGGAAAAGGTATTTTAGTCTGTCTAGTGGTATAGGGTATTAACATAACGAAAGTCAATTCAAAATTCCTTGCGCTTACATTTTCCAAATACCGCTAAGATTTGCTTGCAATTTGTCTTTCCAAAACTCCCTTTCAAAAACTCAATTTCTTCAAATAATAGCCGCCTTCATAAAACTTGTTTCAATTTCTTGTCTCCCATATGAGAAATTAAGTGGCCAAAAAACGACATTTTATTTGACATTATTGGCCTGTGAATACTTTTACTTAATGTTTAAAAATTTCCTGTTTCTTTAAATAAATTTGTGTTATAATTTTTCAGTTTATCTCCTGCTATACGTGAAAAAAGCTAATGAAGAAATAAATATTTTTAAAATGCATAACTCCTAATCGCAATTTTACAAATCAAATCAAGTCAAATCACATATTTTATAATGATACGGATTTGAAAAACAAGTTCAAAAGTCTGGTTTTCTATTACATATTTTTTATTTCAATATTTTCTTTAACAAATTTTTTTGAAATTTTTTCTATTTGCTGCTGCATTTAATAGTCAGTAGTTACTTGTATTTTAGAGGAGTTATTTGTACATTTCCACTTTGGTTTTTTAATGATGCAATAAAAGTTGGCTTTTACTAGTTACAACAACTTGGCTTAAATGCACACGCACGCATTCATTTAAGCCAAGAGAAAGAGAACTTTTATTTCTTATTTGAATGTTTAAAGTTAAGAAAAATATTTGAAAAGTAACAAGAAAACAGAAAACTAACGTAATAGATCACATTCACTTAATTTTATCCATATTTGTTAATTTAACAAAGACACACAAATAAAGCTTGATAACGAATAAAATTTTACATTTTCAAATTGTAATATTAAAGTCCCCGTTCAGGGTATTAAAAAGTCATTACACTTATCTGATTCGTCAAACTCCCTACTATACAAATATATACAAATCTGTTGAATTGGATGAGAACTTATTCTGTTATCTCAAAAATTGTAAAAAGTGATTTTTGATTTTGAACTTTTTAATACAAAAAAATTAATACAACAAAATTCTTTCCACAATATCATATATCACACAAACCTTTTTATACTATTCAACACTTTAGGTGGTTCGTTCTATATTATAGTATAGGCCTTACACAAGATCTAGCCTGGAAAGGCAGTTAAATGAGCCGTAAAATACTCGTAGACGAATATTTTTTTTGTCTTTTTTAGAATAATAGAATAACAAAGTCCATGTTCGGGGTATTAAAAATATATTAGATTTACTTGATTCGTCAAACTCCCTACTATACAAATATATACAAAAAATCTATTGAAGTGGATCAAGAAGTTATAAGTTATATCAAAAATTAAAAAAAAAATACCTTTGGAGAATCTTTTACAAAAAGTTTTACTACCGACTCTATCAGTTTTAAATTAAAAAATTTCTTAAATTTTCAAAACTTTGAAATGATCACTAAGTTGAAGCTATGAATCTAACTAAATTCCCGACAATTTAAAAGATTAGAAATTTTTCTTCAATACACTTAGTGTTAAGAATGTAAAAACTTGTTCGTCTACAATCTTTATAAGGAAAACGGAAAACGTAACATTCAATGTTACGTTACATAAAAAAACTTGGATAAGAAACAGACTGAGCTAAGCAAAGACTAACCCACAGACTAAGACTAAGAAGTAGTCTAAGACATAGAGAAATATTGAGCCATAGACTAAGACATAGATTAAGACATAGACTAAGACATAGACTAAGACATAGACTAAGACATAGACTAAGACATAGACTAAGACATAGACTAAGACATAGACAAAGATATAGGCTAAGACATAGACTAAGACATAGACTAAGACATAGACTAAGACATAGACTAAGACATAGACTAAGACATAGACTAAGACATAGACTAAGACATAGACTAAGACATAGACTAAGACATAGACTAAGACATAGACTAAGTCATAGACAAAGATATAGGCTAAGACATAGGCTAAGACATAGACTAAGACATAGACTAAGACATAGACTAAGACATAGACTAAGACATAGACTAAGACATAGACTAAGACATAGACTAAGACATAGACTAAGACATAGACTAAGACATAGACTAAGACATAGACTAAGACATAGACTAAGACATAGACTAAGACATAGACTAAGACATAGACTAAGACATAGACTAAGACATAGACTAAGACATAGACTAAGACATAGACTAAGACATAGACTAAGACATAGACTAAGACATAGACTAAGACATAGACTAAGACATAGACAAAGATATAGGCTAAGACATAGACTAAGACATAGACTAAGACATAGACTAAGACATAGACTAAGACATAGACTAAGACATAGACTAAGACATAGACTAAGACATAGACTAAGACATAGACTAAGACATAGACTAAGACATAGACTAAGACATAGACTAAGACATAGACTAAGACATAGACTAAGACATAGACTAAGACATAGACTAAGACATAGACTAAGACATAGACTAAGACATAGACAAAGATATAGGCTAAGACATAGACTAAGACATAGACTAAGACATAGACTAAGACATAGACTAAGACATAGACTAAGACATAGACTAAGACATAGACTAAGACATAGACTAAGACATAGACTAAGACATAGACTACGACATAGACTAAGACATAGACTAAGACATAGACTAAGATATAGGCTAAGACATAGGCTAAGACATAGACTAAGACATAGACTAAGACATAGACTAAGACATAGACTAAGACATAGACTAAGACATAGACTAAGACATAGACTAAGACATAGACTAAGACATAGACTAAGACATAGACTAAGACATAGACTAAGACATAGACAAAGATATAGGCTAAGACATAGACTAAGACATAGACTAAGACATAGACTAAGACATAGACTAAGACATAGACTAAGACATAGACTAAGACATAGACTAAGACATAGACTAAGACATAGACTAAGACATAGACTAAGACATAGACTAAGACATAGACTAAGACATAGACTAAGACATAGACAAAGATATAGGCTAAGACATAGACTAAGACATAGACTAAGACATAGACTAAGACATAGACTAAGACATAGACTAAGACATAGACTAAGACATAGACTAAGACATAGACTAAGACATAGACTAAGACATAGACTAAGACATAGACTAAGACATAGACTAAGACATAGACTAAGACATAGACTAAGACATAGATTAAGACATAGACTAAGACATAGACTAAGACATAGACTAAGACATAGACTAAGACATAGACTAAGACATAGACTAAGACATAGACTAAGACATAGACTAAGACATAGACTAAGACATAGACTAAGACATAGACTAAGACATAGACTAAGACATAGATTAAGACATAGACTAAGACATAGACTAAGACATAGACTAAGACATAGACTAAGACATAGACTAAGACATAGACTAAGACATAGATTAAGACATAGACTAAGACATAGACTAAGGCATAGACAAAGACATAGACCAAGACATAGACTAAGATATAGACTAAGACACAGACTAAGACCTAGACTTAGACATAGACTAAGACATAGACTAAGACCTAGACTAAGACATAGATTACGACATAGACTAAGACATAGACTAAGACATAGACTAAGATATAGACTAAGACATAAACCAAGACATACACTAAGACATAGACTGAGAAATAGTCTAAGACATAGACTAAGACCTAGACTAAGACATAGACTAAGATATAGACTAAGACACAGACTAAGACTTAGACTTAGACATAGACTAAGACATAGACTAAGACCTAGACAAAGACATAGACTACGACATAGGCTAAGTCATAGGCTTAAACATAAACAAGTGAATATTACAATTGTGGTATTTTATATAGTCTAATCCCCTAATTTATAAACAAAAAAATTAATCAAGTTTTCCACACAAAATTCCTACTTAAAGCCTTTGATAATTTTATTACTCGTTTATAAATAAGAGGGTTAATTAATCATAAATTTCTTTTGTTTTGATCAAAGTGCTGACAAGTTAGGTTCGAGAAACTTAACAGTAATGCCTAATTAGTGCTTTTTAAAGCTTTAACTATAATTTACAAATTTCTTTGTTTTTAATATTCAAATTTGCGTTAAGTATCATTTGCTCTAAACCACATTTACCTTGAAATTTCTACAATAGAAGAAATAATATGTGATTAAATTTCACCTGTAATTTACAGGTGTAAATAATTAAGAGAGTATCTGTTTTTTTCTCAATATCATTTGAATATTCAAAACAATTGTTAGTTACTATATTAATGATTTATTTTGAAAACTTTCAATATCATTTCAATATCAATTTGTTCATTCAAATTTACAGTTCAAATGATTCATTTTATATTTTCAAAAAAAAAAAAAAACATATTCAATGATTAATGTTTTGCTAAAATATTTAAACAAAACCTTTAATTATCTTAATAGTAATTATAGTTTTAATTTATTTACAAAATGTTTTCGATATAAAAAAATTTAAATGAATTTTAAAAATTTGAAATTGTAAATTTTGAATTGAATGAACTTGGACTTTGTGACTTTTGAAAAATGTCATTTTCTGAGTAAAGAACATTTCTTGTTCATGATTTTTCTGCCTTTGTCTTCCACAAAAAAAATGTCATAATTGAAGTGAATTTCTTAATAAATTCTGAGACTACAAAAAAGTGTTTTGCCTCTAAATGAAATATGATTCATATTTGGGTTTTGAAAATGTTTTTTTTTAGCAATTTTTTTCGCATTCATTTTGGCTCATAATCTTTTTGTTTAATCAACATATGCTTATTTATATGTGTTTTTTTCTTCCTTTTAAAATTTAAAAAGAAGTTTAAAAACATATTATTTTTATAATTTTATTTTTTTTGCCAACCTTTTTCCTTAGCAAAATTCTTTGAAATGTTATTAAAAATTTTGCAAAAGAGACAGAAACGGAGATATAAAAAATGCCGTTAAATTGCTGCTTTCCTAAAAGGGGTTAAGATTTATTAAAAAAGATTATGAAAAAGGTTAAAAAATATGAAATAAAAAAAACGTAAAATTTAAGACTTAAGCAACTTTGTTGCCATATGGCACTATCAAATTTTTCATATTCATATTATTTTAAGGAATACAAGCCCCCACGGTTTATGAAGTATATAAAGACCCACGATTGGAGTATATAAAGACCCACGATTGAAGTATATAAAGGCCCACGATTGAAGTATATAAAGACCCATGATTGGAGTATATAAAGACCCACGATTGAAGTATATAAAGACCCACGATTGAAGTATATAAAGGCCCACGATTGAAGTATATAAAGACCCACGATTGGAGTATATAAAGACCCACGATTGAAGTATATAAAGGCCCACGATTGAAGTATATAAATACCCACGATTGGAGTATATAAAGAGCCACGATTGGATTATATAAAAAGCCACGATTGGAGTATATAAAGACCCACGATTGGAGTATATAAAGACCCACTATTGGAGTATATAAAGACCCACGATTGGAGTATATAAAGACCCACGATTGGAGTATATAAAGAGCCACGATTGGAGTATATAAAGAACCACGATTGGAGTATATAAAGACCCACTATTGGAGTATATAAAGACCCACGATTGGAGTATATAAAGACCCACGATTGAAGAATATAAAGGCCCACGATTGGAGTATATAAAGAACCACAATTGGAGTATATAAAGACCCACGATTGGAGTATATAAAGACCCACGATTGGAGTATATAAAGACCCACGATTGAAGTATATAAAGACCCTCGATTGGAGTATATAAATCCCCACGATTGGAGTATATAAAGAGCCACGATTGGATTATATAAAGACCTACAATTGAAGTATATAAAGACCCACGGTTGAAGTATATAAAGACCCACGATTGAAGTATATAAAGACCCTCGATTGGAGTATATAAATCCCCACGATTGGAGTATATAAAGAGCCACGATTGGATTATATAAAGACCTACAATTGAAGTATATAAAGACCCACGGATTATATAAAGATTATATAAAGACCTACAATTGAAGTATATAAAGACCCACGATTGGATTATATAAAGACCTACAATTGAAGTATATTAAGACCCACTATTGGAGTATATAAAGACCCACGATTGGGGTATATAAACCCTCATGATTAAAGTGTATAAAGACCCACGATTAGAGTGTATGAAGACCCACGATTGAAGTGTATGAAGACCCTCGATTAGAGTGTCCGATCGTGGGTCTTCGATCGGAGTATATAAAGACCCACGATTGGAGTATATAAAGACCAACGATTGGAGTATATAAAGACCCACGATTGGAGTAAATAAAGACCTACGATTGGAGTATATTAAGACCCTACGATTGGAGTATATAAAGAGCCACGATTGAAGTATATAAAGACCCACGATTGGAGTATATAAAGACCCACGATTGGAGTATATAAAGATTGATTATTTTAGTATATAAATCCACGATCGGCAACTTTTCTGTATAGAAAACCCTTCCCATCGGCAACTTTTCTATATAGAAAACTCTTCCCATCGGCAACTTTTCTATATAAAAAACCCTTCTCATCGGCTAATTGTCTATATAGAAAACCCTTCCCATCGGCAAATTGTCTATATAGAAAACCCTTCCCATCGGCAACTTTTCTATATAGAAAACCCTTCCCATCGGCAACTTTTCTATATAGAAAACCCTTCCCATCAGCAACTTTTCTATATAGAAAACCCTTCCGATCGGCAACTTTTCTATATAGAAAACCCTTCCGATCGGCAACTTTTCTATATAGAAAACCCTTCCCATCGGCAATTTTTCTATATAGAAAACCCTTCCCATCGGCAACTTTTCTATATAGAAAACCCTTCCCATCAGCAACTTTTCTATATAGAAAACCCTTTCCATCGGCAACTTTTCTATATAGAAAACCCTTCCCATCGGCAACTTTTCTATATAGAAAACCCTTCCCATCGGCAACTTTTCTATATAGAAAACCCTTCCCATCGGCAACTTTTCTATATAGAAAACCCTTCCCATCGGCAACTTTTCTATATAGAAAACCCTTCCCATCAGCAACTTTTCTATATAGAAAACCCTTTCCATCGGCAACTTTTCTATATAGAAAACCCTTCCCATCGGCAACTTTTCTATATAGAAAACCCTTCCCATCGGCAACTTTTCTATATAGAAAACCCTTCCCATCGGCAACTTTTCTATATAGAAAACCCTTCCCATCGGCAACTTTTCTATATAGAAAACCCTTCCCATCGGCAACTTTTCTATATAGAAAACCCTTCCCATCGGCAACTTTTCTATATAGAAAACCCTTCCCATCGGCAACTTTTCTATATAGAAAACCCTTCCCATCGGCAACTTTTCTATATAGAAAACCCTTCCCATCGGTAACTTTTCTATATAGAAAACCCTTCCCATCGGCAAATTTTCTATATAGAAAACCCTTCCCATCGGCAACTTTTGTATATAGAAAACCCTTCCCATCGGCAACTTTTCTATATAGAAAACCCTTACCATCGGCAACTTTTCTATATAGAAAACACTTCCTATCGACAACTTTTCTATATAGAAAACCTTTCCCATCGGCAACTTTTCTATATAGAAAACCCTTCCCATCGGCAAATTTTCTATATAGAAAACCCTTCCCATCGGCAACTTTTGTATATAGAAAACCCTTCCTTGGGTAACTTTTTTATATAGAAAACTCTTCCCTTCTGCAACTTTTCTATTTAGAAAACTCTTTTTTTATAATTGTTATATAAATTAAAATGTCGCAAATTTTAATTAAGAAAAAGGAAGTTATAGCAATTGTATATCCTTGGAAAGGTTATAGTCTGTGGTTTTTGTAAATTATAAAATATTTAGACAATTTTATAAAATGCTTTAGATTTTTTGCCATGATAATCAAAAATTTTGCTTAAACATTTTAAATCATATTAAATTATTGCCATAATTTAATTCTCCCCCCATTTTTGCAAAATTTATTTTAAAAATTTCCCCCCTATTTATTTTTTAAATAAATATTAAAATCTCTTTAATATTATTCAGTTTAACAAATATAAAATTACAATTTATTCCCCTTTCGAAAAAAGTGTAAAATATTAACAGAGCAAAACATTATTTGAAAAAAAATTTCAAAACTTATTTGAGTTAAATGAACTTGAAATGGAATAACTAAAAAAATAATTCCCATAATGTGACGTTTTTTAGAAAAATCTATTTGTTAAGTTACTTCTACATATTTTATTTATTTATGTATTTTTTATATTGTAGAAATTATTTATAAGGAAATAGTTTATGAAAAAATAGCAACAAATGAAATGTAATAAATTGAAAAAAAAAAACGAAACTGCAATTTAATTGAATTTTTTTGCTTCAAAACGGAAATTGAAGGAAATTTCTATTTGTTGCACAGAATTCAAATAATACAAAAAAGCAATTGAAATAAATTCTAAATATGGAGAAAAATGTATTTAATTTAAAATAAACCAAAAAAATCTAGTTTTAGTAACTAAATTTTAAATGAAATAACAAAAATTAAAGTAAATTTTTAACTAATTTAGAAAAATTTTAGACATATAAAGAAAAAATATTTAATTAAATTTAAACAAAAAGTTCACTTCTGGTTTAAATACTTCCGGAATTTCAAAATTTTTAAAATGTTCTTGTATATTACGAAAGTAGATATAATAAGCTTTCCCCTAATGTACAACATTACCACATTTCTCTTATTTCTTCACAAGTTAAAAACTTTGTATCTCTCTTTTAGTGAAAATTTTCTTAGACAAAATTTTGATTAAAAAAAAAATTATTAAAGGAATTTCTTAATTTTTTAAATGTTCATATATATTAAGAAAGTAGATATAATAAGCTTTCCAGAGATATATAAAATAACAAAATTGTCTTATCCCTTCACAAGCTAGTAACCTTTTTATCTCTCTTTTTTTTTTAAATCTTTTAAATAATTCCTTACGACAAAATTTTGATTTTTAAAAAAATTCTTAAAGGAATTTCTAGATTTTTAAAATTTACTTATATATGAAGAAAGTAGATATAATAAGCTTTCCACGGATATAAAACATTACCATATTTTTTTCAATTCTTGGCAAGTTATTAAGCATTTAAACTCACTTTTTATAAAAAATCACTTTACCTTTAAAATTAACCCCTACTTTGAAATTACCCTGTTTTAAAAATTCCTTAAAGGAATTTCTAGATTTTTAAAATATTCTTATATATTAAGAAAGTAAATAAATAAAGCTTTCCACAGATATATAACATAACCAAATTGTCTTATTCCTTCTCAAGTTAGTCTCCTTTTAATCTCTCTTTTTAAGAAAATCGCTTTAATAGTTTCTTAGACAAAATTTTGATCTTTTAAAAAAATCGTTAAAAAATTTCTACATTTTTAAAATATCCTTTTATATTAAGAAAGTAGATATAATAAGCTCTCCACTGATATATAACATAACCACATTTTTCTTATTTCTTCACAAGTTAAAAACTTTGTATTTCTCTATTTGTGAAAATTTTCTTAGACAAAATTTTGATTTTTTAAAAAAATTATTAAAGAGATTTCTAAATTTTAAAAATGTTCTTATATATTAATAATAATATAAGAATTATATAGGAATTATATATTATTAATAAGCTTTCCCCTAATGTACAACATTACCAGGTTTTCCTAGTCCTTTAAAAGTTATTTAACTTTTAATCTCACTTTTTGTAAAAAAAATCACTTGACCTTTAACTTTAATTCATACTCTGTTCAAATCACCCTGTTTTTTGTAATTATTATTATACCTTATTCCTTCCCAAGTTAGCAGCTTTTTTTTATCTCTTTTTGTGATAATAATTTTTTTAGACAAAATTTTGATTTTTTAAAAAAATCCTTAAAGGAATTTCTAGACTTTTACAATTTTCTTACACATTAAGAAAGTAGATAAGTAAAGCTTTCCACAGATATATAACATAACCAAATTGTCTTATTACTAAACAAGCTATTTACATTTTAAACTCTCTTTTTGTGGAAATCTTTTTAATAATTTCTTGGCCAAAATTTTGATTTTTTAAAAAATCCTCAAAGAAATTTTTAGATTTTTAAAATTTTTCTATATATTATGAAAGTAGATAATTAAGCTTATTAAGCTTTCCACAGATATATAACAAAAACAAATTGCCTTATTACTTAACAAGCTAGTTACATTTTAAACTCTCTTTTTGTGACAATTTTTTTAATAATTCCTTAGACAAAATTTTAATTTTTAAAAAAATTCTTAAAGGAATTTCTAAATTTTTAAAATGTTTTTATATATTAAGAAAGTAGACATGACAAGCTTTTTCCTGATATACAACATTACCAGATATTCTTAATCCCTTACAAGTTATTCAACTTTAAATCCCACCTTTTTAAAAAAAATAACTCCTACTTAAAAATCACCCTGTTTTTTTATAAAATTTTTAAAAAGCTCCTCTTAAAAAGGTGCAGTTTTAATGCCATAAACAAGTTAAATGTCTCTTAATTTAGCAGCTGTTGGCAAAAAAAAAACTTGTGAAACTAAAAAGACTTAAATTTGGCTAAAAGAAAAAAACTTGTCCAACACATTTTTGCATTGATTTTATTACGGGCATAAATTTAACTCATAGATTTACCCTTTCCATAAATTTGTTATGTTATCTTGCTTCTTTTTATGCCTTTTTCCACAATTTAAAAACCCAAATGTAGTTTATTGGCCTGGTCAGCTGGCTATCAGGGCGACTCTGTTTTGTTGATTGTGGTTGTTAAAAATTTTGAAATGAAACCAGGCTAAAACTTAAGGCAATAACATGTGCTTTTTGTGCATTATTTTCCTCTCTCTCTCTCTCTTTCCATCTCTCAGTTAGATAAAAGCCTTTAAAACCCGACAAACACACACATGCTACCACCAAAAGTTCTCATGGCAACTGACCGACAACCATTAATGTAGCCAATTGCCAAAGCTATAGCAAATCAGGCGTCATTTAGCCCCAGCCACATCAAGGTCTTTATTGTTTAACAGCTGCACCGAGACACTCAACTTTTAATGAAGACTGGATTCTGGTCTTACATATATTTAACAGCTTCCACTTCTACTTCTTAATTCTTTATTTAAATTTAAAAATAGTTTTGACTGTTTTTTTTGTTTCTTTCCCAAGATTATCAACTTTAGTCATAATTTTAAAGGTGATTACTTTGCTGGTTGCTAGGGTTTAAGGTATTTTAATAGATTTAAAAAAAAGTAACTGGTTTCTAAAGATAATCTTGGGAATTGTGGGTTTTTATTGATGAATCATTAGACAAGCTATTGGGGCAGCACTGCAACAAATTGCACCAAAGCTACAACTGTAGAAACAAAATTTTGAAATTTCTCAACTTCTAACTACTTAAGCCGATTTTTATCAAATAGGGATATAGCAGAGCTGAAATTGAGGCCCTATGCTCCACTGGGAGTCAAGGATAACAGAAGGAAGAGCTGAAATTTGGGTTCTGAATTCTGAGCATCTACACCTAACTAGAGCGTCACTTAAGGCTTTCAAAGTAGAACAACTCGAACTCACGAAGACCTCAAAATATTTCAAAGTTGTTATATCCCATCAGATACAAAGCTTCTCACTAGTTGAAGGCCGATGATGATAATTTTTAAGCCACAATTATCAACTAATCCTCCTGAAGAGATCGCCTCAGCAACCATCGAAACGCATCGAGGAAAGGTTTCCCCACCAACATTTTTTGGTTTTATCAAAAAACTATTTATTATAATAATAAATAATTGTAATAAATTGGGATCTTAGTGCAATACACTACAGTAAAACTTTTTAATAATCTTGTTTACGTTTGAATCAACTTTGCAACTCAAAAGATAAAATATTTAACTCGTGCTTGAAATCGACGCTTTAGTCTGTAATACAACAGTTAAAGATTCAGAAGAAGGTCTTACTAGTCAATAAGGCTGCAGTTAATGAATTGGATATGTCCTGTGAAATCAGACTCTGATAGACCTTCCTATACCTGGAGAAGGTAATTAGAAAAGGAAGATTCGGCATACAGGATATCTTGAAGCCAACCACACATAGACGTCAAAGTATTTGTTATGGTCAAAGGATTGGATATGTTCTGGAAAACTACAGTACCAAAGCAGTGTTAGAATGGAAGCCACAGGAAAGACGAGGAAGTGATAGACCCTTCTATCTATGGAGAAGGTAAGTTGAAGAGGGAGATTAGCACTCAACATAATTTGGAGTTATCTAAAGTTATTAGCTACTGATGAAGGTTAGTTGAACGTATTTGTTATGGTCTTATACTTGATGGACCAAACAGTCAAGGGATTGGATATGTTCTGTGAAAACCAGAGGAATACATCACCAAGACAGCGATATAATGGAAGTCACAAGGAAGAGGAGAAATTGATAGACCCTCCCATCCTTGGAGTCATCTAAAGTCATTAGCAACATATAGACGTCAATTCAAAGTATTTTTTTATGGTCTTCACCTTGATAGACAGCAAATGGATTAGACATGCTCTGTGAAAACATCACCAAAGCGATAGAATGGAAGCCACAGGTAAGACGAGGAAGTGATATCCCCTCCTATCCATGGAGGAGGAAAGGTGAAGGAAGAGGTTAGCAATCAGGATATCTTGGAGTCATCTAAAGTCATTAGCAACAGATAGACGTCAATTCAAAGTATTTGTTATGATCTTCACCTTGATGGACTGAACAGCCAATGAATTGAATATGTTCGGCGAAAACCGAAGGACTACATTACCAAAGCAGTGTTAGAATGGAATCTACAGGGAAGGCGAGGAAGTGATAGACCCTCTCATCCATTGAGGAGGTAAGTTGAAGAGGGAGATTAGCATTTAGGATATCTTGGAGTAATCTAAAGTCATTAGCAACTGATAGACGCCAATTGAACGTTTTTTTATGGTCTTATCCTTGATGGACCGAACAGCCAATGCATTGGATATGTTCAGCGAAAGCCGGAGGAATACATTAATAAATTAGCGATATAATCGAAGCCACAGGAAAGGCGAGGAAGTGATAGACCCATCCACACCAGAAGGAGGTAAGGTGAAGAGGTAGATTAGCACTCAGAATATCTTAGAGTCATCTAAAGTCATTAGCAACTGATAGATGACAATTGAACGAATTTGCGATGGTCCTATCAATAATGGACCAAACAGCCAATGGATCACCAAAACAGCGATATAATCGAAGTCACAGGGGAAACAAGGAAGTGATAGACCCGCCCACACCTAGAGGAGGTAAGATGAGGAGGCAGATTAGCACTCAGGATACCTTGGAGTCATCTTAAGTCATTAGCAACTGATAGACGTCAATTTAACGAATTTGCTATGGTCCTATCAAAAATGGACTTCCATTGGCAGAATGGATATGTTCTGTGAAAACCGGAGGACTACATCACCCAAAACAGCTATTAAATGGCAGCCACAGGAAGGCGAGGAAGTGATAGATCTCTAATACCTGGAGGAGGTAAGTAGAAAAGAAAGATTCAACTCTTAGGATATTTTGGGGCCATCTAAAGTCATTATTCAATTAAACGAATTTGTTATTATCTTATCCTTGATGGATCGAATATGTATAAGAATAGGTTAGTGTGGACCTCTGGTTATCAGACTCACTAACTATAAATTATATTTTGATACTACGAATGAAAGCAAAAAGAATAGCACAGAGTTTTTCCCTTTAAACCATTCGAATTACTTTCCAAAACCCTCCCACAAGTCTCCCAATATGAATGTGAGCCAAACCGCCAAGGTCTCCAAAGAAATATGAGCTTATATTTAGACCCCTTCTGTATGCCAGTGCATGGTAAGTGCAGAAAAGATGTTTTATGGAATCTTCCTCATCCTCTTTCCTACAACTTTTGCAAAAATCTCTTCTCGCAACCTTCAGCCTAACTAAGCGCCTTCTATTTAGACAGTTATCCAAGTGACGGTAATATGTGGGAACGTTTCCTATCTAAACGAATTCATCAGTCTCGAATGAAATTTGTTTTAGGCTTCCTGATCTATGTAGTATTCTTCGAGCCGAGATAACGCCCATATACAAAGCAGAATATACGACAGGGATTTTCGCTTGTGTATCGGCAGCCTGACTGCCATAAAATACCTATCTAATGTCCACACGACATCTGTTCTTACTCGCGAATGCCGAGCATCTATTAACGAGATGGCGAGACATTGCATTCTGGGTACAACAACATTCCTGATAACTGCACTGCGGAAAAACTTGATTAATCCGGTGCTCTCCCGAGTCAGGAAAATATCGACCAATTTACGGGCTTACCGTTATCCGCCTGCAAATCAGAAATTAGGCAATCTCTGTATGGGTCAGCCCAGAACACTTGGTTCACTGAAACCAATATTATAACAATTAACGTTCTAAATGCTCTCTACCTCGCCACCGACTCCGCAACCTAATCTCAACCTTAACAGGACACTGAGGTCTTTGGGTTGCATGTCAGAAGACTTAATCTTTAACACTATGACAACTGTTGCAGTTATCACAACATCGAAGAGGAGGAAATTGTAGATCATCTTCTCTGCCACTGTCCCGCTATCTCAATTTTGAGGGCTCTTTATCTGGGGGCGCTTTTCTGCATGATTTATCCGATGTAGCGAGTAAATGACTCATTTATTGAGACTACAGGCTGGCTTGGATAAGCCTCTCATCGATGGTCTGGAATTAATTACTCTATGTTTTTCTTTTTCCAGTTTATCCCTTGCCGGTACCACAAATGGACCGTTTCTACGACGCCGACTTATCATCGGCTGCCTGATAAACCTAATGAGGAACATCTAAATTTGTTTCTTCCATCACGCCATCCTGAAGTAAAAGGACTTACGTTGGCGATAATAGAACATATTCTATAGGTTCCTTACCTTATACTAAGTCTAAGTCCCCGTTTGAGACTCAGATTTCTTTGTTTTAACGGAGTCTAAACTGTCTGATATTGAAATTTTGCTAATTAATTCTCAGACCTTCAATAAATCTTATTTCAATAACTACCCAGTAAAACTTTTCATTACCAAATAATGAGTTAAACAGTTAAACTATTGAACACGAACTACTTACTCATTCGCTGTTTAAGTCATTACATTAACATGGGGATGTCATTGGAGGCAAGTACTTACCAATTGCAGAAAAGTAATGACTTGGGTAAGCAATTTGAAAGCAACAACAACAATAGCAACAACTTTTTTGTTGTTGTTTTATTAAAAACATATATTTTTAAACGAAATACAAAATTTTTTTTATGATCCCATGGGGGCTTGAACCCAGACCCTCCGACTGCTAGGCAGAGACTCTTCCACTGAGCTACTTCATATATTGAAAACTTAGCAGCTTATAATTGATATAAACAATTTTTATTTTTAGATCCAAAATCATGTGAAAACAACTTTGTTTTTCCCTGCTTTTTTTTTGCTTTGTTGTAATTTTTGGAAAAATATTTTTATACGATTTTTTGTAATTATTTTAAAGCTTTTTTAAAATTATTTTAAAACTTAAACAATTTAAATCTTCTTTTTTGTATAAGTTTTTACATAAGATTGACTCTTACTCACTTAAATGTTACAACCTGTTAAGCTCAAAGTCCGAGCATATTTTAGAATTCCATGGATTTCGATCTTGTGCGAATATTCTCCAATTTTATAGGCCAAGCTTTGAAAAATGTTCCTCTACATGGTCTTTCTATCGAAGTTTCGGACATCCTCCTCTAACAGTAGGTAGTGGGACATTTCAATTCTAATTTTATCCTCTTCATTGTATTTTTTTTTTCAAGAGAGGGTTACTAGCCCATAATCCTAACCCATTTTTATCGATCTTATGGGACAACTCTCGGAACATGTTAACTCACAATATTAATGGGTGTTAAACTAGCTCCCAGGGTGATACCATGAGGAGGTGTGTGTCCACAGTTGAGATGAAGGTTGACCCAGATAAGTTGGGCTTACCAAGTTAAGACCAATTAGAATCGTGTTTGGTATTCAACATCCCCTGCATAATCAAAATTGACTCATGATGGTATTTTTTCATTAAGGTGAGTTAGTTTTACAAATTTTTTTTACAAAAGATAATATTTAAGTTCTTAAAATTCAAAAATCATTAAAAAAGACTCTTTTAATAAAAAAAAACTAAAAAAAAAATGTTGCCCTTGGTGGGATTTGAACCGTGGCCATTCAGTTTAAATTACCATCTTAATTACAAATAAGTACTTCTGTAATAACTTATTATTTATTCGGATGGTGTGTTGTAGTCGTTACAAGGTAACCAGTTATCAGAGTACTTGCCATTACCAAAGTATTGCTGGGTACATATTAATATGGATATGACACTGTTTTAGGAAAACTTGTTATAAAATATGTCGCCAAGCCCTAGAGAGGAACCCACAAGTTAGCAGAAAAGAAGAGGTCGGCCAAAGACTACATGGAAGATAAGGCCTGCTCAAAGATATTAAGAGTGGACGTAGCTGAAATAAGACTATTGGCTCCCAAAAGAATATTCTGGAGAAATTTTGTAGGGATTCTATGATCAATTGAAAGCCAAGTGGAAATAAAGAGGAACAAGTAAGAGTGGTATATTCGGCTTTGCCGAATCTTGGATACCCTTCACCAATGGTGTTCCAAAAGTACTTAATGTAATTCGTAGCAATATTTGGTTATACTAGTATTATATGCAAAGAGTCTTTAAAAAAAAAAAAACCTTTTCGGTGGCGTCATCATCTAGAATAGTTATGCACCCAAAGGTTAGGTTGGGCAGGTGGCTGATGTCTAGGGAAGCTTCACTTGGGTTCTAAAGTGGTCCCTTTGTGAAAGATAATGATTACTAGACTACAAGTAGAGAATGCATATTTAAGCCAGCCAGTAGCTTCGAAATAAAATAGACACATATTTTACGAACATTTAATAAAGTTCGATAGACCAGATAAACCATGCAGAAAAGATGCTTCAAAATGTAGATGCCCTTAGATTTGCAATAGCACATCGATTTGATGAAGTTTAAGTATTCTGACATGCAAGCCAAAAACGCTGTGCCCAGTGAGGGTTGTGCACTTTAATTCGTACGAATTATCCAACTAGTAAAAGTTCTTGATTAGTTATGTAAAACTCTGAAGTTAGCGGACTGATTTAGGTCAAAGCTTTAACAATGATTGTCAATGTATACAAGCCTTAAAATTATAGGGTATACACTCTTAGTTTTAGATACATACGTGAAATATATAGATTTTGAATGGATGGTTATCAGCTTTGTCGGAAAAGTTTACTTATTAATTTGAAGTTAGTTAATTAATTAAAATGAACACTTCATCAATAATATTTGGGATGTATAGTTCTTTCGATCTGTCCGATGGATGTTTGGAAAGTTTTGCTCTAGTCCTTTGTGCAATTTGAATGTGATTTAATTTATCAGCATTAAATCGATTCCCGGTCGGGTTTATATGGGAGATTTCACTAAATGTGAATAGAGCTCGCCCATTTTCAATATCGAACTTTTCAAGAGATCAGAAATACTTTTGTCAAATGTTGTCCCTCTAGAAAGTTTATTTTAGGCGCTATTGTCCTGAATATCAATATTGTACAACGTCTTTATACTAAATGTCATCATCGTATCTATTATAATTTGTAATTTATTAGCTACTAAGAGATTGCCTTAGGCGAAGTTATACGGGATCAATTGTCAAACGTGAACGGATTTCTCCCAATTGCAATTAAAAAATTTAAATTTTTGTTGATATGTGAGATACTTACATACATATGTAGGTTTTGAACGGATATCATGTAATAAGCTGCATTTTTGTACTTCCTAGGAAGATTACCTATAATTTGATATATAATAAATTCTCAAATGTTATCATAATGTTCAAAAGTCTGTCTGCTAAAACCAGATTTGTGGAGCTCCTGAATTGTCCCACCCTGAATTTCAACATTGTCGATCAAAACACCATCGCTTAAACGCTAAATTATATCTACCACAAATTACAGAATGCATCAGGATTTAGATAATCCCCTGCGAAGGACGCTATTAAACTTCATCAAAATAAACATCTGAGATATCGACAAAACAGGAGCTCCAAAAACTTGACTACAACAGAAAAAAGGACAGACAGGTAGACGGACGGACATGTAGACGGACGGACAAACAAACAGACGGACGGACGGGCAAACAAACAGACGGACGGACAGACGGACGGAGGTCGCGAAATCGATTCTTGTGCCGATTCTGAGTTGATCGGTACAATTTGAATGGTATTCATAATCAGATTTGTGGAGTATATATATCAGATTTTAGAAAATCCTCCCATAAAGAACGATGTCAAATTTCATCACAATCGGTCCATAAACACCTGAGATATCGCTGAAACAATACTTACAAAATGTAAACAAAATTTCTTAGACACGTACTTTGGGCAATTTGCTGTACATCAAATGTAGTGTTATGGCGATATCTCAATTGTTTATAGACCGCTTTTGATAAAATTTAATAACGTGCTTGGTGGGGGAATTTCCTAAAATCTGATATAAAATTTATGTAGGTCCGTACTAAAGGAGGATAGTTTTTCCTATTTCTGCATTTAATTTTTTCAACAAACATTCTCTAATGTGTACTTTGGGCAATTTGCGATACATCAAATTCAGTGTTTTGGCGATATCTCAGTTGTTTATGGACCGATTTTGACAAAATTTTACAGAGTGCTTTGGGAAAATATTTCCTACAATCTGATATATAACATATTATCACATGTACACCAGGAGTATCTTTTTTCTCTTGTTATTTAAAAGTGTGTTTCAATCAAAAATTTTCAAATTCTCGTCTAATTTTTGGTATTTTGTCGATATTTTCGGTGTTTATAAACCGATTTTAATGAAATTTAATAGCGTTCATTGCGGGAGATAATTTATGTAAGTCCATCCTCCAGGGGCTTCAGAAACTTGATTTCAACAGACAGACAGACAGACAGACAGACAGACGGACTTCTCCTCCCGATTCTGAGTCGATCGGTATAATTTTTATGGGGTCTACGATCACTAATAAAAAAATTACAAATGGAATCACAAACTTATAATACCCTTTCACCTATTGGTGAAGGGTATAAAAAGAAGATCCATAGCCTTTGCAACTCCTACTTAGAATTCACTTTGTTATATTTTAACTTTTCATCTTATACACACAATCTTATATATACTTTGATTTCCACCTCTACTGGTTACATACATAAATCTCCCACTGATATCCTTTACTGATACATTCCGGGATATGTAAATAGTCTGCGACATTCTTCCCCATCTGTGTCCCAACCTATCCCTTCTTATAACCAGGTTTTAGCTTAAAGAAGTATCTTTTACTTTTAACTTCGTTCATGACTTTTTTTTTCAACTACATTTTATTTCCCCCCCCTTTTTCATGCTTTACTATAAAAAAAAACTTCATAATTTATAAAAAAAAAGAAAAAATCCAGTCTAAAAAACCTGTTGTTCATTAAAATGCTGTTGTTTGCTTGCATTGGAAGTATAATAAAAGCCACAAACATAAATTCTTCTTTATGATTATAATTTTTCTTTTATAAGTTATTTATAAGTTTTATAGTTTATTTCTTCTAAAAAAAACAATTTTTTAATTTCTTTTTCTTATTAAAATACTTCTTTTTTATACAAATGCTTCTTTTTTTCTGGTTACAAACAAGAAAAAATTAAGTTAACATTTGATTTTAACTTCAAGTTGGTAATAAAATTCTCTCTGATATTTTTTTCTAAACTCTCAGTTGGATTCTCTTTGCTTTTTGTTTTCTTTGTTTTTTTTTTTCTCAAAGGTATTTTTGTCAGCGTTGTCAACTCAGTGATTTTAGCACTGTTTTAGTGCTTTTTATACCCTTCGCCAAGGAAATTACGGCCAAAACCCTAATAAATGTTTTTTTTAAATTTTTTTTTAAGAAATTTTAGTGTCAGATTAGAGCTGACATTTCAAAACATGTAATCCCAAGTTTTTACCATACTGCATTGCCTACTAAGGCTGTAATAATTCCTCAAAGTTTGAATATTTGTTTATATGGACAAAAATCAAATAGTTTTAATTTTCGGAAATAAAAAAATTCTAAAAATTTTTTGATCGCACACTTATTTTTTTTGGAGTTATATTAAGGGAGCTTAGGGAATGTAAAATCCGTTCGCGTTAATGATTTTACGCGATGCTCGCAGAAGTTATGACGGTTAAAGCAAAAATTTCTAAATAAGATTAAAAACTATTTTATTTTTATTAGTTTTATATTAATTTTGACACAACTTATAGTGTTCTGTCGTTTCATGGTATTATAGTAGCTTAGTCCCAGTTTACATTGTACAACTTTTGTCGCTGCAATCCTTAGTTTGTGGGAAAATAGGGGGAGTAAAAATACTAGGGGAAGAGAGAAACTTAAAGTAGTACACATATGCATGTACTCTTGCAATTCGTTTATTCCCCAATTCGTAATTTTAATCGTGAAGTTAGCTGCAAGTATATTTTGACACTTGTTTTATTTTCTTATTCATGAGTGCTCACGTTCAAGTGGCTTTATTTTCAATTGAATTAAATATAAAATTAATACATTCAATAAACTCACTTATTCATTGGTATTTATCAATATCCATTTCGAAAAACAATTTCTTTTACACGAAAAATACTTGTTTGAGCACAAATGTATTGTTTTTTTTTTACCACACGAATATACTTAAAAAAGAAAATGTCAAAAATTATGTACCAATGCATACGTCAATAAAAAATATCGGCGACAAAAATCGTACAATTTAAACGCAAATGCAATTTTAGAGAAAGAACGACAAAAATCGCAGCGATAAAGATTGTACAATGTAAACTGGGACTTATACATGCCTTAACACAAAGAAATAATGCAATTATGCAAGTGAAAAAAAATATTTTTAACAATATTTTTTGATTTTTTTAACCGCGATTTTCGCGAAATTTGACAAAATCCTTATAAAATTTTAGCAAACAATGATTTTTTGGTGCGCTTTTGCTTTTAGGTGCTAAATGGCTAAAAACTCGGTTTACGCGGTAGTTTGGAAATTTTCATTCATATTTGCGAGTGTGCTCCACGAAAAACCGGTATTTTGAAAAATTTACGCTCAAAAACTCCTTATTTACACCTGTCGTTTATTATACCTATATAGAGCACATTAACGAGATATATATCGATGCGAAATTGAAAGATCTACAAATCGTTAACTACTTTGTTTAAATTCTTTGAGGCGGCCAAAAAATATGCGAAAAAAATTAAAAACTGGCGAAAACGAGCTTCAAATTTTGGCAGCCATTAACTAGTATTAGAGGTGACAAAATTAAAATTTAGAGTGAAGTGGATTTATCCCCTAAGTGTGGTGTCTATTTCGTAGAACAACGACTTGGGTCCAAATATTAAAACAAATGCAGAAGAAGACGAAATATAAAGAAAAACTTGAATGATTCAATCGATTTTTTAACGTTATTTTTAATTTGCATGCCAATTACGCTTAGAAGCGCAAATTTGCGCAACTAACATAATGTGTTCAGTATACAGAAGTCTTTGCGAATTCAAGATATGTAATTAGATTTTCCGAACTCCTAAGGGTACAAAAATTATTTGAGTTGAAAGTCGGTTTTAAAGGAATAAAAACTGTTTGATTTTTTCCCATATGTTCTTAATAAAATTATTTGTATATTTGAACGCATAAATAAAATTTACTTAATTTTGAAATACGTGTAAAATTTTGACTTCTTTTTTCTGCATCCCATTTTAAGAATTATAACGTTTTTGGTAACACTCCTTTTTCACATTTTTTTGCAATTTATCGCGAAAAAATCACTACTTGAAATGAAATATAGGCGTGATGTAATATTTTTATGCCATTTTCTTTAGCTTCCTTTCTAATTCTATGCAATATTTATATATAAAGATAAAAAAAACGAAAAAATTTTGAATGACCTTTGTATAAATTATTTAAGTATATAGGTAGTGGTCACATAATTGTGGACGCAATAAAAATTGTAAAATTTGCAAATCTTATATTACACTGCTCTACAAAAATTCATTTTTTGTTTTTCCTTTTAATAAAATTATGCGAACTATATGGATCTTAATGCGTTAAACTCAGATCCGTTGTCGGTTTTTTTCCATCAGATCTGGATTTTTATGGGCGAGGCAAATTTTTCCCCTTAAATTAGTCAGGTACGGAGACCTATTTCGTCCTAACTCGAGAACGACTCGTCCAATTTTCAAATTTAAAACACTAGAAGATGCATAACAAAATTTAATTTATTTCAGTCTAATATAATTTTTCTGTATCTCTTATCGTTTTGGAGTTATTTAGAAATTAATGGAGAAAAAATTTTTTTCGTGAGAAATTCGTAATTTTTTTCAGGTTAAAAATGTAATTAAAAAAAGATAAAGTAAAATTTTAACATTTTAAACATTTTTCTAAGAGCTACATATCTTAAGAATAAAATAAGCTATTTTTGGTGGTCGAGATATTTTGAGTCTCCAGAGTTTATTTAGTATTCCAAAAGCTTGCTTTGCTCTGCGTAACCTATTTTGAATGTCTTCTCTGCTGCTGCCAACGTTTTGGAGAGTATGTTAAACCACCATCTTGTTAATATCTGGAATCTAACAACCTACTAAGCGACCGCCAGTATGGATTTCGTAGGGGGCGCTCTACGGGAGACCTGCTAGCCTTCCTTTTACCGTTTTGCGAAAGTAAAGTTGTGGCTCTGGATATTTCCAAGGCGTTTGATAATGTGTGGCATGGATCACTTCTATCTAAACTTATAGCTTTTGGTGTCGGTAATAACTTTTCTCAATTTATATCGAGCTTCCTCAGAGATCGCTTTATAGGAGTTGTTGTAGATGGGATCTCATCAAACGAGTTCAAGCTAAATTCAGGGGTACCGCAAGGCTCTGTTCTTTCTCCTACTCTATTTCTTATCTTTATAAACGACCTTCTACGTCAAACTTCCAATTCAATCTACTCTTTTACAGATGATAGTAACATTTGTCATTCGTATTCATTCAATCATAGACCGAACCCTTTAGAGATTGGTACTATAAAGCAAAACATGAATGAATCATTAAACAGCGATTTAGAAGCAATCTCAGAATGGGGTCGTATGAATAGAGTAGATTTTAATGCGAGGAAAACTTAATGTTGTATGCTCACGCATAAACGCACAGCGGATCGAGGAATCAGATACTCTTGATGTTCCGGGCATGAGAATTTAATGTGATGTTCGGTGAACTGAACACATTTTTCAAGTGTCAAAAGAAGCATTCAAGTGTATCGGTTTTCTAAAACGGTGCAAGAGATACTTCACTTCATCTGATCTCCTTACTATTTACACCACCTATATCCGACCGAAAATGGAATACAACTCTCATGTATGGGCCGGTGCTTCAAAGTATATTTTGGAGCTTCCCGAGAATACATTTAGGGTATCCAACTCTATTCACTGGAGCACCGTCGCAATGTGGGTTGTGTCACACTGTTCTATCGTTACTACTTTGGAATGTGCTCTAATGAAATCAGGGAACTCGTTCCCGAAACTCGATTTTTTTTACGCAATACACGTCTATCTGCTAGAGATCATCCCTTTGTAGTCGATTGGCCAGTAGAACACACTACAGAGAAAATTCGTTCTTTAGCCGTACAGTTCGTATGTGGAATTTACTTCCTGTAGAAATTTTTCCTGCCTGTTGCAATATAGAAAAGTTCAAATCAAATGTTTTTAAACACTACTCCATCTATCCACCCTCCCATAACCTATTTTCCTAGTTCCAACACAATACATTGCATAAGTAGGGGTCATCCCCTGAGTGCTGGTCTTATATAAAAAGGGTTTTAATTTTTGACTTTTGCCCTGCTAGTGCGATGGTTTGTCTACCAAAATAACTGTCTGAACCAAATTTCATTAATATTTTGTCTAAATTTTATAAAAATAAACTGAAATTTCTGGCCCAAATCCAAAAAATGGACCGATTTTGGGTAATTTCAATAGCGATCGCTCCACTACCAAACCAAGTGAATGAACCAAATTTTATCAAATTGTCTAAACTTTGATAACAATTTCATATTGACGCCCAGCTAGCCTAGATAAATATGTTTATAAATATGATAAATTTTTGCTATCAAAAACATGAAAAAATTTCAGTGCTTACACGTTTTTTTCTGACTTTTGGTGCTCTTTTAAATTTGAAAGTTGACAACGCTGATTTTTGTTACTGTTCTTTGGCTTGAGGTATTTTATTGTTGTATTCGTCTTCTTTGTTTGGGGTTCATCTTAATATTTTTTAACGTTTGCCTTTTTTCTGGTTTTGTTTTTGTCGTTATTTTATTTTTGTTGAGTGTTAAAGAAAGAGTGAGAGCGAGTGAGTGTGAGGGGGGTCTTTTTTAAGCATGGCTTAGTTTATTGTTGTTATTATTATTGTTTTGTAGTGTTCTTTCTCTGTTTGTGTGAATTTATGTGTTTACAAATGAATATTGACATTTTAGTAGAAGCATTCAATAAAAAAAATGTGAGGTTTGGTTAATAAACTTTTGTCTGTTTAGAAATTCTTGACTCTAATTAAAGGTGTTCTTTTAGAAAATTTCAGATCTTGCAGAATTATTTTTAATAAAGTGAGAATTTTAGAGATAATAAAGAGAATATTAATTAAGAAAGGTGAATAAAAGAAAAAGAGAATAAAGAAAAACGTTTTTTTTTTTTGATATTTGAAATTTGTTGAAAATTTGAGGCTAAATTTTTTGCAATTTATTAAACAATATTTAAAAGTTTGGCAATTTTTTGACAAAAACAAAATGATTTTAATTGTAGACCCAAGTTCCTAGGCTCTATTAAACCTTTCTATAATTAATTTCTTTTATTTTAATTAATAGCTATTATTAATCTTTACAACCTAAAAGATAATATATTAATAAATTTAATAACAGAAAGACAAAGCGACTATATTAAACATATGGACTCATTCATTTTAAGGCTTATCTCAAAAAAGGCCCGAGAAATTCAAGAAGAAATATAAACAAAAAAAAAGGGGGGTTTTGCTTTATCATTTTTTAAAGAATTAAATTTATTATACAATAATAAAGCTATGACTAAATAAGAAATTTAAATCTACAAAAACACAAAAAGAATTTTTGTTTATAAATTTCATAAAATGCATAAAGTCAAATGCATTTTAAGAAATTCAAATTGAAAGCCATATAAAAACTTATATTTCGAAATTAAACAAAACGTATATGGTCAAACAAAAATACAATATTATCATTGCGTCACTAAGAGCTACTTCCGTAAGATATAAATTTATTATTATTAAAAAAATGAAAAATAAAATATTTATTTATTTGATTTTTATACATACGAACAAGTAGATTTTAATCTTTTTGTTTCACTGAGTTTTTAAAGACATTATTGAAAGTACATATATTTTTAAGGAAGTTCTTTGTTTAAAAATTTTGAGTAAATTTCTTGTATCTTTATTGTTTATTTATTAAAAAAAAAACTATACTACAAAACCACAATATTTCTATAACTCTTTTTTTATTTTATTTATTATATATTAAATGTGAGTATTTATTTTAAGTTTTTAAGATATAAAACGACTTAAAAATCCACTACAAAAACAATACATATACAAAAAACGCTAAAAAAAACAAAACAGAGTGACTCATAGTGTAAATTGAACACATCTAAGAATGTTAAGTTAACACTGTTAGCGGCTTAACAGAGTAAGAAAGTCTGTTACACAACAAGGGAAGCAAAAAAAGCTTTTTATATAAGAGACAGGGCTGCCAGAAAATTTTCGGTAAAAAACAGCATTTATGAGGGCGGTTCGGAAACTTCGGAAGCTCGTAATAAAAAAACGGTATTATCGGCAGTAATTTTCAGAAATTGGCAAACAAATCGGAATTGCCAAAAATATGTATGTATGTATATCACAAATACAGCCAAATATAAACAAATGTTCATTGAAATTCCTTCAAAAAGAAAAAAATCACATTTAAAAATTCTCTACAAAAAAAATTTTGTATTGAAAATTTTTCTATACAAAAAATTTTATATAAAAATTCTTCTTATAAAAAATCTTATATTGAAAATTGTTCTATATAAAAAATCTTAAATTGAAAATTTTTCTAAACAAAAATTTTTTTGTTGATGGTCGTGAGTTCAAGTCGGGCTTAGGTCCATGTCATAGATTATTTTTTTTTTTTAAATTTATAATTTTTAAATGAGATGAATAATAAGTAGGAATACTGAAAAAACTATGTGAAAAAATTTTTCTATGAAAAATTTTTCAATACAAAAAATTTTATATGGAAAATTTTTCTATACAAAAAAAAATTTCTATACAAAAAAATTTAATGTAGAAAATTTTTCTATACAAAAAAATGTATATAGAAAATTTGTCTATTCAAAAAATTTATTATGAAAAATTCTTCTTCGCAAAAAAATGATATAGGGAAATTTTCGAAACAAGCAATTATAAATGGAAAATTTTTTAATTTATAAAAATTGTCCATAGAAAAAATTTAAAGTTTTTTGGTCAAAAAAATTGTTAATACAAAAAAATTTTTTTTGAAATTATTTCGTGAAAAATTGTGTCTCTGCTTTTGGAATAATTGAAAACTTATATCGTTTTATAATAACTGATTTGTCATGTATATATAATTCTCCGAAAACATTCTAGTTGGAACAAGAGGTAGTTCTCTCAGACAATGAGCAGCACCCGATTCTATTTTTAGACTTATTGAAAGGGACCTATGTTTTAACTCCGGCTTCGAACGGCAAATGCATTAGTTAGAGAAGTTTTACATTGCCTAATACTCAATAACCAGTGGCTAGCTGAGTTATGAAGTGAACCGCCGTTTCTTTGAAAATTTATTTGTTTCAAGTGAGTCTGACCGATAATCGAACTTTGGACCTCTGGTATGCTAGGCGGATGACTAACCTGCTATACCACGGCGGTTCATATATGTAAAAAAGTTTGTTTTCGATATTTTCGCCAATTTTCTGTCCAAAATCTGCATATCGACACTTTGCTATTTTTCAGATCAAAAATCGGCAAAATGGCGATAAATGGGCAAATCTGGCAGGCCTGATAAGACGACATTTTGTATGAGTAGGAGACTGGGATCGCAAAGATGATACAATTGAACCTTTTAATACATATTAACCCTTGTCGGTACCGTGGTACTACCGCGTTCAACTTGATACAATTTTCAATTCTAAGATTTCCTGTGACGGTTAAGGATCTTCAATTTTTTTGACTAAGGACTTTTGTCCATCCTTTTTTTAAAAAAGTCCAATTGTATATCAAATGTTTAAAAATTTTAATCAATTTCAGACACAGGTTCCGATTAAGCGTATAATTGATACCCGTCAAATTCGAAATCGAAGTCCACATGTTTATATTGTCAATAAATATAAAAAAGAACATTTTATTTTTCTATTTGGTACAAAATCGGGAAAACCATTTACCATCCCTGGTAGGAGAACCAGGAAAAAGGTAAACAAAACTAACAGTAATAAAAACTGTATGTTAAAATATTAACAGATTCGGATTGCAGTTCGAACTGAACTAGAACTGAACTAGAACTGAACTAGAACTGAACTAGAACTGAACTAGAACTGAACTAGAACTGAACTAGAACTGAACTAGAACTGAACTAGAACTGAACTAGAACTGAACTAGAACTGAACTAGAACTGAACTAGAACTGAACTAGAACTGAACTAGAACTGAACTAGAACTGAACTAGAACTGAACTAGAACTGAACTAGAACTGAACTAGAACTGAACTAGAACTGAACTAGAACTGAACTAGAACTAAACTAGAACTGAACTAGAACTGAACTAGAACTGAACTAGAACTGAACTAGAACTGAACTAGAACTGAACTAGAACTGAACTAGAACTGAACTAGAACTGAACTAGAACTGAACTAGAACTGAACTAGAACTGAACTAGAACTGAACTAGAACTGAACTAGAACTGAACTAGAGCTGAACTAGAACTGAACTAGAACTGAACTAGAACTGAACTAGAACTGAACTAGAACTGAACTAGAACTGAACTAGAACTGAACTAGAACTGAACTAGAACTGAACTAGAACTGAACTAGAACTGAACTAGAACTGAACTAGAACTGAACTAGAACTGAACTAGAACTGAACTAGAACTGAACTAGAACTGAACTAGAACTAAACTAGAACTGAACTAGAACTGAACTAGAACTGAACTAGAACTGAACTAGAACTGAACTAGAACTGAACTAGAACTGAACTAGAACTGAACTAGAACTGAACTAGAACTGAACTAGAACTGAACTAGAACTGAACTAGAACTGAACTAGAACTGAACTAGAACTGAACTAGAACTGAACTAGAACTGAACTAGAACTGAACTAGAACTGAACTAGAACTGAACTAGAACTGAACTAGAACTGAACTAGAACTGAACTAGAACTGAACTAGAACTGAACTAGAACTGAACTAGAACTGAACTAGAACTGAACTAGAACTGAACTAGAACTGAACTAGAACTGAACTAGAACTGAACTAGAACTGAACTAGAACTGAACTAGAACTGAACTAGAACTGAACTAGAACTGAACTAGAACTGAACTAGAACTGAACTAGAACTGAACTAGAACTGAACTAGAACTGAACTAGAACTGAACTAGAACTGAACTAGAACTGAACTAGAACTGAACTAGAACTGAACTAGAACTGAACTAGAACTGAACTAGAACTGAACTAGAACTGAACTAGAACTGAACTAGAACTGAACTAGAACTGAACTAGAACTGAACTAGAACTGAACTAGAACTGAACTAGAACTAAACTAGAACTAAACTAGAACTGAACTAGAACTGAACTAGAACTGAACTACAACTAAACTAGAACTAAACTAGAACTGAACTAGAACTGAACTAAACTAGAACTAAACTAGAACTGAACAAAACTAGAACTGTTAATAGTTTAACAGCGATCAAATCTGTTAGACACACTTAACATTAAAACAACAGGGTGTACAAAAAACATATTTAAAGTGAGTGAGAGAGAAAAAACGTAAGCATATGTAACTTTCAGGGATGGGAGCTTTATATTAATAGTTAAACAGAGTTGGGAAACCAAAATGCCAACCACAAAATTAAAATAAAGAAGAAAGCTCTTCTATTTTATCAAAAAAATACCTAAATACAAACAAAAATATTATAAATATTTAATATTCTGCTATTTATTGGCTTTATTTTTTTTATTATTATCTATCAAATGACAATTTTTATAGATAATTTAACCAACAATTTAACCTTATCTTTAGTTTACTTGACTGCCCTTCCTAAAAAATGTGTGTACTATGTATATTTTCTCAAAAACATTTGCCATAATTTAAGTGTTTGCTCTAAAACTATTTGGAAAATCATATGTTATGCATAATTATATGATTAAATTTATCTTTTTAAGTAAAAAAGCAATTCATTTGTTAAATATTAAAAACAAATTACAAAATGTTTGTATAACTTTTTTTTAAATAAAACTTTGCATTTTTTCTTTATGATCTACATTTTTTTAAATGAATTTCAAAAACAACTTGAATCAATGATAACGTATATTAAATTCATATAAAATTCATTACGAAACTTATTTGAAGCAATAAAATTTAATTGTATAAAAATGACAATAATAAAGAATTGTGATTCATATATGATTTTTGGGGAAGGACAAGTAAATTAAAGAGATGGAATCAAATAAAGGTTTGAATATTTATATATTAAGAAAAAATGTAGATTCCAAAGAATTGGAAGCGTTCAAACCTAAGAACAAGTAAATTGAAAAGAAAGAATCAGATAAAGGTTTTAGTTTTAATATATCTAAGAAAAATATGGACTCTAAAGAATTGGACTGGAAGTTATCCAATTAGTATAAGAAAGTCATCTTCCGCTTGCGGTTATGTCCTTCCCAAAGGTTATAATAATACCCTCTAAGCTCCTATCGAATGCAAGATTATTCATCTTTTCAGAGGTACTTATAGGATGTAAATCTGATTCTTTTTGGATCTCTAAATAGAAAAGGAAATGACCGTACCTTGGAAATACTATCAAAATCTTCCTTAGTTAATGGTTAAACTTTTTAAAATCGAAATCTCTCAATTTGTCCCATATTTTAATGAATATTCCGCTTTAAAGATATCATTAATTTGAATTTGCTTTCGACGAAAGCTGTAAGTACAATAATTTATGGAGACTTTGTTACATTTTATTTATGTATTTTTTAATGATTTTTTTACATAACTTTTAAGAAAACGTGTGTTTCTTTCAAATCATGTTTAACGATCACTTTCATTTTAATTATGGAATTGTTTGTGGATTTATTAATTTTAATGACTTACAAGATGTTTTGACTAACCACAATCAGATATAACTAAGTTTAGGAAACCATGAATTCACTACAATCCTCTACCCTAAGCTAATGGCTTTGCTTTTAATTTTTCCTCGGCAAATTGGCCCGAGAAGGTATCCTTCAACAAACAATAGAAGCTTAAACTATTTCGCGGGCTTTCAAATATCAGGAATGGTAAATATTAATTTAAGGAGAGAAGATCTGTTATTTATTAGAATTAAAATCTTAGAGATCGTGGTTTCTCTGTGAAGCTTAAATTATTTCGCAGGCTTTCATAGATCACGAGTGATCAATATTCACTCAGAGAAGATCTGTAAATGATTACTATTAAAATCTTTAACCTCCAAGATCGGGGTATCTCCGATTTTAACTAAATTCGAGAAGAGTCCTTTAGCAATCAATAGAAGCTTAAACTGTTCGACGGGACTTCATAGATCACGAATGATCAATAGTTACTCAGACCTTCTGCAACGAAAAGAGACTTAAACTATTCTACATGCCTTCATAGATCACTAATGATCAATATTAACTCAAGAAGAGAAGTCTGTTATTAATAACAATTAACATCTTTGATCTCCCAGATCGTGGTATCTCTGTAATAACTAAATTCCACTAATGAGGCTCGAGAAGATACCTTCTGCAATCAACATAAACTTAAACTATTTCGCAGGCCTTCATAGTTCACAAATGATCAATAATCACTCAGAGAAGATCTGTAAATGATTACTATTAAAATCTTTAACCTCCAAGATCGGGGTATCTCCGATTTTAACTAAATTCGAGAAGAGTCCTTTAGCAATCAATAGAAGCTTAAACTGTTCGACGGGACTTCATAGATCACGAATGATCAATAGTTACTCAGACCTTCTGCAACGAAAAGAGACTTAAACTATTCTACATGCCTTCATAGATCACTAATGATCAATATTAACTCAAGAAGAGAAGTCTGTTATTAATAACAATTAACATCTTTGATCTCCCAGATCGTGGTATCTCTGTAATAACAAAATTCCACTAATGAGGCTCGAGAAGATACCTTCTGCAATCAACATAAACTTAAACTATTTCGCAGGCCTTCATAGTTCACAAATGATCAATAATCACTCAGAGAAGATCTTTAAATGATTACAATTAAAGTCTTTAATATCCGAGATCGTTTTATCGCTGATATTACTAAATTTCAATAACGAGAATATATCTTATCAGATGTCTAAACTACTTCCTAAGCTTTGGAATGAGAAATGGTCAATATTCACTTGATTTCCAAGATCGAGGTATTTCTGTTATAACTAAATTCCAATGATCCGGCTCGAGAGTACCTCCCGCAATCATTAAACTATTTTGTAGGCTTTCATATACCAGAAACAGGTCATATTTACTCGAAGAGAAAAGATTTTTTATCGATTATAATCAAAATCTTTGATCTCTAAGATCATGGCAACTTAGTTCCAAAGTTAGATCAGAGATGAGCCATATTCATTTGAAAAGTATGGATCTTTTATTGATTACAATAAAAATCTTTGATCTCCGTAAAAGTGGGAACTTAGATACAACGTTAAATCAAGAATGGCACATATTTACTCGAGAAGAGGAATGGAGTTTCAAGGAAAGTTCGATCTGTTATTGATTACAATCAAAACGTTTGATCTCCGGGAACGTGTTAACTTAGATCCAACGTTAGATCAAGAATGACCCAATCGAGATGAGCGGATCTGTTAAGTATTGACTCGAGGAGAGTGCCACTCTTACACATTGTAAACAAAATCTTTAGTCTCTAATAAAGTGGTAACTTAGATCCAACATAACATTAGGAATGGTCCATATTCACTCAAGGAGAGTAGATCTGTTATCTATTACAATCAAAATCTTTGATTTCCGGGAACGTTTCATCGCTTAAAAATATATCGTGGGAAATTTTGAAGTTAATCACCCCTTTCGCGAATATCGTATCCCATGGGAATCATGTTTCCAAAACTTTTTTCTTATAAGTTTTACAGTGTAAAAAAAACACGATTCCCATGGAAGATGATATTCGAATATTGAAAAAATTAAGTTTTCCTGGAAATTACGAATAATTAAGATGCGGAGAAATATGCTATCGATTACAATATTATTGATATATGTATTTTATTCTCTTCGGCCGTAGTCTTTTAAGATCACTTTCACTTTTCATTGATGTCACTTTTCACACTCACTAAGACTATATAAATAGAAATAGTATCCAACTTACCTTTGGCAATTCTCTCTTACGCCTAAAGATAACACCATCATTTTCTATATAATCCGGTACCTCTTTGCGATTGGAGAAGTTAAACACCATCGAAGTATTTTCTGCAGGTGCAGCAGGTGGAGTTTGACGCCTTTTGCGCATGGCCCACAATGGACTATTTGTAGCACTTATAACTGAATCAGCATCGGATAAACCGGAAGCTGCAGCATTTGCCAAAGCAGGTGAGGAAGTGTGTGAGGGTTTAATCACTTCATGATCGTGACTAGCCGAGGAAGGTGAGTTAACCTTTCCGGTTGAAGTGTGTGATGAAGGAGGTGTTGAGGCTGCATTTGGAGAGGATTTTTTCAAATCATTAATGCGATTCTTTTCGATTTCCCGTGAAGTCAAAGAGGTGGGAGTGGAATGTTTTAAAGAGTCCATAGAAGTATCCAAAGACTTTTGTTGCTGCTGCTGTTGTAAAGGTTTTATTACTCCCACTTGTTTAACGGTATTAAGGGGGGACGAATTGGAGGAGCTAGTGGATGTATTAAACTTAAATTGTTGGCTATAACCCGCTTTTGCGATATTATCCAAAGCCGTGCGCGTTATACGTTTAGTAGTTTTCGAATTACCGTATTCTTTTGCTGTTTCTTCGTCGTCGTCTTCTACATCGCCACCGTCACTTAAATCACTACTACTGGGAGGAGGCGAAGCAGCAGTCGAACTTGCCTTTGTTAAACAGTCATAATTATTAACGGCTGCCTCGTTTTTCGTTTCGATCGTTTTACTATTACTGCAAACGCCGCTTGCAGTTGTAGTTGCTGTTGCTTTTTCATTTTGTTGTTGGCTTTGTTTTGTTTTATTATTTATAATCTTATCGTTTTCGTTTCTTAAGAGAGAACTGTGGCTGTTGTTTGTAGCACTACTTGATTCTTGTTGTATTTCTTTCGTTTCGTTGTTAATGTTCATGTGTTGGTATTTATTATTATGGCTTTGGTATAAGTCATCAGCATTATTGTCGCCAGCGCCAACACCGACGCCACCTCCAACATTCATAACAACATTTCCACCATGATCCAAGTTATCGCTGCTTGAGTTGTTATCGATCTTTCTGGTTGGCGTGCTATCGTTTATTTTCAACTTACTCAACTCTTTGGTAAGAGCAGTTAGAGGCGAATCCACTTCAAATTTCTCTTTAATAAAATCTCTTTTGACATGGCTGAGTGGCGTGGGGGCTTCCGTATCTCTTTTGGAATTGAGTTGCGATTTAAAATCTCTTTCGTTTGGTAGCTTTTGCCGGGGTATTATATCGGGTGTATGATCTGATAGAATATTGTGGCTATTGTTGGTGGCTCTTAAAGGTGTTAGACATTCTGGAGTGTTGCTATTAACCACTGAAGAGGCGGTGGCCAGAGTCTTTCTACCCAAAGGCGATTGTAAGAGATCATTGGCCTGTGGAGTTGAGCTCTTCAGGGGTTTTTGGCTCAAATTCAATTTCTTGGTGGGACTAAGGGGTTTGGGATATGTCACCAAAGGCTTTTGTTCTTTGATAATATTCTTAAAGGTCTCCACCTTGCTGGCTACCTCACCCTTGGAATTAGAGCGACTTGTGGTGCGAGGTCTACGATTTGCCGAAGCCTCAAACATTTTCAAGGTTTGCTTGACCAAATCTGGTGGTGGCCTTTCGGTATCATCTATGATAGAGGTCAATCTCTTGGGAGGCAAATGATCTGTGCCCTGATGCAGTCTTTCACGGGCATTATGGATTTTATCCTCTATGGTTATTACAGAAGAGGTGTTGGAATTATTATTACGTGTATGCCAGGGAGATTTTTCACTTAATAAAGCCTCCACGGATCTGGCTCTTTTGAGGGAATCATTTCCTCTTTTCAAATGACGTGATCTTTTATTGTAAGAAGTCTCGGTAAAGGTAACACCCACACCATTAGAACCCTGAGTATTAGAGGAAAATCTCTTTTCTGGTTTTGTATTAAGGGAAGATTTTAATATGCCCGATTTTTTAGAGTTAAGCGAAGAGGCTTCCTTGTTTCCTTGTAAGGTCTGACGGGAGTTAAACTGATTTTCTATATCTTCATCTTCCTTATTAGAGGCATAAATTTCAGCCTGCTCTTCTTCCTCTTCAAAATCATCCTCCTCACAATTTTCCTCATCCTCGGTGTTGTCTAAAAGATTATTTAAGCTAGTAGAGCGTCTAAGTTGGTCTTTATTCAAACGCTGCTGTTCCATGGACTCACGCAAGGCCAGGCTCAAATAGCGGCAACGTAATTTGGAAACTATGCCAGGGCCATAGCTTAAATCCTCATTAGTATCTAAGTCAGAACCTTCATTAACACCTCCAACGCCACCTCCGCCTCCTCCTCCATTATTCTGGCGATTGTTGTTGCGCTGTGTATTGTTGGTATTGTGGCAAATGGAAGAGGTGGAAATTTTTTGCAAATGTGTGGTGGCTGTATTTTGTGTTTTCATTTCTTGTACGGCCACCATTTTCTTTTTAATTAAACAGTTTGATGATGATGATGTTGATAATGATGATAATGATGTTCCAGCTGCTAAACTACCAAAAGAATTTGAGGTCGTTAAGCTCTTGGTAGGAGATTTTAAATCTAAAGATTTCTGTTGTTGTTGTTGATAATTATTATCCACAATCGAAGAAGACGAACTTTGTTTGAATTTTATTATCTTTTTTGTACCCAAATGTTGTTCGTTTTTTATGAAATGATTTTCTTGTAATTTTTGGGATATCTTAACAACACTTGTTGTTGTATTTGTATTATTACCACTATTATTTAAATTAATATTTTGATTATTACCACTAACACTACTAATACCACCAATAGTTACACTATTATTTGTATTATTACTATTAAGATTTTGTAAATATAAAGAAGAATTTCCCGTTTTATTTAAATGATTCGACGACGTATTCCCTGTTATTTCACTGTTTGCCGCACATACTAAACGTTCACTCTCGCATTTATTAAGCGACTGATTTTCCAAATTCACATTTGCTCCAATTACATGGCTATGGTTGTTTAACACATACAACGACTGGCCATTATTATGCTCTCCTCTCTCAGTCTCTGCTCTCTTGGTTAATGTTGACGACAACATTGAAGATGGTGTTGATGAAGTAGTAGATGATGAAGAAGAAGAGTATGTATTGGTAGAACCCGTTAAACGAGTTGCCATCATTTGTTGTTTATTTGTAATAATAGCTGTTGATGTTGTTGTTGGTGTTGCTGTTTGTTTTGATGTTGCCATTTCATCATTAAATTCCCTATCTTGTTCTTGTTGTAGTTTTTCCTCTAAATCAAGTTCTTTGGTATGTTGTTCTTGTTTTATAGATTCCTCCATTTTAACAGAAATTTCTTCGGCTCTTAACAATTTTTCACTGAAGATCTCTTCCACTACTTCTTCTTCGTATAGTTCTTTGGTTGCAAGTTGGTTTATAGATGTTGCTGCTGCTGTTGCTGACAATGATGATGATGTTAATAATGATGATTTTGTTGTTGATGTTGCTGTATATTGACCTCCAAACAATCTTTCAGCCTTTTCTTTAAGAGGGGACGGTGTTTTTGCTGTAGATGATTTAATATTTCTTAGAGCCGGCTTTTCTATATCAATTCCACTTGAAGTCTTCGTTGTTGTTGCAGTTGTAGTTGCTATAAATTGTTTAGTATTCCTCCTGCTGTTTGCTGACAATGACGATGATGATGTTGATAATGATAATGATGATGAATTTTTAGCTGTGTAATCTTTGGTTGAGCTGATTTGTAAACCATCTGTAAGAAAATTAAAGAATATATTAAAAAAAAACGTGAAAATATGGAATAGAGAAGAAAAATTTACATTTTTTTCGCGATTACAAAAGAATTATAGCGTAAGGTATGTACAGGAAATATTAATTTTAATTGACTTTGCTAAAGAAAAATTAAAAAAAAGAAGGAAATTACCTCAAAAATTTAAGAATTTTAATTAAGATATTAAATTATAAGGCGTTATAACAGATTGAAACATAATAACGCTTTAATAATGCGTTATAATACATTATAAAATCATTATAATGCGTTATAAGACATAAAAACAGCATTATAATGCGTTATCAAACATTATAACATCACTATAATGTGTTATAATATATTATAAAAGTATTATTATGTGTTATAATACATTATAACAGCATTTTAATGAGTTATAAGACATTATAGCAACATTATAATGTGATTTAATATATTATATAATGTGTTATAATAAATTAAAATGACATTATAATAAATTATAACATCATTATAATGCTTTGTAACACATTATAACAAAATTAAAATGTGTTTTAAGACATTATAATAGCTATATAATGTATTATAATACATTATAACATCACTATAATGTGTTATAACATATTATAACATCATTATAACATATTATATCATTGTTAAAATGCGTTATAGCACATCATAACAAAATCAAAATGTGTTTTAAGACATTATAATAGCTACATAATGTATTATAATACATTATAACATCACTATAATGTGTTATAACATATTATAACAGCATTATCATGTGTTATAATATATTATAACAGATTTACAATGTGTTATAACGCATTAAACCACTTGTATAATGCATTATAACCCTATTATAATGCGTTATAATATATTATAACATCATTATAATGCAATATAGCACATAATAACAAAATTAAAATGTGTTTTAAGACATTATAATAGCTACATAATGTATTATAATACATTATAACATCACTATAATGTGTTATAACATATTACAAAAACATTGTCATGTGTAAAATTACATTATAACAACATTATAACATGTTACAACACATTACTACACGTTATAATACATTATAGTGCGTTATAAACACATTAAACCACTTTAATAATGCATTATTACACCATTATAATATATCATAACATCATTATAACGCATTTTAAGACACAACAACAGCATTTTAATTGTTATAATGCATTATAATGTGTTATAATACATTATGACAGCATTAAAATGTGTTATAATACATTATAACAGCATTATAATGTGTTATAATATATTATAAAAGCATTCTAATACGTTATAATGAATTATAACAGTATTATAATGCGTTATAATAAAGTATAGATGCGTTATAATACATTACAACAACATTATAACGCGTTTAATACTTGTTATAATACATTATAACAGCATTATAATGCGTTATAATATATTATAACAGTATTATAATGCGTTATAACACATTATAACAACATTATAATGCGTTTAAATTCATTTTATCATAATTTTAAAGCGTGTTCCTTCTTTGTAACCGCATTATAATATATTATAAAACATTATAATTCGTTATAATGCATTACACTTGCATTATATTGCGCTATTGTTTATTATAACACCATTATAATACATTATAACACCATTATAATACATTATAACACCATTATAATACATTATAACAACATTATAAAGCATTATATTACATTACAATGTCCATTATAATGATTTATAATACATTATAATCGTATTATAATGCGTTATAAGACATTATAACAGCATTATAAAGTGTTATAACATATTATAACAGTATTGCAATGTGTTGTTATACATTATAACCACATTTGTATGCGTTATAATAAGTTATAACAGCATTTTAAGAGATTATGACAGCATTATTATAAGTGATAATGCGTTATAACAGCATTATAATGCGTTAAAATACATTATAAAGTCATTATACTGCGTTATATAACATATTATAACAGCGTTAAAAATCAATATAACAACTTTATAATAAGTTATAATACATAATAATCGCATTGTAGTCATAATTCGTTATGATATACTATAATCTTGCCTTATAATTCACTAGATGTTGAGAGGAGGCGTTAACCAGGTTTCGTTCAGTTAAATTTTTTAAATAAGATTCATAATACCCCCGACTTCCAGACGTTATTGATGTTATAACTCTTAATACTCCATTTTCAACAGTTCAAATGATATTTATAGTATTTTAAGGTTTTGGGGGAAAAGTTCCCCCAGGTCGTAGTTTTGAAGACTATAACTTTTGATACAAATTTCGGCTTCACAAAATTAAAATTTTTAAAACTAATTATTTTTAATTTACGCTTAAAAATTTTGTTCTGTGGGGGTCCCTTGCTCCTATACTGTTTTTTCCAAACAAATTCGCTAGGAATAAAAATATCGGTAATATTAAGATCAATAAGTCTACCTTTAAATCTTGTGAAGATACACTATAAAAAGTTTTTGTTCTATGGGGTATGCAACTCCCTCTGCTCCCATCTTATAATAATTGACCAAATGACCCTTATCAAACAAATAATAGTTTCAAGACTTCACCTTAAAGAATGGGAGGAGGAGCTATAACTTTTGATAAAACTGCCGGCTGTACAAAGTTTAATAACTCTAAATTTAAATCTTCTAAATTCACGTTATAAAATTTTGTTCTGTGGAGGTCCCTTGCTCCTCTCCTGTAATTTTTCCAAACAAATTCGCTAGGAATGAAAATATCGGTAATATTAAGATCAATAACTCTACCTCTTATTCTTATGAGAATACACTATAAAATACTCTATAATAGGGAATGCAACTCCCCCTCCTATGCTCCAACCGAACCTCATTAATACGAAAATAATAATGTACAAAGTTTGAAGACTCTACCTTTAAAAGTTCTAAAGAGAAAATTGGTTATTTCTTAGAAGGGGAGGAGAAGCTATAACTTTTGATAAAAAATTTTAGCGGTAGAAAGTTTACACTATAATTTCATTTATATGGGGGTCACTTGCTCCTACCCTGTCTTTTTTAAGAAGTATAAAAATATTGGTAGTATTAAGATCTAATTCTTGTGAAGATACACTATAAAACGTTTTTTTATTTTATGGGGAATGCAACTCCCCCTCGTTTGATCCTGCTTATAATTGACCACCCGACCCTCATTAATGCAAAAATAATAATGTACAAAGTTTGAAGACTTTACATTTAAAAGTTCTAAAAGAACAAAGAGTATTTTCTTGGAATGGGAGGAATAAATGCAAATAAAACCTATCTTAACTTACCCTAGGGGTAAAACTGCATCTACCTTCAAAATTGCTAACTTATAATAGACCAAACTGAAAAATTTCTAACTATTCTAGTTTATAACATTTTCACTTTCCTTTCCACATATAAAACTTATTTCTAATTTACCTTACCGCAAATAAAACCCCTACTAACTTACCCTGGGGGTGAAACTGTATCTATTTTCAAAATTTTATTGAAATCGGTCAAACTTTTCAGGCGTTATTTAGCCAAAAATATAAAAAAGTTTAGAGTATATAAAAAATATAAAGATTAAAAAATATAAAGATTAAGAAATATAAAGATTAAGAAATATAAAGATTCCTCCAAATATTTAATGGCTTGCCATGATTTATCCTTTATATCATATGGCAACTCTATTTACCAAAATGTCAACAATACCCCACCTCGATATTATACATATTCTTCAATTACACTTTACCCTCTCTTTCTTCTAATCTCTTCCCTAAACTCCTGTTGTACTCATTTATCCTTGTCCTCTTTTAGAAGAAAAACTCAGTTTGAATTCATTTAAATTTTAAATGAAATTTCTAAATAAATTCAAGGTAAAATTTATTTAGAAATTTCATTTAATCATCAATAATAAAATATTTGATTTGATAGTGACCACGAAAATAAAATGAGTCACAACGATTTTTCCCCTTTAAAAGTAATAACTAATAATAAAACCAAAAATCATAAAAGCAATTGTAAATAAGCATATGGTGCCCAAATTATGAAAAAAAAATATGTTAAAAAAAATTTTATCAAGTTTAAGGAAGGAAGAATCAGCTAAAAACAACCCCTTTGGTAAAAACTTTTTGGCTTGAAAATTAAAAAATATTTTGCAAATTTATTAAGAACGAAAAAAAGTCGAATAAGAATATGAGCAACCACTAAAACGATTGGCGCCATAGGCAGGGCAGCAGCAGCAATTCAAACAGTCTCAGGCCTTTGAATTACAGCTGAGCTTTTTAGTCATGTTATTAACATAACAAAAAAGAAAAGAAACTTGTTAATTTTTTGTTTTATTTTTGCAAAACAAAATCTTATATTCAAAGTCATAAAGCAAAAATAAGGTTGATTTTGTGAACATAAGGGTAAGTCGTAAGGTTTTGGTTTTTTTAATACGAATTTTCTCTAAGTTTTTGTTATTGATTCGTACTCAAAATATCACATGTACACAAAAACAATTACCCAAACCAATATTTATGTACATAAACTACATGTTAGGGTTGCCAGTCAGGCTGGATTTGACTGGATTGTCAAGCTTTTTTAGTGCTTGTCCAGTGTCAAGCTAAAATTAAATTTGTCCAGCTGAAAGGTAAAGAATTGAAATTTTGTTTTAATATTTTAAAAGAAAAACAATTTTTATGAAAAGAACGCTTTTCAAAAGTGTTTTTTTTTCTTTTTTACTTAAGTATTTGTGTGTTAATTAATTGATTGCCCGATCAAGTTAATTATACCCTTCACCACCATAGGTGGAAAGTTTGTGCTGATGTATGTAACGCATAGAAATATTTGTCTTAGACCCACCTTTTAGTATACCAATAGGCTTAGAATCACTTTCTGAGTCGATTTAGCGATGTCCGTCCGTCCATCTGGCTGGCTGGACCCCCATGTAAACCTTGTAATCAAACTACAGGTCGGGATTCTAAAGATAATTTGATAAAATTTGGCACTGATCATTTTTTTGATAATGGGACCATGGCTATTGAAATTGGTCAAAATCGGTCCATTATTTATGGCACCTTCCATAGGTCCCACTTCCCGGAATTGACATATTGGCCACAAATATCAATATTTTTTCATGAAATTTAAAACAAATACTGGGGGTCAATTCTGGTTCAATGAAACGATGAAATGAAAAGTTTTTTCATATTTTCATAGAAGTAGCGATTCTATTTTAGTAAAAAAAAATGAAAACAAACGTCAAATCATGATCATATGAAAAAATCACTGAAACGAAACGAGATTTTTTCATCGTTTCATAACAATTGTGATTCTTGTTTTGTGAAACAGTCCAACCAACTGTCAAAATTTTTTCATATGAAAAGAATTTTTTCACTGAAAAATTTTAAGTGAAAAATCAAAAATAAAATATTATTTAATTAACTTCTTGGAAGAAAATATTGATATTGCTAACGATTAGTATGAAATATAATTATTAAAAATACTGGTCACTAGTCTATAAATGTACGACGGAAACAATTTTAAACGAAAAGTGAAACTGACGACGAGGCTTACCGCTTTAGGCGGTACTGATGATAATAATTTAGATATATATATATTTTTTAAGAGAAGTAACACTAAGGCAAATACTGCCTATACAATTGTATAAAGAGTATATACGAATTGGGTTACCTTCTTTGAAAAAGGGATAGTAGAGAAGCAAAAGGTGGTGAAAAGAAAGCTTTGTATTATTCAACGTACGTGCTATTGTATATAGTCAAGTTGCGCCCTTTTTTTGAGCTTTTTTGTTTAACAGCCAATTTTATTTATTTTTCGTCGACGGCGTGTTATTGCTATAGGATTACCGCCGACGGAAGATGCTGTGGTAATTAATAATTTTAATCGAAATTAATAATTACAAAAATTGAAATTGGTAATTAATAATTTTAGTAAAAATTAATTATTACGGAAATTGGTGTTGCCGAGACCAACATTATTTGTTTCCAGTTTTACGTTTGACATTTGCTTGGCAATTATCATAAAATAGTTGATAAAGTTTCATAGCAACGAATGGAATGAAACACTTTTTTCATAATACAAACGAGAATCAGAAAATAAGTCTTGGTGAAAAAGTATTATGAAGACTAGTTGTGAAAACTTAAATGAAATTTTTTTTTTTTTAATTTCATTGTTTCATAGAACCAGAATTGACCCCCTGCTTATGTGAGTTAGAATAACTGTACCAAATTTCGTTGAAATCGGTCCACATTTGATCATAGCTCCCATACAAACTCTTCTTTAAAAACGCACTAAATGAGACAAAAAAAATTACTAAAACGCTCGTAAATCTAAAGATATTGAAAATTTTGAGTTTATTTTTTGCATACATAATTTTTGTAACAACTGTAATCAAGTTGCCAAATTTCGAGATAATCGGTCCACATTTGACCCTAGCTCTCATATAAGTCCAAATGACGGAAACAGGTTAAATATATATAAGTTTTGAGAAAATGTTTGTATGATGGCAAAATTTAGCAAATATTTGTCTTTATACAGGAAAAATAACACCTTTAACCTTAGAGGTGAAGGGTATCGTATGGTCGGGCTTGACCGACTATAGCGCTTTCTTACTTGTTTTGTTATAAAATTACCCTCTATCAAATTTCCCTATTGTACTTATTTTACTTAAATGGCCTACATCAAAAACCTGTTAAGGTCAAAGGCCGAGTTTATTTTAGAATTCGTAGCTCAATGCCGTAACTCATACAGCTCATGGTCATTCAATGCTGATGCAAACTGTTCGTACGATTTTTCGTAGAATCTTCCTTTCAAAAACTCCAAGAATAGCTTCCTTTGCCTGTGCAAGTACCCATGATTCAACACCATATAATAACACGGGTAGTATAAGCGTTTTGAAGAGCGTAGTTTTAATTCTTACAGAGAAAGCGTTTGTTTGTATCTGCCTGTTTATGCTAAAATATCATTTGTTGGCAAGTATGATTCTACGTTTGATTTCGAAACTTATGTCGTTATTTATGTTGATGGCGGTACCAAGGTAAACAAATTCTGTTACAACCTCGTAGCTATAGTTCTCAACGATCACATGTGGTCCAATTATTGAGGATTACCTGCTCGTAGAAACCAGCATTTTTGTTTTGATTCATTGACAACTAGACCCATTTTATGAGATTCCTTCTCGATACTTGAAAACGCAGTCAAATCGCTCAATGTGCGTCCCATGATATCAATGTCATCGACAAACGAGAGTAGCATGTGTTTTCTGTTAAAAATTGTTTTAGATCTACGGTATTCGCAACTCGGTTTATCAAATCTAATCTAAAATTGTTTTAGATTCATCAAAGCAAATTATTAAAGCAAGTTTTTTCTATTATTAATGTCCAGGTATTTTTTCCCTTATGTCCAGCTATTTCAGAATTTGTGTCTGGCAACCCTAATGTAGGTACATACAGTTGTTTATGGGAGAGAGAGAGAGAGGGACCAGAAGTATGCGAAGAGCCTATTAGAAATGTAAACAAGTAGAGTATCCCTAATCACAAAGTAAACATGAAGAGAAAGCAACGGGAATCCCTAGGAATTAGGCTGTGTTGTCAACTATTTAATGAAGCCAAGGGAAATAATTTCGCAATAAAACAAAGTAAAATATCGAAATCTTTGAATAAATCCGAGACTAGGTCTATTTCTTAATACCTATATGATGTATTGGATGGTTTTCCAAGAAATCGTAATTAATACTTTCCCTTTCTGATGACATGAAAATTTGAAGAAAAAAATTGATTTTGAGCCACCGTGCGACTGGTGAAAAACTTGATATTTGGGTGCCACATGAATTAAAAGAAATTCATTTAACAAACTATTTCAACGCTTGTGATATCCATCTTAAACGCTATGAACCAAGATCCGTTTTTGAAGCAAATCATAACTGGAGATGAAAAATGGATTGTTTACACTAACGTCAATCGAAAACGAGCATGATTCATGCGCTACAAACCACTTTAAAGGCTGATATTGACCAAAGAAGATTATGCTGTCAGTTTGGTGGGATTGGAAGGGTGTGGTATATTTTGAGCTGCTTCCAAGCAACCAAAAGAGTAATTCAAATGTCAACTGTAAATAACTGGATAAATCGAATACAGCCATCTACGAGAAGCGGCCAGAATTCGTCAATCGTAAAGGTGTCATATTCCACCACGACTACTCTAGACCGCACACATCTTTGGTCACTTGCCAAAAACTGAGAGATCTTGGCTGGGAACTTTTGATGTATTAACCATATAGCCCTGACCTTGCAACGTCAGACTTCTATTTGTTTCGGTCTTGCAAAACTTTTTTAAATAGTAAAACTTTCGTGGAATAATGCTGTTGCCGCAATGATGGCGAAAGGTCATTCAACAAAATGGAAGTTATATAATTGATCATTCTAAAATGTAAAAAAAAATTGTATTTACTTTCTTTTAAAAATCACCGGTTTCCATGTCTAAGAATACGTTAAAGATTATAACTAATAGAAATAAATCTAAAATCATTCCCTTTTCAACACTAAATTAGCCACACTTTTCTATCTGTGAAGTCTCATTAGCCCAGTCATTCTTTCTTAAACTTGGCGTGCGGTAATTTGAGAGCTCTTGTGTTTTTGCACAGGTACTTGTTCACATACTTAAAACTTATGTAAATCCACTTAAATGTGTTTAAATTGTCTGTTGTCTTTGCTGGATACAATTTTTTTCTTGGGGGTGACCAGCTTTAAAAATTTATAAAGAACATATAGGGAGTGGGGAAAGAAGCTAAAGTTTACCTTAATCCTTAGCTGACATTAAAATAGAGATAAAAACTTAATTAAAAATGTAAATTAAAGTAAATTTTTTGTCAGAATTTAAATAGAAAAACATAATGGTAATACCTAAAAAAATACAGTTTCAGCGATTTATACTTAAATGTTACTATGAGAGTTTCCTTTAAATGGCATTAAAGTAAAACAATTTTGAAGCAAATACAGTGGCCGAAAAAAGTCTATATACGACCCTAATTTCTGACACCTGGCGCTTCCAACGACAATATGAATATAATAAAAAAGGAAAAAAATAGTGTAAAAACAAGTAGGAAAGCGCTATAGTCGGTCAAGCCGACCATACGATACCCTTCACCACTAAGGTCAAAGGTGTTATTTTTCCTGTATAAAGACAAATATTTGCTAAATTTTGCCATCATACAAACATTTTCTCAAAACGTATAAAGGGTGTTTTTTTTTTAGAGGTATAGAACTTCGAATTGAAATAAAACACAAGAAAATCGTTTTAATGTCCATCAATTTGGCTTTATTGGAAGGATAATTTTATGCCATTAATGTTTAAATATGATTTTTGGGATGTGGCCGCCGCGGCTGGCTCGAATAAAGCCAATTCTACAGGTCCAATTTTCAACTACTTTTTCGAGCATATGGGGCCGTATGTTGGCAATAACGCCACGAATGTTGGCTTCCAAGTCCCCTAACGTTTCTGGTTTGTTGGCGTAGACGAGCGACTTCACATATCCCCAAAGAAAATAATCCAGTGGTGTCAAATCGCACGATCTTGGTGGCCAATTGACAGGTCCATTCCGCGAAATTATGCGCTCATCGAATGTTTCCTTCAATAAATCAATTGTGACGTGCGCTGTGTGGCATGTAGCGCCGTCTTGTTGGAACCACAACTCATCCACATTCATGCCATCCAATTAGGGAACAAAATAGTCGGTTATCATGGCTCTATACCGGTCTCCATTTATGGTAACTGACTCTCCAGCATTATTTCGGAAGAAGTATGGCCCAATGACTCCACCAGCCCATAGAGCACACCAAAAAGTCAGTTTTTGTGGATGTAATGGCGTCTCAAGGGTCTCATGTGGATTCTCTTCACTCCAAATGCGGCAATTTTGCTTGTTGACGTAGCCGTTCAACCAAAAATGAGCCTCATCACTGAACAAAATTTTGCGATGAAAATCAGCATCGAGATCAATCTCATTTTCGGTCCATACACCAAAATCACGACGCATTGCATGGTCTCGCGGCTTTAATTCTTGCACAAGTTGGATCTTGTAAGGTCGCAAGCCAAGATCTTTGCACAAAATCTTCCATAAAGTTGATGGACAAAGCTCCAATTGCTGTGCACGGTGGCGAATCGATTCATTCGCGTCCTCTTCAACACTTTGCTCTACAGCGGCAATTATTTCTTCGGTGCGCACTGTTCGACGTCGCTGCGGATGCGTATTATCGCATAGAGTAAACATAGTGCGAAAACGATCCATGGTTAACCAAATTAATTGCTCTGATGGACGATTATGTCGACCATAAAATGGACGGAGCTTGCGGTAAACTTCGCGAACTGAACCATTATTTTCGAAATAAATTTGCACGATTTGCAAGAGTTGTTCTTTTGTCAACCTGTTCATGATGAAATGGCAAACCAAACTAAATATTAATCACTTGACAGCTGACAAAATGGCCGCCAGTTAAAAAAGTGATGCCAACTTAAAGTTCTATACCTCAATAAAAAACACCCGATATATTCAACCTGTTTCCGTCATTTGGACTTATATGAGAGCTAGGGTCAAATGTGGAAATTTGGCAAATTGTTTACAGTTGTTACAAAAATTATGTATGCAAAAAATAAACTCACAATTTTCATTATCTTTAGATTTACGAGCGTTTTAGTGATTTTTTGTCTCATTTAGTGCGTTTTTGAAGAAGAGTTTGTATGGGAGCTATGGTCAAATGTGGACCGATTTCAACGAAATTTGGTACAGTGATTTAAGTTTACATAAGCAGTATCTGTTTTAAATTTCATGAAAAAATATTGATATTTGTGGCCAATATAGCAATTCCGGGAAGTGGGACCTATGGGAGGTACCATAAATAATGGACCGATTTTGACCAATTTCAATAGCCATGGTCCCATTATCAAAAAAATTATCTGTGCCAAATTTTATCAAATTATCTTTAGAATTGCGACCTGTAGTTTGATTACAAGGTTTACATGGGGGTCCAGTCAGCCAGGCAGCCGTCCAGCCAGCCAGACGGACGGACGGACATCGCTAAATCGACTCAGAAAGTGATTCTAAGTCTATTGGTATACTAAAAGGTATAAAAGGTATTGGTATCTAAGACAAATATTTCTATGCGTTACAAACATCAGCACAAACTTATAATACCCTTTTCACCTATGGTGGTGAAGGGTATAACAAACAAATATTTACGAATGCTTTATCTTCTGCTTGCTGCTGAATGATATCGGCTAAGTCCAGTTACTTTTTTGCTCACTCTTCTGTAATGGATGAAATTTTAAATCGTTTGCATTTATTTTTATTTAAGACAACTTCCAGTATAATTCACTTGCAACAATGGCCTCGCGGAAAGAAATTTCAACTGATGTGAGAAATTTAGTTGTAAAATATAGAGATGATAATAAATCGTTTGGGGAAATACCAAAGCTGTTGAATTTAAGTAAAGCAACAGTTCAAACTATATTCAATAATTTTAAAAACACTGGTTCTATTGAAAATAAACCGCGCAGTGGTCGCCCTAAAAAGCTCAGTCGCAGAGTTGTCAGCTTTATAATAAAAGAAGTGGACAAACATCCGAAAGTCAATGCCACAACTCTGGCCCAAGAGCTAGCAGTAAGATCCGATACGGTTGTGCATCCACGAACTTTTTAAAGAACCCCAAATAATAATGGTTTCTACAGCAGAACTTCACGGAAAAAACCCCTTATAAGTGAAAAACAGAAAGCTTCGCTTGGAATTCGCCAAAATGCTTATTGAAAAAGGATTTGACTTCTGGAAACGACTTCTATTTACAGATGAGTCAAAATATAATATTTTTGGAAGTGATGGAAGAGAAAATGTTTGGAGAAAAGCTAATACAGCGATGAATCCGAAACACTTAGTATCTACTGTTAAGCACGGTGGTGGCAACGTGATGGTTTGGGGTGCTGTCGCTGCATCTGGTGTAGGAAACCTAGTATTTATTGAAGGTAACATGGATTGTTACAAATATAAGTCTATTTTAGAACAAAATCTGGAAGCATCGGTCAATAAATTAAATCTTGGTCAGAGTTGGATTTTCCAGCAAGACAATAACCCAAAACATACCACACAGATTGTAAAGGAATGGCTGCTTTATTATGGCTCACGCCAGTTGCACACATCACCTCAAAGTCCGGACCTAAATATCATTGAACACGTTAGGGAGATTTTGTTGCGTAGAATCAGGAAAAATCATATTGCTAGTGCTCCAATGCTGAAGAAGATGCTGCAAGAAGAATGGCTAAGAATTACGCCGATTGAACTGGAAAATTTAATTGCTTCAATGCCACGACGCCTGCAAGCCGTTATAGATGCCAACGGCGGCCCAACCAAATACTAAATTTGGAAATAAATATATTATTTAATATTTAAATGAAGTTTTTTATGATAGCTTACATGCCGTATGTAGACTTTTGTCAACGCTATTTTTTAGTTTTTTGTAAATAGTTACTTTTTTTTTTTTTGTTAATAAAAACAGATTTCAAACAAACATGCATCATTATTTTTCTTTATAATGTTTTTGGTCACGTCAGGTGGACGAAATGGTGGTCATATGTAGACATTTGTCGGCCACTGTAGCTCCAAAACATGCATTTTGAACTCATTAACCGTTTGATCATATAACGCAAAAATTTGCATCTAATAAATTTCTTTATATGTTGACAACACTTAACAAAAACCGTTGAATGAATCTTTTTCTAAGCAAACATTACTGTTACACACAATTTAGCACTTCCTCATTTCGCGTTTTTGTTTTTTTTTTTTTTGCCCCAAAACATTTAATAAGTTTTCGTCAAGAATATTTACTTAATAAATATTTATTTACTATTTAAAGATAACACTTCTTCCATTTTTTTTGCAATATCTAAAATACAAACAAAAGCTTTGTTTGCTAAAAAAAAAAATTCTAACAATTGTCTACAAATGAAAATAAAAAGAGCGTAACTTCCTCTAGTTATCGATTTTTTGTGTTTTAAGTGTTATTATTATTGTTGTTGTTGCTATTGCTGCTGTTTACAGTAATTACTCTGAGTGTGAGAGTTTGTATCACAAACAATCTCACACACTCATGTAGTTTAACACTTGACAAAAGAAAAAAAAAACAACGAAGTGATAACAGTAATAAAATACAGCAAAAACAACAACATAAACTAGAAAGAAAAATAAAAACAAAGAATATCGCAATGAGTGTTTTTGCTAAAATACTAAAGATAAAAGCTACAACAATAGAAAAAAAAAAACTACAATTAAATGAATGACCTGTCTGTCTATCTATATGTCACTTCTGTTTGTCAATAAAAATTCATGTGTGTGTTGGTATCATCGATATCAATTCTATATTTATTGTTGTTGTTTTTTAATCAAAGAACGAACATCAACAACAACAGCAATAACTATTGAAAAACATGAAGTTTATAAATTATTCTAAAACCCGGGAATATTTTGTGTTTGATGTTTGCATTACGAATTGAAACATTTAACGAGTGGTTACACTAAAAGAAATTATAGCATGAAAAAGTCTTAATCATTAATGAATCGATTTTTATACCCACCATCAAAAAGAATGGGGGGTATATTGAGATTGTCATTCCGTTTGTAATTTCCTTAATAAAGAGTGCTCTAAATAAAATTTGTAGTTGGATTTTCTTAAATAAAAATCAAACCTTTTAATATAAAAACTCTACAAAATACGCAAATATAATGACATATTATACAAAATCATTTAGCATTAAAATGTTTACTTAGTACTCGGGTTTTGCAAAATTATCGACATTTTTCGGAAACCCTCCCATTAAAGATTTTACAGTTGCTTCTGATACCTTTTTGGAGCATGTGTTCCACCTGCGCTTAAAATCGGACATGTTCTTGGAAATCTTTCCTGTGTTCTTCAATTCCTTTTTTACCAGAGCCCAATACCTTTCCACAGGCCGAAGTTCTGGACAGTTAGGTGGATTTGCCTCTCGTGGTACAAAAATGACATTATTCTTTGAGTACCACTCAAGTGCCTTTTTTCCATAATGGCATGATGCCAAATCGGGCCAAAAAAATTTAGTCACTCTGTGCTCTCTTAAAAAGGGTAACAACCGTTTTTGTAGGCACTCCTTTATATAAATTTCTGTGTTTATTGTGCCAGATACCACAAATACTTTACTTCTTTTGCCACAACTGCAAATAGCTTGCCACACGAGAAACTTCTTAGGGAATTTTGTTTGTTTTTTTTTTGTGCGAAACTCTTGCCGAACATTGCCCCGTTTATCAGCAACATAAAAATCTTGACCAGGAAGTTGAGAAAAGTCTGCCAGTACGTATGTTTCATCATCCATCACACAACAGGTGTATTTTTTTATAAAATCAGACTTTAATTTTTTCGCTCGTTTTTTTGCTTCTAAGTTCTTTATAGCATTGCGATCTGGAACCTTTTGGACTTTGTATGTCTTCAGTCCAGCATAAGCTTTGACTCTATGTGCAAAATTCGTAGAACATTTCACCGTACGAGCTGCTTTTCTTAAAGAAGTGTTAGACGCTCTTCGAAAGAGTCGCTCGACTTCTTTTGCCTTACCAATATCTGTAGGACCTTTTTTCCTCCCTGATCCAGGTTTTTTTTCAATGCTCAGGTTTTCCTTATACCGTCTGATGGCACTAGAAACCGTTCGAGGGTCAACTTTCAAATTTTTAGCTATTTTTTAAAAGTCCATGACGGATTTTTTTGAAAAGTTTTAATTATATTTTCACGAACTTTTTTTTCGCAGTCCATTTTGATTGAAATAACTATTGAAAATTAATAATTTCTAAAATAATAGTATCTGACATATCTATAGAAACTAACTTGATCAAAAAATAAATTATTTCTTGCACTATGGATAAATTTTGTCTGAAATAGTAAATGCATATTTTTTTTAGAACACTCTTTATTGGCTCAAAAATCAAAATTGAATTATATTCTAAATTCTAAGACGATTGAGCGATGTCCGTCTGTCGGCACGATAAAACCTTAAAGAAAGGATATAGGTCACTGAAATTTGGTATAAATATTCTTCATTTCTTGGAAAATTGAATTGGTATTGAACTCGGTTCACATTTGACCATAGCTCCCGTATAACTTCGTCTAGGCTAAATGCTTATTTGCTAATAAATGACAAATAAAAGATAATTTATGTCCGTCAGATAAAAGCGCGATAGCGCCTTAACGAAAAGAGCTAGAGGAACAAAATTTTACAAAACTATTTTCGATATCTTGAAAAAGTTGAATGGAATGAAAATTGAAAATGGACGAAATCAGTTCACATTTAGTTAGATCTCCCATATAAACCCGATCCGGGAAACGGCGCAGATACCACGGGCAAAGTGCGTCCCAGAATATCAATGTCATCGGCAAACGCGCGAGTAGCATATGATTTCTATTGAAAATTGTACCAGTTGTATTTATTGCTGCATCTCTCAAGATTTTCTCTAACCCAAAATTGAAGATATCACATGATAGACTATCATCTTGCCTGAATCCCCGTTTAGTTACAGATGATGTTGTCTGTGCGGATGACACTTTCCTACATAGCTTTATTAGCTTCGTAGGGATGCCGAACTCTGACATTGCTTCAAGCACCTTCTTCCGTATCGGGCTGTCAAAAGCTGCTTTGTATTAAACTAAGAGATGATACGTAACAATTTGTTTCTCTTGGGTCTTCTTCAGGATTTGACGTAGAGTAAAGATCTGTTCAGTGGTTGATTTACCTGGTCTAAAGCCACATTGGTATGTCCCAATTATTTAGTTAATTTTGGGCTTAAGCCCAGTATGGTCGATAGAATCTTATATGCAATTAAAATTATATGTGCAATAATTTGCACATATAATTTTATCTCTTCTTTTTGTGCACTGGACAAAGGACACTGACATTCCTATCGTCTGGCATGCGCTCCTCTGACCATATAGCTTCTATAAGTTGGGACATACGCCTTACCAACTCATCACCTCCGGCCTTAAAAAGTCCTGCTCGCAAACCATCGGCACCCGCAGCTTTGTTATTTTTTAGTCGAGTTATTGCAATTCTAACCTCATTTTGGTTTGGTGGTGGCCATATAACGCCGTCATCATTGATTCGTTCAGGTGTGTCATCTTGGTCGCTTTCATTTGATACCAACAATTTGCAAAAGTGGTCCTTCCATAGTTTCAGTATCTGTTACCAGGTTTTCTTTGTAACACATTTTAATAGAAATACGCATACGAAATTCCTTCAACGTAACAAAAATTAAACCCTTCTCCTCCCTAAAAGCGTTAGGTAATATGTGAACAGCCCCATATCTCAATTTCCTCGAACAGACGTCCATCCATTTCTACCTTTTTTCTTCGAAATAGGCGGTTTTCTTCCCTCCTTCTCTCTAGATATATTTCTAGACTTCAACAAGTAACTACTGACTGCAGAGTTGCCCTATAGGCTGCATTTTTCGCAGCAGTGGCTTCGCGGCACTCCTCGTCATACCAAGAGTTTTTAGGAAGAGGGTTTTGGAACCCTAATACAGTTTTTGCATGGAGTTGGCAATATGTTGCCACAGAGCGCTGGTGTCGCTGGAAATAGAAATATCTCCGAGTAATTGAGCTGTTCGTTGCGAGTAATCGGTGGCAATTTGATGGGATTGTAGCTTGGTGATGTTCAATTTTCTTTGCGCTTCCGTCTGCATGAGTTTTGGAACCCTAATACAGTTTTCGTGGAGTTGACAATATATTGCCATAGAACGATGGTGTCGTTGGAACTAGAAATATTTTTTCCGAGTAATTCACTGCGAGTATTCGGTGGCAATTTGATGGGTTTGTAGCTTGGTGATGTTAAATTTTCTTTGCGCTTGAGAACACTCAGGCGTGTTCTCACCTTGCCTGCAACAAGATAATGATCGGAGTCCCGAATTGTACGCATATTCAATACTTTTCTCAACAATAACTTTCAGGAAAAAACAAAATTTTTGCAGAAAATTTCTTTTATCTCGAAAACTGATATGTAGGCTTGAAAAGTGATGTTTAGCGATACACTCAGGCGTGGCTCCCCGAATTGTACGCACATCCAATACTTTTCTCAACAATAATATATTAAGGGACTTTTATGACAAAACTAAATTTTTGCACAGTTTTTCTAGAAAATTTTCCTTATCTCGAAAACTGATCGATGTGAGAGTTATTAATATTGTGTAGGCTTGAAAAGTAAACACTTAAAGCTTTCATTTGAGCGAACATCTTTTAAGATAACAAAGATCTTCTTACAATTGGTCCATAAATGACAGACATATTTTTTTTTTGAGTTTTTCCACAAAAATGTTATTAACTGGAAAACTGATCGATGTAAGGAATATTAATATTATGTAGGCTTTAAAAGTGAACACTTTAAGCTTTCAGTTGAGCGAATATCTTTTAAGATAACAAAGATCTTCTTACAATCGGTCCATGAATAACAGAGATATATTGAAATTTTTTTCTGAGTTTTTCCACAAAAATGTTCTTATCTTGAAAACTGATCGATGTAAGGGTTTTTAAGTATCGAACACTTCAAGCTTTCATTTGAGCGAATATCTTCTTACAAACCGTTCATAAATAGCGGAGATATATTGAAAATTTTCCTGAGTTTTTCCACAAAAATGTCCTTATCTAGAAAACTTATCGATGTAAGGGATTATTAATATTAAGTAGGCTTAAGTTGCGAACCCTTCAAGCTTTCTTTTGATATAAATAACCAGCAAATATCTTCAAAGATAACAAAAATCTAAAGATTTTTTCTATCGGTTCATAAATGACAAGAAATATGTGTATTGGAATTGTTTGGTAGGTTATTCCATTCTATATCACGAAGTGCTTTAAAAACTTGTGGCAGCTTTAAAATTAACATTAATGGAGTTGCCAGGTGGAGTACAAGACCGTAAGAGCAACTATGTTAAATTTGGAGTTGCCAGGTGTAGTAAAAAAATAACAATGTAAACGTTTAAGGAGTGTTAATGCTAAGTAAATGCCAAAAAATGAAAGCTTCATTCATGTGATTTCATCATTTGACAGAAAATTTACTTCCTAACCTCAAATTTGCCTACCCTGTACAAAGCAACCTTTTAAATTCTTTAAACACAAGTTCAATAGGTTTTCAAAAAACCAACTTACCAAAAATTCAATATCTTAGACCTAAAATTTAAAAGCAATTCATAAAATTGAAAAGAAAGCCCAAAAAGATTAAGATTAATGGAAATTTCTTAAAAATCTCGACATTTAAAAAACAATTACTTACAAAAAAAGAAAAAGAAACGTGTTAAATCCCTAAAAAAAACCATTAAATTAAAAAAAAAATATTTCTCAATTACAAGAAATGTTAATTTAACAAAATTTCAAACACAAAATATGTAAATTTTATCAAATATTCATATATTTTTTCCAACATTTCTTTGTTTTCTTCATAACAAAATCTCAAACTAATCTATCATATTATTTATTTTGAAATTACTGGGTATTATCGTGTTGATTTTTTTCTTGTACTTCAATTAATTCCCAGCTTTTCAAGCCTAAGAGTGTTGAAGATGTAAAATATTTTCTTAAGATTTTCATAATCATACACTTGAAAATTTTCAAGTATTACTTATTTTTATCTATTTGATGCCTCCTCTGTTGCCTGAGCGCTGCAGCTCATTATTATAGTCAACAATCTGGGTAAACATGGTTGATGCATTTTTTTATGGTTTTAATGTTAATTTTTTGATTTTTTGTTTTGTTTAATATTATTAACGGTTTATTAACAAAGATTTGTTATGGCTCTGAAACAGCAGCGACTGCATTTGGCAACAAAAAAAAAAGTCCAAAGTAAATATTTGGGTTTCATAAATAAATTTATTTAAAACAGACAATGAAAAGAAAGACAAATAATCACAGTGGTTTGAATTTTCTTAGAAAATTTAATTTAATTAACAATTATTTGTTTAAATTGACATTTTATCTGAATTTTAAACAAAACTTTCAACTAAGCGTTTACACTATTTTTGTTACTTCATCTGGCAACTCCAAATTAAACAGAGTTACTCTTACTGCTTACCTGGCAATTCCATATTTAACAGAATTGCTATATAAATTGGCTGTTTGAAAAACTAAACGAAAACAACGAATTTTTCTCAAAAAAACTTGCCTGATGTTTTTCAAACGATTAAAAAAAATATAGTCACCGTCAAATCCCTGCGTTACCAAACGATTTCGTGACTACAATTGGCTAATGTTGACATATATAAGCTTCGCTTTCAGCAAGACGAAGGCTTTGAAAGAATAAATAAACGACCTATTCCTGCAGAAATTTAAACTAGAACTGAACTTGAACAAGAACTGGGCCTAGAACTAAACTAGAACTAAACTTAAAACTGAATCTAGAACTAAACTTAGAACTGAACCTAGAACTAGAACTAAACTTAGAACTGAACCTAGAACTAGAACTAAACTTAGAACTAAACCTAGAACTAGAACTAAACTTAGAACTGAACTAGAATTGAACTAGAACTGAACTAGAACTGAACCTAGTACTGAACTAGAACTGAACTAGAACTGAACTAGAACTGAACTAGAACTGAACTAGAACTGAACTAGAACTGAACTAGAACTGAACTAGAACTGAACTAGAACTGAACTAGAAATGAACTAGAACTGAACTAGAACTGAACTAGAACTGAACTAGAACTGAACTAGAACTGAACTAGAACTGAACTAGAACTGAACTAGAACTGAACTAGAACTGAACTAGAACTGAACTAGAACTGAACTAGAACTGAACTAGAACTGAACTAGAACTGAACTAGAACTGAACTAGAACTGAACTAGAACTGAACTAGAACTGAACTAGAACTGAACTAGAACTGAACTAGAACTGAACTAGAACTGAACTGGAACTGAACTAGAACTGAACTAGAACTGAACTAGAACTGAACTAGAACTGAACTAGAACTGAACTAGAACTGAACTAGAACTGAACTAGAACTGAACTAGAACTGAACTAGAACTGAACTAGAACTGAACTAGAACTGAACTAGAACTGAACTAGAACTGAACTAGAACTGAACTAGAACTGAACTAGAACTGAACTAGAACTGAACTAGAACTGAACTAGAACTGAACTAGAACTGAACTAGAACTGAACTAGAACTGAACTAGAACTGAACTAGAACTGAACTAGAACTGAACTAGAACTGAACTAGAACTGAACTAGAACTGAACTAGAACTGAACTAGAACTGAACTAGAACTGAACTAGAACTGAACTAGAACTGAACTAGAACTGAACTAGAACTGAACTAGAACTGAACTAGAACTGAACTAGAACTGAACTAGAACTGAACTAGAACTGAACTAGAACTGAACTAGAACTGAACTAGAACTGAACTAGAACTGAACTAGAACTGAACTAGAACTGAACTAGAACTGAACTAGAACTGAACTAGAACTGAACTAGAACTGAACTAGAACTGAACTAGAACTGAACTAGAACTGAACTAGAACTGAACTAGAACTGAACTAGAACTGAACTAGAACTGAACTAGAACTGAACTAGAACTGAACTAGAACTGAACTAGAACTGAACTAGAACTGAACTAGAACTGAACTAGAACTGAACTAGAACTGAACTAGAACTGAACTAGAACTGAACTAGAACTGAACTAGAACTGAACTAGAACTGAACTAGAACTGAACTAGAACTGAACTAGAACTGAACTAGAACTGAACTAGAACTGAACTAGAACTGAACTAGAACTGAACTAGAACTGAACTAGAACTGAACTAGAACTGAACTAGAACTGAACTAGAACTGAACTAGAACTGAACTAGAACTGAACTAGAACTGAACTAGAACTGAACTAGAACTGAACTAGAACTGAACTAGAACTGAACTAGAACTGAACTAGAACTGAACTAGAACTGAACTAGAACTGAACTAGAACTGAACTAGAACTGAACTAGAACTGAACTAGAACTGAACTAGAACTGAACTAGAACTGAACTAGAACTGAACTAGAACTGAACTAGAACTGAACTAGAACTGAACTAGAACTGAACTAGAACTGAACTAGAACTGAACTAGAACTGAACTAGAACTGAACTAGAACTGAACTAGAACTGAACTAGAACTGAACTAGAACTGAACTAGAACTGAACTAGAACTGAACTAGAACTGAACTAGAACTGAACTAGAACTGAACTAGAACTGAACTAGAACTGAACTAGAACTGAACTAGAACTGAACTAGAACTGAACTAGAACTGAACTAGAACTGAACTAGAACTGAACTAGAACTGAACTAGAACTGAACTAGAACTGAACTAGAACTGAACTAGAACTGAACTAGAACTGAACTAGAACTGAACTAGAACTGAACTAGAACTGAACTAGAACTGAACTAGAACTGAACTAGAACTGAACTAGAACTGAACTAGAACTGAACTAGAACTGAACTAGAACTGAACTAGAACTGAACTAGAACTGAACTAGAACTGAACTAGAACTGAACTAGAACTGAACTAGAACTGAACTAGAACTGAACTAGAACTGAACTAGAACTGAACTAGAACTGAACTAGAACTGAACTAGAACTGAACTAGAACTGAACTAGAACTGAACTAGAACTGAACTAGAACTGAACTAGAACTGAACTAGAACTGAACTAGAACTGAACTAGAACTGAACTAGAACTGAACTAGAACTGAACTAGAACTGAACTAGAACTGAACTAGAACTGAACTAGAACTGAACTAGAACTGAACTAGAACTGAACTAGAACTGAACTAGAACTGAACTAGAACTGAACTAGAACTGAACTAGAACTGAACTAGAACTGAACTAGAACTGAACTGAACTAGAACTAGAACTGAACTGAACTGAACTAGAACTAGAACTAGAACTGAACTGAACTGAACTGAACTGAACTAGAACTGAACTGAACTGAACTAGAACTGAACTGAACTAGAACTGAACTGAACTAGAACTGAACTGAACTGAACTAGAACTGAACTAGAACTGAACTAGAACTGAACTAGAACTGAACTAGAACTGAACTAGAACTGAACTAGAACTGAACTAGAACTGAACTAGAACTGAACTAGAACTGAACTAGAACTGAACTAGAACTGAACTAGAACTGAACTAGAACTGAACTAGAACTGAACTAGAACTGAACTAGAACTGAACTAGAACTGAACTAGAACTGAACTAGAACTGAACTAGAACTGAACTAGAACTGAACTAGAACTGAACTAGAACTGAACTAGAACTGAACTAGAACTGAACTAGAACTGAACTAGAACTGAACTAGAACTGAACTAGAACTGAACTAGAACTGAACTAGAACTGAACTAGAACTGAACTAGAACTGAACTAGAACTGAACTAGAACTGAACTAGAACTGAACTAGAACTGAACTAGAACTGAACTAGAACTGAACTAGAACTGAACTAGAACTGAACTAGAACTGAACTAGAACTGAACTAGAACTGAACTAGAACTGAACTAGAACTGAACTAGAACTGAACTAGAACTGAACTAGAACTGAACTAGAACTGAACTAGAACTGAACTAGAACTGAACTAGAACTGAACTAGAACTGAACTAGAACTGAACTAGAACTGAACTAGAACTGAACTAGAACTGAACTAGAACTGAACTAGAACTGAACTAGAACTGAACTAGAACTGAACTAGAACTGAACTAGAACTGAACTAGAACTGAACTAGAACTGAACTAGAACTGAACTAGAACTGAACTAGAACTGAACTAGAACTGAACTAGAACTGAACTAGAACTGAACTAGAACTGAACTAGAACTGAACTAGAACTGAACTAGAACTGAACTAGAACTGAACTAGAACTGAACTAGAACTGAACTAGAACTGAACTAGAACTGAACTAGAACTGAACTAGAACTGAACTAGAACTGAACTAGAACTGAACTAGAACAGAACTAGAACTGAACTAGAACTGAACTAGAACTGAACTAGAACTGAACTAGAACTGAACTAGAACTGAACTAGAACTGAACTAGAACTGAACTAGAACTGAACTAGAACTGAACTAGAACTGAACTAGAACTGAACTAGAACTGAACTAGAACTGAACTAGAACTGAATTAGAACTGAACTAGAACTGAACTCAACTAAAACTGAACTAGAAGTGAACTAGAACTAAACTAGAACTGAACCTAGAACTGAACCAAAAACTGAACCCAGAACTAAACCGTGAAATGAATTAAACTAGAAAAAAACCGCAGAAAACTGAACTGATAGTTCAAGCTTATGTAGGACTTATGATTCAATCTTTAATGAAGCTGATCTTCTTTTTTAGTTCTTTATTTCATCTTAAATTTCCTGTTAAACTCTTTGTCCCAGTTTATTCATTTTTATATTTTTTTGCTGGATTTGCCATATAACGGTTAATGTTTTCTTATCATCTGGGTTTTGTTTTCTTATAAAATGCATTAACCACAACTTTACAAAGATCTTCGATCTTGCTATAATAAAACGCTTTTTGTCCAGCCTCTTCTCTTGTTGTTTGAACATGCAAAAAAAATTTAAAGTGATTTATTGGAATACAAGATTTTTTTATGAAAGAAGACTCTTTTTAAAAGTTTATGCTCAATTTATTAAAACAAAAACCAATAAGGAAATTGCTTTACACAACAAAACCTTATAAACTGTCAAAATGGTCAAATTTGTTGTCAAATGTCAAGTTATTTTTAAAGATTAATTTCAACACCGCACACATAGACTTAAGTAAGCCAACTTGTTTTTTTCCCATAACTGACACAATTTTAATCTTGTTAAATTATTTTTGGTTTTTAAAAATTTACATTTTTGGGTATTTAAGTCATTAGGGAATCTGGGCCCCGCTTTTGTTTATACACGCATATTGATTAGTTAAAAATTTTGTAATTTAAGATATGAATAATTTCGAAGAAGAATGGAATGCTAATGAAAAGAAAACAAAAGTAACAAGTTTTGTGTTAAATTGACACTTTGTTTTGGGTTGAAAAAAGTAAAAGGAATGCAAAACCCTAAAATTGGGTCAAGAAATAAGATAAATATGGAATATTTACAAAAATTTTGGACACTCATTGGGATTTGAAGGAAGTTAATTAATAAATTTCATGCTGAATTATTAATGGATATCAAGTTAAATAAGAATTTAAAAAGTTTTTCAGCTTAAAAAGTGACATATTCGGTGTTTTTGCTTAATCTCTTAACAATATGACAAGAAGTTTTGATGCTTTACAAAACAATGATGGTAACACTTACAAATGTACACAAACATTAAGAAAAAGGAGTAGAAGAAACTAAAAGCAAAAACAACTACAAATATATAACGGTAAACATTGAGTCAACTACTGAAGAGGTTGCCAGTACGGAGGATTTTGTTTTAAAGAGTTGCCAGAGCTAAGACTGAATGTAATGTGTAGCTATATAAATTACAAAGAAAAGTATATTATATTTAAATATTTCTCTAAACAGAAAAAGAAAAAATGTGTGTTTTATTCATTGTTTCTTTTTTTAAAACCATAATAATTTTATTATGCGAAAAAATGTAGACTAAACAAAACACTTAAAATATGTTAATTTTCTAAGGTTTTTGTAGACTTTTGATGTTTTTTGACATGATTTAAACTAAATTTGTATGGTTTCTTTTCAACGCCAATATAACAAAAGAAAATTTTGTAAATAATGCGTATATTAATTTTAAACTCAGTTCAAGGTTCAGTTCGAGTTTAGTTTAAATTCATTTCTAGTTCAGTTCTGATTTAGTTACAGGTTTAGTTATCAATTTAGTTCTAGGTTCAGTTTTTGGTTCAGTTTAAGGGTCAGTTTTAGGTTCAGTTCTAGGTTTAGTTCTAGTTTAGTTTAATTCTAGGTTCAGTTTAGTTCTAGGTTCAGTTTTAGTTACGTTCTAGTTCAGTTTTAGTTCATTTTTAGTTCAGTTATAGTTTAGTTCTAGTTCAGTTCTAGTTCAGTTCTAGTTCAGTTCTAGTTCAGTTCTAGTTCAGTTCTAGTTTAGTTCCAGTTCAGTTCTAGTTCAGTTCTAGTTCAGTTCTAGTTCAGTTCTAGTTCAGTTCTAGTTTAGTTCCAGTTCAGTTCTAGTTCAGTTCTAGTTCAGTTCTAGTTCAGTTCTAGTTCAGTTCTAGTTCAGTTCTAGTTCAGTTCTAGTTTAGTTCTAGTTTAGTTCTAGTTCTAGTTCAGTTCTAGTTCAGTTCTAGTTCAGTTCTAGTTCAGTTCTAGTTCAGTTCTAGTTCAGTTCCAGTTCAGTTCTAGTTCAGTTCCAGTTCAGTTCTAGTTCAGTTCTAGGTTCATTTCTAGGTTCAGTTCTAGGTTCAGTTCTAGTTCAGTTCTAGTTCAGTTCTAGTTCAGTTCTAGCTTCAGTTCTAGGTTCAGTTTTACTTTCAGTTTTAAGTTCAGTTCTAGTTCAATTCCAGTTCAGTTCCAGTTTAGTTCTAGTTCAGTTCTAGTTCAGTTCTAGTTCAGTTCTAGTTCAGTTCTAGTTCAGTTCTAGTTCAGTTCTAGTTCAGTTCTAGTTCAGTTCTAGTTCAGTTCTAGTTCAGTTCTAGTTCAGTTCTAATTCAGTTCTAGTTCAGTTCTAGTTCAGTTCTAGTTCAGTTCTAGTTCAGTTCTAGTTCAGTTCTAGTTCAGTTCTAGTTCAGTTCTAGTTCAGTTCTAGTTCAGTTCTAGTTCAGTTCTAGTTCAGTTCTAGTTCAGTTCTAGTTCAGTTCTAGTTCAGTTCTAGTTCAGTTCTAGTTCAGTTCTAGTTCAGTTCTAGTTCAGTTCTAGTTCAGTTCTAGTTCAGTTCTAGTTCAGTTCTAGTTCAGTTCTAGTTCAGTTCTAGTTCAGTTCTAGTTCAGTTCTAGTTCAGTTCTAGTTCAGTTCTAGTTCAGTTCTAGTTCAGTTCTAGTTCAGTTCTAGTTCAGTTCTAGTTCAGTTCTAGTTCAGTTCTAGTTCAGTTCTAGTTCAGTTCTAGTTCAGTTCTAGTTCAGTTCTAGTTCAGTTCTAGTTCAGTTCTAGTTCAGTTCTAGTTCAGTTCTAGTTCAGTTCCAGTTCAGTTCTAGTTCAGTTCTAGTTCAATTCTAGGTGTAGTTCTAGGTTCAGTTCTAGTTCAGTTCTAGGTCAGTTCTAGTTCTGTTCCAGTTCAATTCTAGTTCAGTTCTGGTTCAGTTCTAGGTTCAGTTCTAGGCTCAGTTCTAGTTTCAGTTCTAGGTTCAGTTCTAGTTCAGTTCTAGTTACTAGTACTAGATTTAGGTTCAGTTCTAGTTACTAGTACTAGATTTAGTACTAGTTTTAGACCTAGATTGAGTTCTAGATTCAGTTTTTAATTAATTATATTAGAATTTTATTTTTTTTTATTTTGTTTCCAATTTAATCAATTTCTTTTGAACAGACCTTTTGTAAATTGTTCTTATCATTGAAATATTGATTAATTAGAAATTTTGATTACTTGCAATTTCGCCACAAATAATTTTATTTACTTTTGACAAAATTTTGACTAGAAAAAATTTTAATATAAAAAAATGTTATCTTTAGCAATTTCGTACTAACTTTTTAATGTATTATTAAATATTTATTTGTTTTATAGATTAGTTTTTTATTTGAATGTAAAAATCATTTCGTGGGTGTTACTGATTGAATCACGGCAAAGCTTCTAAATAGTTTCTGATCAAATTAACATATGCTCGTATACATTCAGAGCACTTTGGGGCTTACGAAAGTACTTCAATCTTAGAAATATTTTTATTAGATTTCTTAATCTATATTTGTCTATAAGTCTGCGAGTGAATTCTGCTCAGTCGGAACTTGTAGTATTTTCGGGAAAATTCATTGTCTAATTTTATTAAGAGTAATAAAATTAGACAATGTTGAACTCAATGTCACTTATCATTTTGGGTACTTTAAGGTTCTTAACTACCATGGTCCCGATCTTTAAATGAATATATGTGGCCTTCTAGAGGTATTCAATAATGTATCTAAGTCTGAGAAATGGGGGGAGTGGAACTTTTCAATCCCACCGTCGAAATAAAATAAATAGTTTGACGGGTTCCGCTTGTTTGATTTTAAGATTTTGAGTATTTTTTTAAATTTTAATAAGTTTCATATTTAATTTAAGAATTTCTTATTTGTTATCTTTTTGTAAAAAAAAAACAAAAAAAAAAATGCTATTATTATCGCCTACGATTTTAATAAATTTTATTTAGTGTTTATTATTTCTCAGCTTTAGCCTGTCACACGCAATAATTTTAAGTTTATATCTCTTTTATTGTATTTTTTTTTTTTTTTTTTGATATTTTACGATGTTTTCTTTTGTTTTATTGTATTAATTTATAACAAAGTAAATATCTACTATTTGTTATACATTTTTTTGTTAATTAATTTATAAACTTTTGGATAATTATAACCCTTTTTTTTTGCTTCAAATGAATGAAATTGTATTAATAAAGAAATGTATGAGTTGATTAAAGGTAAACAAAGGAATACAACAAACATGTCAATGTTAGTTTACAGGAGAGTAGACTGAACAATAAAGATAATAGTAAAAACAAAAGATCTCTCAAGGTCATGTTAACACCTTAACAGATCTTTTGTTTACATGAATAGGAACATAAACACCTTAACAGATCTTTTGTTTATATGAGTATGAGCATAAACACTTTAACAGACTTTTTGTTTACATAAAACCGTTATTGCGACATTGTTGTAATATGGTAACATGGAGTTGATAAAATGTAAACAAATGGATGCCAGAAAGGATATAATGATGCCAGACAGGTTATAATGATACCGGAGGCCTAAAAATTGTGGTGATTATAAGGAACTAGAAGAAAATCATATACAATTTAAGACTATTTCAATTTAATATAAGACTACATGATACTGAGCACTTAAATTATTATTTTCTATGTAAAACAATTGCGTTTTTAAAGTACATTTCCTTGTTCCTTTTTGCGGCCGCATGCCAACTTAATTACCAACATAATTCCATAAGCTTTTACATCATAATTAAATAGTTTTTCCTGCAAGGTGTGCTTTAAGTTGCCCAAAAAAAAGGGTGTGAATGAGGAATTCTTATTCTAATAATATAACCAAAATAATACTTTAACTAAAAATAATTATTCCCTAGTGTTTTTGACAGCGAAAGAACGGGAGGGGTTAGCCCAAATTGAAAAACGGACAAAGAACTTTATTAAAATTAATTTTCTTTTATAACAAGTATTATTTCTCATTCATATTCATTTAAAAAAATTTATTTACTTCAAGTATATGAATGAGGGAAACTACCCTCCCACTATAAAGTATAATTTAAAATATTAAATCGCCTGAGTCATCACAACAATTCGCAAACGACAATACCATATTGGAAGTGTCTAGCTCTAGTATTGTACAAATAAGTACAAGACACCAAAATGTTAAAAAAAAAAGAAACAAATAATAATAAACTGAAGTGTGTTGTCAACTTTTATTATTTAAAATGGTACGAAAATGATGTTTATTCGAAGATAAGAAATGAAAAGAAAATAGTAAATTTAAAATTGAAAGCAGGGAAGAGCAAAATTATAGAAAATTTATAGTAAAGCAGTCATAGCTAAAATCCCACCCGAAGGAATTTTTATAACTACTACCATGATTTTGGCGAATACTGTTTTAGAGTTAGGATCTTATAAATTGATTAATTGAGAACTAGGATCCGGTTCGAAGAGACCATAAGCAAGTGGGTATAGCAACTTAGTGTGAGCTTTTTCTATTCTGTGATTTTGTAAGGTTAGATTCGAATTGTTGATACTATCAACAAGTTCAAGTCATAACTTTATAGCCTTTTCTGAATAGACAGTACTGATACTAGGCCTTTCCCGGTACATTTTTATATTGCCTAAGATTAGCCTTATAATTGTCCCAATTATCATTTCTAACACATTAAAAGCCTAAAGCCAGGATCCGGTTCGTAGGGATCATAGTATGCGATTTTCAGTGTTAATGGATCTAGTTCCGGTTTGAAGTAATCATAAAAAAATGTTGAAAAAATTGCATAAGAAAAAAAAAACATGTGCTAACATTCTTATCTTAACTGTAACTGCTACTCCTCTCCAATAGAACCTCTTTAGATGAGTATGTCCGCATATGTCTTATAATACCGTCGTCATGTTTATTTGTGCAAAATGTGGATGTAGCACTTTTGTGTTTTCCTAAATGTCTGTCAATCCATGTGTGTGTCTGTCTAACCTTCCCTCTGTCCGTTCGCCCCTGTTAAAATTTGGTGTCGTCGCCATATCGTCAGGAAAACATTTAGTTGAATGTTTCGAGTCTTTGGAAACTTATTTTCAATTGCAATAAATGAAAAACTAAACGAAAACTGAGAACTACAAAAAATTAAATGAAATAAAAAGAAATGGAAATAAATAAAAATAATAAAGAAAAATAGTCAATCGATAAATATATTTGAGCTCAATTTAAAAATTGTTTTGAAAAAAAAAAAAAAAAAACGAGCAAGCAAATTTGAAAAGTTGACCGAGAGGAAGATTTTTTCTATATATAGAAAAGTTGAACAGAAGAACACTTTTTTATATATAGAAAAATTGACCGAGAGGAAGACATTTTCTGTATTTAGAAAAGTTGATCGAGACGAAGACTTTTTCTATATATAGAAAAGTTGACTGAGAGGAAGACTTTTTCTATCCATAGAAAAGTTGACCGAGAGGAAGACTTTTTTTATATATATAAAAAAAGTTGACCGAGAGAAAGACTTTTTCTATATATAGAAAAGTTGACCGAGAGAAAGACTTTTTCTATCCATAGAAAAGTTGACCGAGAGGAAGACTTTTTCTATATAGAAAAGTTGACCTAGAGGAAGACTTTTTCTATATAGAAAAGTTGACCTAGATGAAGAACTTTTTTATATATAAAAAAGTTGACCGAGAGAAAGACTTTTTCTATATATAGAAAAGTTGACCGAGAGAAAGGCCTTTTCTTTACATAGAAAAGTTGACCGAGAGGAAGACTTTTTCTATATATAGAAAAATTGACCGAGAGAAAGACTTTTTCTATATATAGAAAAATTAACCGAGAGTAAGAATTTTTCTACATAAAAAGTTGAACGAGACATTAATTAAAAAAAAATTATAAAAAAATAATTTTTTAAAAACATGATATTTTTCAAAATTATTTTTACTCAAAAAAATTAAACATGATATAAGAAAACGTGCCAGAACTTTAAGATTTGGGATTTCTAGAACTTTAAAAATTGTTTATTATGTTGAAATATTCAAAAAAGAAGTGATAGGTCACATAATTTAAGAAAAATCAAAGAAAAAGACTGAATTTAGCTTCCTCCAACTTTATTCATTCAAAATCCTATCGTAAGGGGATTATTTTAACAAAAGTGGAAATAAATGATCTTTCCGGCCCTTAAACATAACATAGAAATGCAAATTTTATGTCATGGCAAAGCAAAATACTTCAAGAACATTTGAATTAAAAAGCGATGAAATCGGTCTAAAATTACCAGAGTTATAAGCAAAAGAAACCCGATTTTTTTCAAAAATCCTCTTAATGACAGTCTTAAGCGAAGAGTAATGCTCGTTTGAGTGGAGTAAAGTAGCATTAAAGCTGACATTTGTAGAAAAGATTTGAGTGTCTGTATTTCTGTCAAAAGAATAATAATAATAATAATAACAATCAAGTTATTGTGACATTGTTTATTATGTTCAAGATCATTAATCTTTTTAAATATATTTTTTATTGCTAATTGTTATAGTTCTCTTTCTTTTGTGTTGAGTTGTAAAAATTGTTCATATTAAAGTTGTTTTTTTAACAAAAAAGTTGTAAAACTTTCAGTAGCTAAAGACGAAACTATTTCATGACGTTTATCATTTCAAAATCTTCTACGTCTTTTTGTCAATCTTGAAGAGACTCTTAAACAGTGCCATCATTAGCTGCTGAAGTTAATTGTAGGTCAATGTCTTAAATCAGTGTTTCGATATGAAATCTTTTTTTATTGTTATCAATTTGTAAGAATTCAATTTAATTGTTAGAAAACTAAAAGATTTAATTTGTTATAGATTTTAGAAAAACAGAGAAAGATTTTAAATTAACGTAAACACTTTCTCTTTTAATTTTTGTAAAAAAAAACTATTATCATTAAAAAATATGTATATAAATCTGGCAGCTTTATTGTTAACATCAGTCTATCTCTCTCTAGCTTTGCCTCTTCATCTTTGGGGTGGCCAAATGTTTTTACTTTCAAAAACATTATAATGGCCGAATTGCCAAAAAGTACCGAAATACTTGACATTTTATTTTCATTGCTAATCTTTTAAGCAATTTCACTTTCTTCATATCCCTCTTAGTTTAAAAGAAATTCTGCTACCGATTTTCCCCTTTTTCCCCTATGTACCCAATATGTGTTTTACATTAGTCTCATATTAAAGAAATTTCTCTATTTCTCTACTTCTATTAATAGCATTATTGGTCTTAAAAATATTAAAAACACAATTCCTAACCTTCCAATGTTTCCCGTTTTTACCCCGTTAATCGAAAAAGTACCAAGAGCTTATAAATTTCCAAAAAGTACCGAATGCATCTCATTTTATTTTCATTACAATTGGTTTCAAAGCAATTTTTTGTTTTCATACCTTTTGGTTTTGGAGATACAATGTTACCGATTCGTACCTTGTTTACCCTTTAAATTAAAAAAGTACCAAATAGCATGTTTGATATTTCTTCTTTATCAATAAACCTCTATTTAAGTATTATTTCTGACTTAATTGATTCAAAAGTTATGCAAAGTTTAAAAACAAAGAAAAATGCTTTTCCCGTTTTTACCATTTTGATACATTTAGTAATCGAAAAAGTACCAAACACGGTTTGATGTTTTTTGATGTTTATCGATTCCGGCAGAATAAAACGCATTTTTACCAATTTTTACCCCCGAGAAATCCCTTCTTTCTATACACGAACTATACAGCGAAAAAGGAACTGACTTTCCAAATTTCAACTCTATCTTTTGCCATTTGGGCTCAGTGATAGTCATCAGTAACGCTAAAGTATTTTATACAGGTTGAGTCATCATTGATAAAAATCCCCATTTCAGGGATTGTACAAAATTTTCATAGAAAATTTCAAAAACTTTTTATGTACTTCGTCAAAGATTTTCTGCTTAATTTTTTTAATTTATTAAATTCCTAAAATCTTAAATAAAAATCCCCATTTCAGGGATTGTTCAAAATTCCGCTAGGAATTTGGAGGACATTTCAAACACTTTCTAAGTACTTTATTGCGACGTTTTAAAGTATTTCCGTTAAATTTTTTGAAATTATTAAATTCCTTAAGTAAAATCCCCTTAATGGGGATTATACAAAATTTGTTTAGGAATTAATGGGAAAAATCTTAAATTTGCTTTCATACATTTCCACCTTTTTCTTAGTTATTTACAGCAAATTTTTATCTTTTTTCCACTGAATTTTGTTGATTCCCAAAATGTTTAATTAAAATTTCCACTTGTTGGAATCTGAAAGGAAGGCACTTCCAATACATTCTTAATAATTTGTTATAAAATTGTAACACTTTTCTGTGTTACTTTTTTTAATTTCCAAAATCTCAACGCAAAATCCCCACTTAGGGGATTTAAACAAATTCTTTAGGATTTTTCGGGGGAAATATAAAATAAGTTTATCTTTAATTCCAATACATTCTTAATAATTTGTTATGCAATTTTAATATTTTTTTTTTTTCTAATTCCCAAAATGTTAAAGCAATATCCCCACTTAGGGAATTGCAAGCAAAATATAAAACTAGTTTCTTTGTAATGCGATTTATATAATTTTTTGAGTTGCCTTCATTATAATTCCAAAAATCTCAGAGCAAAATTCCCAGTAGGGGATTTAACAAAATTTGATAGAAATTTGCGGGGAACTTATAAAATTAGTTTTTCTGCAATTAAAAAAAATTTATGAGTATTTTTGTTCAATTCTAAGTAGGTTTTTGAGTAAAATCTCTTTAGAATCAGCAGAAAATTTCAAGGAATTTGTCAAGAATTTTCAGAAAATTTGCGCGAAACTATTAAATTTGATTTTATTTTCCAGCAAATGTTTTGCTAATTCCACAAATCCTCAAACCGAATCTTCACAAGCGAATTAAGTAAAATAATCGTGAAATTAAAGCCAGATTTGATTAATATTTCTTACAAGAGTCAAAGTTCAAAATTGAATAATTTTTAGATTTTTTAAATCAACAACAAAAAAATATAAACAAATTTATGGAAATATTTTATACACAATTTAAAAAAATCAATAATTTTATGCTAAAATTAAGTTTTTCTGCAAAGTAAAAGAAAGAATCAACCCTTAAAGGTTATGAACTTTTTAACTTTTACAAATTCGCTTTATTTGCAATTTTCATTTTGAAAAATTAATGTTTCTTATCTCAGAATTTTTTCCCATTTGTTAATTTTTTTTTTTTTTGCTCGATGAAAATAGAAATTTACCCTTAATATTTATGGGAACAAAAATAAGACAAACATGATTTTTACCAAATTTTAACCCAGATTCTAAAAATTGTACTTTTCTAAACTAAATAATTCTACTTTAATTAAAAATTTAAAACTTGTCATAATAACGGCTAAAAATTATATTTTTTATTTTCTTAAATCGACAAAATATACACCACCTTAATCTTTATATTAAAACTTTGCAAAATTCATTTGAAAATTTGTTTATAATTTAAATTTATTAAAATTTTTTTATTGAAATTAGAGTAAATTAGCAGTTAATTTTGTAAAAATGATTGATTGCAGTTTAAGAAACATGCGCTAAAAAACACTTATAAGCAAAAAGGCTACAAAACCAAAAATGGGCAAAACATTGAAGAAAAAATTAAAAAAAAAAAACAAATCTTAAAATATATAATTATGAAAACTACAAACAAAACCGCAAACGGTTTTAAATTAAGAAAAATGCAAATTAAGTTACACCAAAATATGCAAATTTTAAATAAAATTCTCAAAACTTTAACACTTTTTTCCTAAAAAAATTAAAAACTATCTCAAATATTAACCAAAAATAAAAATTTTTAAACAAAACCCCTCCAAAATTATAACATAATTAATCATAATCAATATTTATATGTATTACTAATTAGTTATCAGCAAAAATCGTGTTAAATAATAAACAATTTTTTTACAAATTTGTCACACTGTCAATTTTGCTTTAAAAACTAATAAATTTTGCTACAATTTCCCCTTAAATTCTTCAATTTCCCATCAATTTAATTTCATTTACATTTAATTCCAAGCAAATACTGTTAGCTTTTATATACATCCCTAAAGTATGCTGTGAAATTATTTGTTTATGTTAGTTGCTTTGTAGGACTGTTATAACTCTGTTATGTTTACTTTTCTTCAATAACTCTGTTATGTTAACTCATTTATATGAATAGAGCGCAAAAGAACAAAACAAGGATGCCAGATGATAAATTTTGTAAAATTACACATTTTTCAAAGGAAATTTACATTTTCTAACAAAAGATAATTAAAATTCAAGAAATTAAGAGGGAAAATAGAAAAATTCTTTAAATTATTGAATATTTACTTTTATTTCAAGTAAAATAGGGATATATATGTATATTTTTAAGAAGTATTATACTAAATTATAAAATCTAAAAAAAAATTATTAAAAATCTAGTAAGAATTGACGCCAGTCAATACGATAAGCCACAGTAGTAAGGTCATATTTTACCGCTAATAAATACATTCTTTGAGATTTTCTAAAGCCTAAAAATGTATCTGTACTTAGTTTTTTTACTATAAAGTAAAGTAGTTGTCGGCAGTTGTATTTAACGGATTTTATAATTTTCTTGCACAAATTATTACTTTAGCATAACCATTACATCCTCCTCGATAACTCATTTGTTTTCCCATGTGACCTGGTTCCCGGGGAATTCCTATTATTGATGTTTTCTTTTTAGTTCCAGTTGTTTTACAGTGCATAGTTTTTTAATTGCTATAGTTTGAGTTCAGAATCAAACATTTCGAAAATAATTGTAATTTGGTCCACCAAAGTGAAACGGGTTTTTCTAGTACTTCTATATATACTTTTAACTAAATGTAGCCTAAAGTCCAAAGTTATTCTTTAAAATTATAATTTATAATTGCAAAGTTCTAGTTTATAATAAGAAACTTTAATTTAATCGTTGTCTTTTGTTTAAAGCTTGCAAACGGAAATTGTTTTACATCTTTTGAAAACTAAATACAGAAGAGCAGCGGCATATAGTATTGAGAAGATTTTGTATTCTTCCAAATCTTTAGAGTCTCAGGCTTAGAGAGAATATTAGATTTTTGAGATTTTAATTTATTGGGGAGTTAAAATTAAGAAAATTATAAAATGTGCGAAAGTTTTTGAAAAAAACCCAAAATTTTCAGGTTTTGTTTACATAAAACCAAATTTAGGATCCTATAAATGGATTTATTTTCTAGATATTGCGAATTATTAGGTATATAGCCGAGCCAAAACTTTGGTTTAGCCCTCGCGCCATGTTGTTGCCATATGTCATAATTAACTGTATTCCCAGAGGTTTCGAAATTATGACCTGAAAAATCCCTCACTTTAAAACCTGTGGAATCTTTTAATTTGAAAACGTTTAAAAACTTTTTCGTTTACAATCTTCATCTTAACAGAAAAACCCAAGAGCATTAATTTTTTAAATATATTCTTTAGATTTTTTCTTCGATATATGCAATTGCTTAAGTTATTAAATATAATTATTTATGATTTAGTTTTTTTTTTTCAGAAAATTGCTGCCTGTAAACCAATTAAAGAACAAAGTTAAAAATGCATTTTAAATAATTTTTTTCCAAAAATCGGTTTGCTGGCAGTTTTGAATCGAATACATACATAAATTAATTTACCACAAAAAAAGTAAAGTTAAGAAAAAAAAATTAAAAATGTTAATTGGGCAAATTTTTTTTTTTTAATGTTGTTTTCGAAAATAAAATACTATGAAAACTGAGACCTTACATAGACTAAAAATTTTTAAAATGAAAAATCAGCAAAAATAGTTATGAAGCTCGCAAATTGCGATCAATTTGGGGTCACAATAATGCTCCAAAAGAGTCAACTTTAAAGAGATTAATGGATAAATTTGTCGAAACTGGGTCTGTTAGTGATGTAAAGACAACAACGCGCCTTCGACCAGGTCGATCGACCGAAAATGTTGCAGCTGTACGTGATGATGTCGTTTAAACTCCATCCACCTCAATTCGACTCCGAGCTCAGCAAATTGGTGTCTCGAAATTCACTATGAAGCGAATTTTGACGAAAGATTTGCATCTTCATGCATACAAAGTCCAATTGACTCAAGAACTGAAGCCAGATGACCATGGACAGCGAAGGGAGTTCTTTAATTAGGTATTGGAGAGACAACATGAAAATGCTGATTTTGCCGATAAAATCATCTTCAGTGACGAGGCCCATTTCCATTTTGATGGCTTCGTCAATAGCCCGAATTGTCGCATTTGGGGCGAGGAAAATCCTCGAGTCATTCACGAAAAGCAAATGCATCCTCAACGTGTCACAGTGTGGTGCGGTTTTTGGGCTGAAGGAATTATTGGACCTTTTTTTATAAAAAAATGAGGCAGGTCAAGCGCAAACAGTCAATGGTGTTCGGTATCCTCAATTAATAACCAGTTTTTCCTTGCCTATAGTTGAAGAAATGAATGTGGAGAACATGTGGTTTCAACTAGACGGCGCCACATGCCATACAGCCAGAGAAACAATTCAATTGCTACATCAGTCATTTCCCGGTCGTGTTATTTTGCATTTTGGAGACCAGAATTTGGCCGCCTAGATTGTGCGATTTAACACCTTTAGATATTTTTCTTTGGATTTTTTAAAGTCGATGGTTTACACGAATAAGCCGACGACAACTCAAGCCTTAAAAGAGGAAGTCAGTTGGAAAAAATAAAGCGAAGTAAATGCTTTATTTTTGTCCAACCAACGCATATCTCATGTGTCGAAGAACACGAACAAAATACCTTTGACCTTTTACTTACTTCACATCCTGACAAGTATGAAGCCAAGGTTCTTGCATCTCTTGGAAATCCTGATTTTTCGTTCTCCGAACTTCGAAATGTTTCACAAACAGCCACGAAACGTTTAACGAATAACGAATTTTTTAGGCATTTTAACTGGAAGCTATGTTTTCTTGACAATAATGTCAGTGCCTCGGCGGAAATGGTATCTAATGTTATTAAGCTGGGAATGAAAATGTTCATTCCAGTGAATATATTATTCACTTCGATAAAATCCAAGTTAAAAACTTGGTTCAATCAGGCTTGCAAACATGCAGTCAGATATTGAGAGGTTGCTTTTAGTGACTGGCGTAACAACCAAAATCCAGTTACTGATTTGCAACGCAAACAGGCAAGGCGTACGTGTGCCAAAGTACTAAGGCGTGAAAAGGCTCTGTACGAGCAACGCCTTTGTACTAAAATTCTTGCTGCTCCTCGGGTCAGCAAAAATTTCTGGTTATTTGTTAAACGTGTTAAGAATAATACTAGTTCTTCAATTTCTTTTCTTTTAGAGGATGGCCAAACATTCACAGACCCGGTTGATAAAGCTAACCTTTTAGCTGAATTATTCGCAAGCAATTCTCGCTTGCGGGAAAGCACCCAACCTCTGTCCGAGCTCGAAAGAATATCTGTAACTATGATAAGATATTCTTTCGCGCTCGTGCTGTAAAACGGGTTTTAGCGGATCTCAATATAAATAAGTCTCCAGGGCGGGATGGCATTCCAGTACTGGTTTTGAAGCAGAGCTCTTCGACGCTTGCGCGTCCATTAGCTAACCTTTTCAGCACCTTGTACCAAGCCGGTACATTTTCTCGATGTTGGAAGGTTGCTAATGTTACGCCAATCCCTAAAAAGGGTGAGGATAACAACCCTGAAAATTAACGCCCAATAGCAATTTGTTCTGCACTCTCCAAAGTTTTGGAGAGTATAGTAAATCACCTTCTTGTTAAATATCTAGAGTCTAACAACCTACTTAGCGACCGCCAGTATGGGTTCCGTAGGGGACGCTCTACGGGAGACCTGGTAGTCTTTCTATTGGAAAAATGGTGTCAACTAATACACCGTTTTGGCGAAAGTAAAGTTGTGGCGCTTGATATTTCCAAGGCATTTGATAGACTGTGGCACGGAGCACTTCTATCAAAACTTATTGCCTTTGGTGTCGGTAATAGCTTCTCTCGGTTTATATAGAGCTTCCTCAGAGATCGCACTATACGAGTTGTTATAGATGCGTTCTATGCAAACGAGTTTAAGACTAGTTCAGGGGTATCGCAAGGCTCTGTTCTTTCTCCTACTCTATTTCTTATCTTCTTCTTCTGTTATCCTTGACTCCCAGTGGAGCATAGGGTCTTATCTGATGATAGTAATATTTGCCTTTGATATTCGTTCAATAGTAGGCCGAGCCTTTTTGATGCTCTGATGCTCTTGATATTCTGGGCATGAGAATTCAATGTCAATGTGATATCCGTTGGACAAATCACATTTTTCAAGTGTCGAAAGAAGCATTCAAGTGCCTGGGTTTTGTAAAACGGTATAAGATATACTTCACTTCAGCTGATCTTCGTACTATTTACACCACCTATATCCGACCGAAAATGGAATACAACTCTCATGTATGTGCCGGTGCTAAAGTCAATCTTAAAGCTTCTCCACCGAGTGCAGGAGAGGGCGAAAGTGCTCATCGGTGACAGTAGGGCATCTAACTCTAATGATTCACTGTGGCAATGTGGATTGACTCACACTGTTCTATCTTTACTACTTTGGAATGTGCTCTAATGAAATCAGGAAACTCGTTACCGAAATTCGGACTTTTTTTACGCAATACACGTCATTCTGTTAAAGCTTATTCCTTCGTAGTCGATTGGCCGATAGACCGAGCAATACACTATAGAAAAAACTCTTTCTTTAGCCGTACAGTTGGTATGTGGAACTCGCTTCCAGCAAAAGTTTTCCCTGCCAGTTGCAATATAGGTTAATTCAAATCAAATGTCCCCAAAAACACTACTTTATCTATTCTCTCTCCCATAACCTATTTTCCTAGCTCCAACACAAGGCATTGCATAAGTAGGGTTTATCCCCTGAGTGCTGGTCTTAAGAAAAAGACAATTTACCCTTCATTACATTACTTAGGCCCACAAAAGTAAACAAAAACTCCATAATCAAATAAAAATCGTAAATTTAAGTAAATTTTAGTATTTATTTCTTATAACCCTTAAAATTGCCCTAGTCTGGCGTTTATAATCAGCCGTGTCTTCATCACAGACAAAGAATAATCTACAATGTTGCCAGATGTTTTAAAAGTATGCAACATTTGTGTTACCAGATATATTTTAAAAAAAGTAAACAAGAACTACAAAATTAAATAAAAATGATAAATTCAAGTAAATTTCAGTTCCAGTAACCTTCGAAATTGACCTAGTCTATCGTATATAATCAGCCAACATGGAATTCTTAACGAACATGGAATTTTTAACAGTGTTACCAGATGCTTGTGAAAGCAAATAAGCAAGTGTTGTCAGATATATTTAAAAAAAAGTAAACAAAAACTCTTAAAATAAAATAAAAATGATAACTTTCAAGAAATTTCAGTTCCAGTAACCTTCGAAATTGCCCTAGTCTGCCGTATATAACCAGCTAAGTACTTACCACGGACATGGAATTATCAACAGTGTTGCCAGATGTTTTCAAAGTATGCAAACCTTGTGCTGCCAGATTTATTAAAAAACAAGACAAATACACAAAAATCTTGATCTTTTTTAAAAATTTTGCCTTTTTAAAAGCCGGAAGTCTTAAAAATGTGTTAAATTTCATATTTCGAAAGACAAAACACAGACATTTTTTCGTGTGCCCCATTGAGAGCGTCAAAACAAAGTTTAAATATTTTATCATTAAGATTTCTTATAACATTGTTAAAAAATAAAATAATAATAATAATAATTTATGTTAAACGTGGTTTATACACGTTTCAAAAAATTTAATTCATCTTTTGTCTTTGTCTTAAGATTTTCTTTGTTTACTAAAGAAGAAAATAAATTTTTCATATAAGAAAAAAAAATGGTTCTGCTTTCGTGCATTTGATTTTCTTATTACTATAATTTAAATTTTTTTAAAGCAGTTTTTTTTTATTTTCTTTAAATATTTGCGAAAAAAAGGTAATAAGAAAAATTTTCAAAGATTTAGCAAAAGAAATTCGAATTATGAAATTTGTAAAGGGGAGTAATTATATTGGAGTAATGCAGAAATATTAAGGGGATTAATAAAGAAATATAAAATTTAAAGATGAGAAAAAAGTTTTGCTTATAAAATTTACGATTGCTTTAATATTTAATATTTCGCTTAATTAACTTTTTGGTAAATAATATTCTAATTTAGGGTTTAATGACATTTAGCTTTCTTTTTTGTGGCTTTTTTCTATTTTTATACTTTGACCACTTTTATGACTACTTAGAAACAGTAAAGTAGATTATATAGGTTTAATAATATCTTCACTTAACCTGCCTCAGGGTTCTTAGTTCTTTGGAGACCTGGGAAATCAGTTTGTCTGATCGATTTAAGATTTTTGTAGAGTAATCCAGCTGGTTATCTACTTTTTGACTACCTAGAGATGATTAAGTAGTCAGTATGGGTATATTTAGTTAGATCCAAAATACATTTTTTATTTTAATTTTAAAAACTTTTGAAAATATTATATAAATTTGATTTTATCTAGCAACTCCCTACTGGTCTGACTACCTAGAGACAGTAAAGTAGACACTAAAAGGTTATTTAAAAAACATAAATTTATTTAAAATTCTTAAGTTTTTGAGATTCTTATTTTTTTTTTTTAATAAAATTCATGTCTTATCTTATTTCTTGTTTAACATTTTCTATTTCGTTTTCACCAGCGATTGCCTACTTGTTTTGCTAAATGGAGACAGTAAAGTAGACACTTATTAAAACCAAAAGTTATTAAAACCAAAAAAATTTATTTAAGTTTTCTTAATTTTTCTAAAAACTTTTTAAAATATAAATTTCATTTCTTATCTTATTTCTTGTTCAAAAATATTGATTTTTCCAATTCGGAATGAAAAATTCTATAAATAAAAAAAAAAACATTACAAATGTAATTAAAAATCTCTACGTATATATTTTCCCTTTTAATTAAAGCAATACAAATTATTTTATAAGAAAACGATAACAATTATTAAAATTAAAAAAAAAAACTTACATAACACCCCACAGTTCTGGCTACAAGGAGTCAGTTAAGTAGAGGGTAAATTTCTTAAATAAGTTTTAAACAATCTCAAACGATTGGTAGGATCAAACTAGGGTCTTGCTTCGTTTATAACTACATAAAGCCGTTAATGAACAGAATAAACAACTCCTTGTTTACTTTGGGGACAGTTAAGTAGTTAAATCATTATTTAAAGTAAATTTACAATCTTAAAATCTCTTTACTTCATCTTAAGACAGTAAATTAGACATTAAAGCTAAAATTTTGAAATATTTTAGCAACAAATAATAACAAAATTCGCATAACCCCCACACTCCTGACTACAAGGGGTCAGTTAAGTAGGGTGTGGGTTTTTTAAGGATATTTAAAGCCATTTAAATGATTGGTGTGATCGGGCTATGATGCTTTTTTCAATATAACAACTCTTAAAAATAATTAGAAATAGAATAAAATAGAAACCTGCCACCCTATTTGATAATTGGGGACAGTAAAATAGATTGATTTTTACTGGAAGTAAATTCAAAATTTTAAGGTCCTAAAGACGTTAAAGTAGACATTTAGTTAAAAAAAATGCGAAAAGAACATTTTAGAAAAAATTTTACTTAGTTAAAATAACCTGCCACACTTTTGACTACAAGGAGTCAGTTAGGAATTAATTTATTAATTTAACGATTTTTACTTAATTATCGCTTAAAAAGCTTCGATATTTAAGCTACTAAGACACTAAACTGTCACTTAAATCCCTTTTGAATGACAAAAGGGATCATAACATAAACAATTAACCACTTGTTAGATTACTTAGGAGACACAAAAATAAACAATGTTTGAAAAAAGAACAAAATATATTAAAAAAAATATTAAAAAGGATTTAATTTATTAAAAACAATTAAATTCCAGTCCCTTTAAACTAAATAAATCCCTTTTTTATGACAAAAGGCGCCTTAAAATTAACTATTGACTACTTGTTGGGTTACTTAAGGGCACAAAAGTAAACAATGTTGGGAAAAAAAATAGCAAATTTTACAAAAATTTATTAAAAAACAACTAATTTCAGCCACCAAAACTAATTTTTTGCCTTTTTAAAAACAAAATGGAGTAAAAGGGACCAACTGACCCTTTGTCAGATTACTTAAGAGTCACAAAAGTAGACAAAGTATAATATAAATTTGTTAAATTTTTCTTAAAAAATTACCTTTATTTAAACAACAACTATCATTTAAAAATGCAGGTGCTAGAGATAAGAAATTTTGAATGTGTGAAGAACAAAAATAGTAACAAAATTCTAGCAGTTCAAGCCATAAAAAGTAAAAATAATTAAAATGTTTTAATAATGTTCTCCATTTCGGAGCGATATTTTTAGCTGCATTTCTTTAAATGAAAAGATAAGAAATATCAGTAGTCTTGTAGGAAGAAATCGTGAGAGAGAGAAAAAAAAATAACAAGTACTTTTCAATTTAAGAACATAAATTGATATTGTTTATTTTTTCAATATTTAAACAAGCTTTTTTTAGAGATAAAGATGAAAATGAGTACGTAAGAAGATAATTAAAAGTGAAAAATGACGACAATTCAAAAAAAGTTAAATAAAACAAGCTAAGTTATTAACTAATGATAATGACTCAGTCAAAGATTTGGTGTCAATCTCAAAATCAGGCATAGACTCAGCTCTAAACTCATATAAATATAACGATATATAATTAATAGCAGAAACTAACATGGACTTAAACGACTTAGAAGCCAATTACAAGTTCAGATATAGACTCAGCTCTGAACTCAGATAAAGATAACAAGATATACTCAGATGTAGTGTCAACCATAGCTTCATCCCTGTCTTACAGTAGGGAACTAATACTTTATTTAGAGACCTAATTCTAATATTTTTCTAAATCTATAAACATGAACTTTAATATATTTTTTTAAAAATGTAAAAATTATTTCGTTTCCAGTCTTTATTTGTTTTCCTGGTTGTTTCCTTTTGAGCAAAAATCAAAAACAAATTAAACAAATAGTTCCATCCCTGTCTTACAGTAGCGGACTGAATACTTTCTTTAGAGACCTAATTCTAATATCTTTTTCAAACTATAAACATGAACTTTTATATTATTTATCTAAAAATGTAAAAATCATTTCGTTTCCAGTCTTTATTTGTTTTCCTGGCTGTTTTCTTTTGAGTAAAAATCAAAAACAAATTAGCAAAAGGTTATTTGTCAGAAATCTTAGCTTTGTTGTTGTCATAACCTGTTAATGTAAACAAACTAGAAGAAAAACAACAGCAAGTGTTATTGTTTTAACACCCACTAACTCTGTATTAAATATGGCTGACTATCAAAACAATAACAAGAGGAAGGAGAAGAAGAAAAAGGATAAGAATAGAGTGAAGGTCATTTATCAAAAGTCTTCTCTGAGCTGTGATAACAGTTAACGGAAGTATTGTTGTGGGTTGGTTATAAAGGTAAGGTGTAGGAGATGATTAAAAATAGTAGTGAAATGGGAAATTAAGACAGGGATGGGAGTTTAAGAATATTTATTGTTATAATTAGAGGGTTTTATTAAGAAAACGGTAATTTAAAATAAAAAGAATAGAAAAATTAAAAAATTGAAGAAAAAATAAAACAATTAGGGGGAAATTAAAGAAATTAAATTAAAATTCAAGAAAAATCTTGAAAAATTTATCAATTAACTTGAAAAAAAAGTAAAGTTAATTTAAGAAAATTAACATTTGTTTTGAAAAAAATAAAAATAATTTTAGGAAGTGTCTGAAATATTACAATGTCATTCATACAAACTTTTATTAATGATCCAAAAAATTAGAAAGTTAAAAATAAGAGCAAAATTTTAATAAATTCCTAACTTTCAATTAGTCTTCAATTTCTTAAAAACAAAACTTCCAGCTTATATTTCTGAAAATATTAATAATATCACAAATTCAGTCACAAAGTTTAAACAAAACTTTCCATAATTCCAACTACAAATTGAAATCAATTTATGACATAAAATCAATATCCTTAAAACAAACTACTAATTACAAAATCTCTGCACAACCACACTCCACACACTGCACTTCTAAAATCAAGAGGCGTTTAAGGAAAAACGAAAAATTGTATTGCATTTATTTTCCCATCTAGCCTTAAGTAGTTTTCTATTAATTGTTTTGATGTTATGGCAATTTGTGTAATGTTGCAGCCAAATTGCCTTCACAAACAATTCCTTTTACATGCCATTGAAACTTCACATTTTGCTAGTTCATGCAACAAATGGCGCACAAAGAGAAAAAAAATTTAATAATAAACTTGTCAATTTTTACATAACTGGATTTAAAGTTTATGATTTTTTTGTTGTTTTTGTTGTAGTTTTCGTTTTGCCAAGCTTAAAGTCATAATTATAGTTAATTGCATTTTTCTAATGGAAAATGAAGAGAAAAAAAGAAAAGCCTCAATACATTAATAAAGTAAACTGAGGAAAGAGGTTTTTAAAAGAAAATGATTTCCCCACGATTTTAATATAAAATAAGGTATTATAACACATTATAATGCAATTAAAATGGATTATCATTCGATTAAAAGGTATTATAACACATAAAACGTGATGATATAATATAATGCATTGTAATGCATTATACTTCGATTATAATGTAAATTATATTGAGATTATAACGCATTATGGCGCATTAAAATGCGATCATAATGTGTTATAGAACATTATGAATGTATTAAAATGCATTGTAGTGCGATTAAAAAGCATTACAATGAGATTGTAATGCATTATAACGCATTACAATACTATTAATATGTATAATAACGCATTATAATGCGATTATAATGCATTAAAATGCGCTTATACTGCATTAAAATGCGATTATAATGCATTATAACGCATATAATGCTATTATAATGCGTTATGACGAACTATAATGCGATTATAAAGCATTTTAACTCTATTATAATGTATTATAACGCATTATAATGCGATTATAATTTATTATAACGCATTATAATGCGATTATAATATATTATAACGCATTATAAAGCGATTATAATGCATTAAAACGCATTATACTGCGATCATAATCTGTTATAACGCATTATAATGCGATTATAATGTATCATAAAGCATCATAAAGCGATTATAAATGCATTATAATGTGATAATAATGCATTTTAATGCGTTATGAATAATTATAATACGATTATAATGCATTATAAAGCATTATAACCCTATTATAATGTATTATAACGCATTATAATGTATTATAACGCATAATAATGCGATTATAATGTATTATAGCGCATTATAAAGCGATTATAATTTATTAAAACGCATTAAGCTGCGATTATAATCTGTTATAACGCATTATAATGCGATTATAATGTATTAAAACGCATTATAATGCGATTATAATGTATTTAAACGCATTATACTGCGATTATAATATGTTATAAGTATTATAACCCTATAATAATGTATTAAACGCATTATAATGCGATTATAATGTATTATAACGCATTATTAAGCGATTGTCATGCATTAAAACACATTATACTGCGATTATAATCTGTTATAAAACATTATAATGCGATTATTATGTATCATAAAGTATCATAATGCGATTATAAATGCATTATAACGTGATTATAATGCATTATAACGCATTTTAATGCGTTATGAAGAATTATAATGCGATTAAATTGCATTATTAAGCATTATAAGCCTATTATAATACATAATAACGTATTGTTATGTATTATAACGCATTATAATTCGATTATAATGTATTATAACGCATTATAAAGCGATTATAATGTATTAAAACGCATTATACTGCGATTATAATCTATTATAACGCAATATAATGCGATTATAATCTGTTATAACGCATTATAATGCGATTATAATCTGTTATAACGCATTATAATGCGATTATAATCTGTTATAGACATTATAACCCTATTATAATGTATTATAACACATTATAATGCGATTATAATGTATTATAACGCATTGTTATGCGATTATAATGTATTATAACGCATTATAATGCGTATACAGTATATTATAACTCATTAAAATGCGTTTATAATGTATTATAAAGCATTATAATGTAATTATAAAGTATTATAACATATTATAATACGTTTAAAAACTTTTTGTAAACATTAGAATGCTTTTCTAATGTATAATAACATATTTTAATGAAATTATTACAACCCATCACTCCCAATTGCAATTCACGGGGCAGAAAGGGGAACTAATGGAGTGTATTAAACTCCATTGCTTTTAAATTTTAAACCATTTATTAACACAACCATAAAAATATTTATTTTTAATCCAAATTTGTTATGTATTTTTTCGAGTCAATAAACATCAAAATCAAAATAATGTCTAACAAAGTTTTCAGTTTGTTTTGATTGAAATTTTTTTTTTTTTCAAAATAAACAAATAAAAACTGAAAACTAAATGTGCAAAACCGTCACTTGCTACAGCAGCAACTATTCGAAGACTTAACCAACATCAACCGCTAATTGAATTTGCAACAAACATCAACAACATTTGATGGACGAGCAGGCACAGCCAACATCGACTGACCGAACGAACGATCGACAGCATTGCCACCAAATTGGTCTCTCTCGCTGTGTCTTCACACATGTTTTAAAGCGTATGTGCACACGTGCACAGTAGTTTTTTTGAAATGAAAGTTTTGAAATCAAATTAAATAATAATTTAATTATAAATAAATTAAATAATAAGTTTGATAGAAACCACAAATATGTGTTTATAAATAAATTAGTAGCTAATTTGAAATGTTTAAAAAGATTTGAGGGTTTTAGATTGTTACCTTTGTAAGCGAAATATTGGGGGGGAAATGGAACTTAAATATTATTATGTATCAAATGGTGTTTTCATGTATTATAAAGCATTATATATATTTTACCGCATTGTAATGCAATTATAATGTATTATAACGCATTATAATGCGATTATAATGTATTATAACACATTATAATGCCATTACAATGTACTAAAACGCATTAAAATGTGATTATAAAGTATTATGACACATATGAATGTCATTATAATGTTTTATAACGCATTATAATACGATGATAATGTATTATAACGCATTATAATGTATTATAACGCATTATAATGCATTATAATGTATTATAATGCATTATAATGCGGTTATATTGTATTATAACGCATTATAATGCGGTTATAATGTATTATAACGCATTATAATGCGATTATAATGTTTTATAACGCATTATAATGCGATTATAATGTATTAAAAAGCATTAAAATGTGATTATAAAGTATTATGACACATTAAAATGTCATTATAATGTTTTATAACGCATTATGATGCGATTATAATATATTATAACGCATTATGATGCGATTATAATATATTATAACGCATTAAAATGCGATTATAAAGTATTATTGTGCATTATAATGCGATTATAATACATTATAACGCATTAAAATGCGATTATAATGTATTATAACGCATTATAATACGATTATAATGTATTATAACGCATTATAATGTGATTATAATGCATTATAACGCATTATAATGCGATGATAATGTATTATAACGCATTATAATGTATTATAGCGCATTATAATGCATTATAATGTATTATAATGCATTATAATGCGGTTATATTGTATTATAACGCATTATAATGCGGTTATAATGTATTATAACGCATTATAATGCGATTATAATGTTTTATAACGCATTATAATGCGATTATAATGTATTAAAAAGCATTAAAATGTGATTATAAAGTATTATGACACATTAAAATGTCATTATAATGTTTTATAACGCATTATGATGCGATTATAATATATTATAACGCATTAAAATGCGATTATAATGTATTATAGTGCATAATAATGCGATTATAATATATTATAACGCATTAAAATGCGATTATAATGTATTATAACGCATTATAATACGATTATAATGTATTATAACGCATTATAATGTGATTATAATGCATTATAACGCATTATAATGCGATTATAATGTATTAAAACCATTATAATGCGTTTATAATGTATTATAACGCATTAAAATGCGGTTATAATGTATTATAACGCATTATAACGCGGTTATACTGTAGTATAACGCATTAAAATGCGATTATAATGAATTATAACGCATTATAATGCGATTATAATGTTTTATAACGCATTGTTATGCAATTATAATGTATTACAACGCATAAAAATGCGATAATGTATGGTATTACACAGCATTATAATGCGATTATAATGTATTATAACTCATTATAAAACGATTATAACTTATTATAACACATTATAAAGCCATTATAATGTATTACAACCCATTATAATACCATTTTAATCTATTATAATGCCATTATAACGAATTATAATAAAATACAACACATTATAACACCTCAAAACCCCTTTAAAACCACTGTTTTTTCAGATTTAAAATTTTTTATAAATATTTCTCTATATTTACCTCCACAAATAAATAAATATATATTTTCTTGTACATTCGACGTCTGATTAGTTAACAAACAAAATGAATTGAACTGCCAACTGAATGATGATGTTGATGGTGGCTTGTTTGTTTCATGTACAAATGAATGTTATATTTATGCTATAGCTCTGCTATGGCAGTTAGTTGAATATTTATTTAATGTTTGATCAGAGGAAAATTTGTCGAAGGTAGGTCCACAACAGGAGGTGTTAATATATGTTATGGGTAAGCAAAATTTGTCAGATAATAAAGAAGAATGTTGCTATATGACAACAAAACAGCCCAAGTTGCACTTATATTAAATATTCTCTAAGCAACAAATGCAACATGACATCCCGTTCTATCTAAATAGTGACCTTAAATGTACTAAATAGCGTCCCCTTAACCATATAGTCCCTTAATTTATCTGTCATTGTCCTTGTAGACCTATTAGATTGAGTATTTTATGAGAAGATAGTTTCCCAGATAGCTGATTGCATTATCTGACTGATCCTGGAAAGAAATTTCCCTGATACAAATAACACAGCCAAAGACTATATAATATAAATTTGATACACTTCCATACATTGATTTGCCGTATGGTCTATTTGAAAAGTCCCAAAGAAGTTTCTCAAAGAAGTCCCAAAGAAGATTCTGGCCATAAATCGTTAGATTTTTGTGTTTAAAACACAAGGGTATAGGGTTTTTAGATAATAATATATTTGGTACTCGCACTTCGGAGGGAAGGGAGTATCAAATATCAAGTTCCTTAAAACAAAATTCTGTTCAAGATTCGTCAGATTTTTGTGGTTAAATTACAAAGAGAACCTCTTGGGTCTTTGGATGAAAACCTCCTAAATCTAGAAAGTTGGCCAATCGAACTTCTGATGTCACAATAGGCATGGAATGTGGACCTTTTAGCCTATCTGAGAAAATGTTGATACTCATTGAGTAGCCAACTTATGCGGCTTAGAAGTGTTAAAATTTAAATCCTATATATTTCTCTTCATGGTGACTATCTCCTCTATATCTCATCCCGGTCTTTTTTCCTAGGTGTACTACTTCTGAAATCACAACCCAACTACTTTTGAAATCTCAACTCCTTACCCTGTAAGGGAGAATCAAGGGTTTTTAAGCTAGATTTTGTCCATGAATAATCAGATTTTTGTCTGATTACAGGGTCTTTGGCTAAGAATCTTCTAAATCTTGAAAGTTGTGTGACCAAGTTTATGATTTACTGCATTAGCTCATCGTAAAGAATAAGTCAACTTTTCCAGGCTTATTTTAGTCAATGAATCTTTAGATTTTTGCTTAAAGTACAAAGAATATTGAGTCTTTGGATAATAATCTTCTAAATCTTGATAGTTGGATAACCTAGTTTATGGCCTCACATACTTGGACTCACTAGAAACTCGACCTCCCTAGAGAAGTTATGCAAATAGCCCTTTTTTTATATATATATATATTTTGGTCTTTTAAAATACATCCTAATCTCAGTCCTAGGGTGATGTAGGGAATGTTGGATACCAAGCAACGGTTCTGATTGGTGTTAATTTGGTAAGTCCAGACATATCTTGGTTATCCATCATCTCAACTGTGGATACTGATCTTCTCGTAGTATCACCCGGGGAACTACGTTAACGCTACGTTAATGTAGTGAGCTAACATGTGCCGCGAGTTCTCCCATAGGAACGTTAAAATATGGGTTATGATGCCGGGCTAGTTACATACTAATGGAAAAAAAATTACTATGAAAAAACTAAAATTATAATAAAAACGGCCTCTCTAATGTTAGAAGATAACATCCTAAGCTTCGATGAAAAGATCAAGTAGAGGAAAATCTTTTAAAGCTTGGCCTACGAAATTGGAGAATATGAGCTCAAGATTGAAGCGCATGGAATTTTAAAATATGCTCGACCTTTGACCTAAATAGGTTGTAAATATAGGCCATTTAAGTATGCAAGTAATCTCAGTCGTCAGATTCACTTCATTCCTTTAAATTTTAGACCATTAGAGTCTTTGACTACTTTTATGACTCCAATGAGTCAAACAAAGAGTAAATTGGTTCACCGAGATCTCACTCCTCGATATTATTTACGTGTGAGTTTTTCTCAGCTAAATGACCTTGCCCCACCACACCCTAATCCTTAAATTAAGTTTATTTTATAAAATTTCTTTCAATTTTAAGCCATTAGAGCATTTGTCTGCTTTTGGGACTCCAATTAATCGAAAAAGGGGTCAATTGGGTGACTCTTTTATTTCTCCAATCCTCTTTTTTTTGCTCTGTTATACAAACTTCTAAGCTTTAAATTTTCATAATTTTATTAAATTTTGGACCATTGCAGTTTTTGCCTACTTTTGTGACTATAAGTAATCAAGGACAAGGATCCAATTTTTATTGTTCTCTCTAGGGTTCCTCTAGAAGTAGCGCGGCATGTGGACCTTTGAGCATTTTGAAGATCATTTTATTCTCACTTAACATCACTCTTAAAATTAGCCCAATCCTCTTGATAAACAACCTCTTTACCTCAGTCCTTAGATAAGCTTATCACTGGAATTTCTATCTACTTTTGTGACCCTAAGTAATCTAGCAAGGGGTCAAATATCAAAACATTAGACCAATCCTCTTCATAAACAACCTTCTAACCTGAGTTCCTAGATTAGCTAATCATTGGAGTTTATGTCTACTTTTGTGACCCTAAATAATCTAGCAAGGGGTCAAATATCAAAGTTATTGTCCTTTAGCTGCGGAGACTATGGCTAAGTCTATTATACCGACTAGTCTTTGTATTCGGCTATGGTCTTAATTTTCGACTTTGCCTATTTTAGTGACTCCAAGTAATCTATCAAGGGGTCAATAATCCAGTTTATTTTTCCTAAGTATAGTATCTAACTGAGACCATGGCTTAGTCTAAATTTAAGACTAAGTCTTAATTTCTAGCAAAGTATCTAATATAATTATACCCTAACTATTATAGGTCCATTAAAGCTTTGGGATTCCTCTAGAAGCGAGAACAATCCTAAAAAAATCTTCATTTAAACTTTAATTTTCCTTTAAAAAGAAAAAACAGCTTTCCCTGTATTACCCTATGCCATCTTAAGCCAATCGATTTGATATATTGATTAGAAAACCACAAATAAGTATTGAAAATAATTTTATTTCAATACATTTTTTTCTCTCACATTCGCTTAAGGTTGATTGCCACTCACCTGATGCAGTAAGTTGGTCAATATTGGTAATACTACCGGCTAATGAACGCACAGATGATGAAGATATAGAGGTTTTTAAACCGCCACCATTGGCAGCCATCAATGACTGTGACGATGGTGATGATGACAAAATTGATGGTGCTGTAGCTGATGATGTTGGTGATGCTGAGGCATTCAATGTTCGTTGAACATTTTGTTTGCGCCTTTGTATAAGGTCACGTTTCCATTGTGGCATCTCGGGCAGAAAAGAAGGCGATAAACTTCCACCTGTACTGCTGGTAGTGCTGAGAGCAGGTGAAATATTGCCATGCAAAGACAAAGACGTTAAACTGGAATTTGGTGTGACATTGGAATGTTGTTGTTGTTGCTGTAGTAGAGTTTGTGAATTTGAAGTTGAAGAATCTATGATTAAGTCCGTAGGTCTTTCGGGTAATAAGATTGTATCCAAGTTATCATCGGGAGAAGTTTTAAGTTGTAAAATTATCTGAAGATCCTGGCGGGATGTTGGCCTTAGAGTATCTAAAGTTGTTGGTAAAGCTGCCATGGTTTTGCCAGCTTAAAAATTTTATAAGTTTCTTAAATTGTTTTCTATTTGTTTTAATTAAAATTTTATTTGAGAAAAACTGTTATTTTTAACTTCAATTTCAATCTTTTGTTTTGTAAACTTTTTAATATTTCCTTTTTTTTATATCAAGTTTTATTTATTTAAAATTTTCTTTGATTTTTTTGTTGTTTTTTGTTGTATATCTTTTTAATGAGCAAAAAAATCTTGGAAAGAAATATCTTTTTTATCTTGAAAATTTTTCCTACACCTCTATCGCAGTCGAATGCCAAACGCGCACTGGCTGAGGTGTTTTAACAGAAAATTATCGGATACTCCACAAACCGTTTTGCTGTTATCGCACGAGCAAATATTTAACAGAGCAACAGCAGGGATGGAAAATTGCAATTTCTTTTCTCACAACAAACGAAAGCGAATTTTTAAATTTGTATATTACTCGTATGTATCAAATTAAATATAAAAATCTGGAAATTTTCTTAAAATTTAGAGAATTTTCAATTGATTTTTTAATTTTAATTTTTCACAAACAAAAAATATTTGGGGATGGCACAAAAATGTAAATGGATATATTTGTGATGGGGGTACTTTAAATTCTTGTAGAACAAACAATTGTTATGGAATGATTCAAGAGAATTTAATAGGACAATAAGCGGTACTAGTGTTTATGTTTTGCCTTTAATCTGCCTTCACTTTCCTGGAGATTTGAAACATTTCTGTATTAAAGAAACCGATAACTTTACATTTCGAATCGCATAAACTTTACTAAAGCGGCGCGGCAAGTAGAAACAAGCAACGGTTGAAGCACTAGAAGAACAAATAGACCATTATCCGAGGATTTTGCAGAATGGCATGAAAAAATTGAGACTAATTGTCAAAAATTTAAAAATGTTTTTATTTAATATCTCGAAAACTGGAACCAATATAAAAAAACGGATCGCAGATTCGGATTCAGCTCTCCAAATAACCTTAGAAACAGCTTTTGGTTGCCAGATCCAAACCGTGTAAATCCAAAACCGTGTAAACTTGTGTTAAAATTTCTTAATAAGGAGTGGGACCTTGCTACCAAAAGAAAAACGCCACTTATTTATGAGATTTCATTTAAATTTCTTAAGGCTTTAGCAAGTGGGTGGCTCAATTTTTTTATTCCACGACTCAATTTATAAATTTGCGGCCTCATAATTGCAACACTTCTCCTGTAAATAAATTTGTATCATTTGACTCCTGTCTAAATTTGAACGGGATGCATCATCAACCACAAACGCAATCGTGTGACAATTTCGCAGAAATGTATGGCGTTGTTCAAACGATTGTTCAAATTTGGACATACATTTTTGGACCGTTGGGTATCTCGGGGTAAATCTACGGCAAAGATATTTTAAGGCAATAAAGTCATGGTCACCACTTTTTAGGAATGCTAGCGGTACTACCTTCAAAAGGGGAAAACAAACAATGTCGATTTCGTGAGGAATTGAAAAGAAACAACAGCATGTTTTTCTTTTGTATTGGACCAAAACTCGGGGGATGACTCCTACATATGCACTGTGATGGAAATAGGTTAGAAAAAGGTTGTAGGAAGGATTTGAACCTTTGGATATTATTATTAGAGGGGAAGACTACTGCAGGAAGTTTATTCCACATTCCTGCTGTGCATCTAAAAAACGAGTTTTCTCTGTAGTGCGGATGAGCCCTTGTTGAATTGAGTGTGCTACGAAGAAATGTACGGGTTTCAGAAACAACATCCCTAATTTCGTTTGAGCATATGTCATTAGAGTAGCGATAGAACGGTGAAACGCAATCCACATTACGACGATGCTTCAATGAGTCAATAGAGTTGGCTACCCTATTGTCATCAATAAGTACCTTTGCCCTCTCTTGTACACGGTCAAGAAGCACCAAAATAGACCTTTAAGCACCTTCCCATACATGAGAGTTGTATTCCATTTTCGGTCGGATATAAGTGGTATAGATATTAGGGACATCAGTTGGAGACCGCTTTAGAAAGTCGAGACACTTGAGTGCTTGTTTCGATACCTGAAAAACGTGTTCAGTGCAACGGATATCACACTAAAATTTCATGACTAAAACATCAAGAGTTTCTGATTCCTCAATATTTTTACCACCCATAATTATTTACATTTGGTCTTTCGAGCGTTGAAATCGACCCTATTTGAACGAAACCTATTGGATATTGTAGATAGGTCGGAATTTAGTGTATCAATTGACTCTTGGCATTGACCTCCAACATACTTGACCTATATTTGAATGAATACGAATGACAAATGTTGCTATCATCTGCAAACAAATTTATAGGATTGAAAGTTTGACATAGAAAAATAAGAAATAGAGTACGAGAAATCATGAAGTCGTCGGACGATATCCCATCTATAACAACTCTTATGGAGCGATCTCTGAGCAAGCTCGATATAAACTAAGAGTAAATGTTACCTACACCAAAAGCAATACGTTTTGATAGAAGTGGTCCATACCAGTCTATCGAGAGCTAAATCGGTGAATAGAACGGCACCATTTTTCCGATAAAAAAAGTTAATACATCACCCGTAGACCTGCCCCTACGAAATCCATACTGCCGGTCGTTTAATACGTTATTGGACTCCAAATATTTGACAAGAATGTGAAGATGACCATTACTTAGATAGAGATGACCATTACTTTAGATAGAGCTGAGCAAATTGATATTAAGCAGTAGATTTAGGGATTAGCGTTACATTAGCAACCTTCCAACATATAGGAAATGCATCGGGATGGTATAAAGTACTAAAAAAATTGGCTAATGGACGAACTAACGTCGAAGAGCACTGCTTCAAGACCAGTGATGGTACGCCATCCGTCCCATGATACTTATGTTAAGATCCGCTAAAACCATTTAGTGGAAAAAAATTTCAGTGAAAAGAAATTTAATTTAAACGGCGAAACTATCTCACAAATAAAGCCTATTTTCATCATATTTTTCAGAAGGGATAAAACGGCATTTGACTATCATTTGATATATTCATAAGAAAGGTTTCATAATTAAAATACCTATGATTTCAATGGTATCATTATATTCCTAGGTCTTCAAAAGGTAGATTTATATCCATATTCTTTTGTAAAATTTAAAACAATTTTGATTTAATTTTAAAGTTCAAAACTCTTAAATTCGCTTCAATTATCAAAAAAAATATAATCGCCAACATTGCAAAAAGCTATACAGTTCTCCATCCCTGCAATTTGTGCATATAAACTTGACAAGTATGAATGTTGCTGGTATGTATAAGTGTGAGTAGTTGTGATTGTTGCTATTGCTGTCATTATGTTTAAATTCTCTACAATGTTGTTGTTATTTTACTCTTTGTTTATAAAACTTCGGGCTAGAAGAAGCAGCAGCAGCAAAAACAACCAAAAGAAAACTAAGAAATGAGTAGGGATTTTCATTCATGCGATTATTTTCTTAAAATTTTTGTTGCTTTTTGTGCAGAAAAATTTTCATTTTGTTGTTGTTTTTTGTGTTTTTTTTTCGTTTTAGTTGGGTGGCAAAAAAAAAAGATGTTAAGCTGCTGCAGTTTGAGAGTTTTCTTTCGTTTCATAGGTTATGGTTGTGTTTAGGAAAAACTACAACAAAAATTTTGTTTTTGTATACATGCTAGCGGTGAAAGAAAGAAAAAACAAACAAAAAAAAACTGGGAGAAAGGTTCAAAAGTTTAAATATTTTCGTTGTTTTTGTACGAAAATGTAAAAGAATGTGTGTGTAATTGTCGTTTTCTTTTTGTATGTTGCATTTTTTGTTGTATTTTTTTGTTAATTGGATTTGCTAGTTTTTTATTCCTATTAAAAAAAAGACATAACATTATATTTTTCTAATTTCCTTTTATTTTAAGCATTTGTTATTGATTTTCTTAAAAACTGTTATAAAAATTAATTAAAATATTTTGATTTTAAATATTTTTCATATAAAAATTTAAAAAAATGTTTCCGTTTGTTTGACTCTTTATCTCCAATCCCTCTCTCTCTCATCCCAAAAGATATAACGGTATATTTGTTTGTCAATAAAATAGTGCAGTTAGAAAATCGATAACATTTTTGGTTAATTAGTGATGACAACAGGGACTCCCGAACATTAACAGCAATGGAGCTCATTTTTGGATAAACAAACATAAATTTAAAATAAGGGACGACACCAATCCACATGATATCCAAGAGCTTTTAACGCATCCCAAAATATTTTTCTAAGAACGACAATGGCAAGCTTTTTTGTTAATATTACCAGCTTATTTTGGCTTTATTTGTATGATCTGGAAACCAACGACAAGTAAATTCAGCAGTACAAAGCTACGTACCACACAGTTCATAACACATTGGATATGTTGCATTAACATGGTCATCTGAGGTGGACGTGCTGTGAACATGTCACTTAGATCGTGCGATTTATTTCCATCAAACATATTCTAAGAAGGGTTTAAGCGATAAGCCGCAGCGATTTTAGAGCCAAAATTGCACAAATTTAGGTCGATTTATGCGCCAGTTATGGAAAACCCTCTATCCAGAGAAGCAGTAGCGGGTGGAGGGTAAGGCCATTAACTTAGACCTTATTTTTTACAATACTCCGAAGAAAAAGCTAAAAGTGTTAATTTACAAGATATCGGTCTTAAATTTTGTTGGCCTCGTAGAAAAATCTTGGTTTTGGAAAGCTTTTGCCGCAAACCTATTCTAAACAGGGTTTAAGCGATAAGCCGCAGCGATTTTAGAGCCAAAATTGCACAAATTTAGGTCGATTTATGCGCCAGTTATGGAAAACCCTCTATCCAGAGAAGCAGTAGCGGGTGGAGGGTAAGGCCATTAACTTAGACCTTATTTTTTACAAAGCTCCGAAGAAAAAGCTAAAAGTGTTAATTTACAAGATCGAGATCTTAAATTTTGTTGGCCTCGTAGAAAAATCTTGGTTTTGGAAAGCTTTTGCCGCATAGGATAAATTATATCGTTACTTTTCTAGCTCGTATCGCTCATATCAATATTTTCTAGTTCCAGCCTATCGAAATCATTAAACATTACCGAAAAATAAGCAAAAACTAGTATGAGTTTTTAGTTCTCGGTCATAATATCTCGTTTGTAAATTGTTTTGGCCTGTTTAAAAATCATAATTCAATCATTCGTTATATTGGCTTTGGGGCGATATAAGGATTATCATAATACTTACAGCACGATTTGCCTTAATTCTTAAAACTTTTTTGCTTTTGACGAATATTTCTTTATCAGCAAAAAAAAATAGCACTAGCGAGCATTCTCTTCAAGTCTAAGAACCGGAAAAGATACTGGAGTCCAGATCTAAAGTATACGATGAATGCGGATGCAATTTGAAGTCAGATTTATGTAATTCTGCCATTGTTTTCATTGATTTGTGGCACTGTGCATTGTTTTGATGAAACAGAACTTTCGTTTTCTATAAATGTAGCAGTTTTTCACGATTTAGTTCTTCAAACGCTATGCTATCGCTGTTGATAATTTTCGTCTTTTCAAGACATTCGATTTATATAAGAGTTCCCCAAAATACTTATGCCACATCCTCGCGATTGACGCCGCATTTTTTGCGACTATTGCGTCTTCCCACGCTTTAAAGTCGGTTAATCATGTAATCCAGAAGCTCAAAGCTGAGCGTTATCACAATGACTTTTGAGAAATGCTAATGCCGAGGGTTGATAAGGCTAAAAAAACGTTTTTTTCTCCTTAATGCATTGTGGATTCCACGATCACATCATTACCTGATTTGGACTCAAAATATTTACAGAGCTTTAGAAGGAAATCATTGATACCAAGGTATCAATTTCATCTATTCAAAAACCCACATATGACGGGAAATATCATGTTTTGTTAATCGGCAATATGCGCAACGACCCCAAAGAGCTCGTTAATTTAATCTTTATAAATGTCGTTCAATATTAGACATTTATGTGGTAAGATCTTAGGGATCATCAACGTAGCCTGTATATGTACTTTTCTCAAACTTGTTGAGTTCATATCTTGCAAACCTCGAGGAATATTTAAACTGTAAGGTTTGAATTTCTTCTGAAGCTAGTGTGAACTACTTCGTGAGAAATATATAATGTCCTTGGTAAAGTCTATACTTTTTTCACAGAATATGTTTAAACGAAGGAAATCAAAAGCAGCGTAATCAACTTCGAATCAAATAATTATCTTGTATCTGGATAAAAAGCTTTCAACAATTGCTTTCCATTCCCTGCAAAAGCCTTCAACTCGCTCCAAGTTTTGTTTATTCTTGTCGCTTCTATGTCCAGCTGTCAATGCCAAGTATGGCTTGGGCGCCTTATTTTGCGTCTTCCTTATGATTCCAATCAATTTTATTTCTACTTACGTGAAACTGAGATCTTTGCATATCACGACCAATCCATTTCCTAATCCTCGTTCGTATTTCGTATAACTTTGCGGATGGTGTTTGCAAAAAACGGAGAATTCGACGAAAGGTGCGCTTAATAAAAAACAAGGAAAGTTTTAAGTTCATACCAAGCAGAGTTCCACGATTTAGAACTGTTTAGAATCACCGACCGGCTTTGTTGATACCACTCCGATAAACTTCTTTAGAACCCTTCGGTTGATCGGCTATTAAATGTGACCTTCAAATACAACTCTTTATTTTCAACTCTTTTTAGTTAAGAACAGTGAAGACGCCTTATGTTATTATACTACAAAGTTAAGCTGTAGTTTTTTTTCATTAAATTCCAAATAATATAGTCTTTTCCTTGAGCTCCCAATTGCTTAGAATAAAGATGTTATTGATGTTGTCTCATAAAATCACTGTTACGCCTTCCGGAGTACCTGAAAGTTTAGTTAAATGGGAATGGAGTCTGAAGAATAAGAATGACGTCTGAAGAACAGTTGCGAATCTTACAGCATCGATTATCCTCGACATGTCCCACTAAAGTTGTACGAAAAGCTTTTTTTACTGATTGCAGAACTGAACGATTTGAAGAAAATTATAATGAATTTGACGTGATTTTTAAAGGATCTCAAGAGAATTCGTCCCTGGTAACATAAGGATTCTTTTCGCGTCAGTGCAGAGCAAGTGGTCATTGGAAGCCACTTGTTCCATATCCAGGCAAACATGGCCCACTTACAACACTAAACGTTTAAAATGCTTGGTTACTCTACCTCGCCACAGACTCCGCAATCCTAACAGGTTATTGCGTTTGCGGCATGGCAGAAGACTTAACCTTCACATCGGAATATTCCGAAATATGTATGTTCCTGGAAGATAGTTGCGAATCTTATGGTATCAAAGACCTTTGACGAGCCAAGTAGGGTAGTTTTTGCTAGTTAACTACTACTACTACAGTAGGGAAAGGATCTCAAGAGAATTCGACACTGGTAACAGAGGAATATAGGCCTGTAGATTTTAGGTTTTAGGGGTTTAAGATCCTTTACATCGAAATATTTTTCTGAAAGGCAGTCGCAAACCTTACGGTAGGTTTTAGGGGTTTAAGATCCTTTACATCGAAATATTTTTCTGAAAGGCAGTCGCAAACCTTACGGTATCGGACGCCCTCGACAGGTCAAGTGACACTAGGGTTGTACAAAAGGCGTCCCTTGATTGTGGAACTGAACGATCTGAAGGAAAAGAGCGGTTATTATCATTAAGAAAGGAAATCAAGAGCATTCGACACTGGTAAAAGAATCGGTTTTCTTGTACATTTTGGTTTTCCATGTTTTGAGATCGATGTGATTCTAATTATTTCGCAAGTTTTCGGTATTGTTTGGAGCTTTACTGTCAATTTTATCAGATTTTTTAAGAAGTTAACTCTGTACTTGCCCAGATGTTTGATCACATTTGATATACCGCCTTGTCAAAAAGGTTTCGAAATCTTTGTTACTTTGATTTTATGATAAACGTTTCTTCACATCGGAAACTTGCGACATTTCTTGGAAAAGTTTTTTCAACTTCACCAATATTAACATCATTCCACAGTAATCGATCTATTCCCTATGTGTAGATAGTAGAAGATTATAGCGGACTAATATCACCAAATAAAGAGTGTAAGATTTATGAAAGGATTATTCGGTTTTTCAAGAAATGTTTAAAATTAAAGTGAAAAATCTCTCGAAATTTCCGTTAAAGCTTGACATTATTAATCCTCATTTAACAGCATCTAAACCCTTTTAATAATCTAAACAAAACTCCTAAAACTATGCTCTCATTTCGCAGGAAATATTATTCAAGAAATTTTCAATTTTCTTTATTATTTGCCCTTATTTTCAGTTCATAAAATTAACATACATTAGAAATATGTTGACATATTATGAAAAATACTTGTATTTATGCAATCTGAGCCAAAAATCTACAAATATGTAAACATATGACTTGCCCTGATGTATATACTTTTAATATTTGTTTACGATTCATATTTCTTAAAGGTGTTTTTTTTTCTTAACCACAATTCACATACGGTTTTTATTTTTATGGTTGTCATCATTTGTTTTTACTCGTACTACGATTTTTTTTTTTGTGGCAAGTGTATCATGAAGAGGTCGTTTGTTTTTCTATATAGATATTCTTAATTTTTCCAGTTTATGTTTTTATTATTGTCTATTGATAGTATGTTATAGATAGACCTAAATTTGTTGTAGGTATTTAGTTGGTGTCATTGTCTTTTTTACTTTTGAGTTTATGTATCAACGACATATGTAAGTGGTAAGAGGTGAAAAGGGGTGTAGGGAATTTGGGTATTGCAAAAATATTTGTAAATAGGTCGAAAAACTGTAACAAAGTTCATTTGGAGTAGATATACATAGATAGAAAATTTGGATGCTGTAAAAATGGTTACGATAGGATATAATAAAATTAAAAAAAAAAATAAAAATTATATAAAAAATTTAGTGAATTTGTTTTGAAATATAAAAAATATCTCTATGTAAAAGACAAAAGTCTTTTTTATATATTGTTTACACAATGGAAATAAGGTTAGTTTACTGTTTACACAATGTCAATATATTTTTTACACGGTTTAAAAAGTGTTAGTGGATTTTTATGCGATGTAAGCCATATTAAAATATTGTTTACACGATGTAATTAATTACACGCGAAATAAACCATATTAAAATATTGTTTACACGATATAGACAATGTTAATACATTGATTATACTATGTTAATAATATGAAAACATTAATTACACTATGTAAACAATTTAAATGCATTGTTTACATTGTGTAAATAATGTATTTATATTGTTTGTACTGTGTAACCAATGTTTATACGTTATTTACACAGTATAAACAATGTTCAAATATTATTAACCTTTTGAAAAGAGCTTGTATACCTTGTTTACACACATTATAATGTTAATACATTGTTTACACCATGCAAGCAATAGAAATAAATTTTTTGTACCATGTAAACAATGTTAATGCATTGTTTACACCATGTAAAAAAGATTAATACATTGTTTACACAATGCAAAAAGTGTTAATACATTGTTTTCACCATGTAAACAACTTTAACACATTGTTTACACCACGTAAACAATGTTTACACATTTTTTACGCCACGTAAACAATGTATACACATTACTTACACCTTTACACCATGTAAACAATTTTCTGTTTGCACTATGTAAACAATGGCGTTAGCACACTATGTATAAAATATAAATACATTCTTTACACAAAATAAAGAAAATAAAAACATTGTTTACACTATGAAAATAACTTTAATAAATTGTTTACACGAGTTAACATTCTTAAAATATTATTTACACTATGTGTTTTTAAGTTTTTTACAAAATGTTATCAGTAATTTTAAATTGTTCACACTATGTAAACAATGTTTATAAGTTGTTTACACAATGGAAACAATAATAATAAATTGTTTAGACAATCATAACATTATTATTACATTGTTTTCGCTGAATAAACAATGTTAATACAGAATTTATTGTCATGTAAACGATATCTACATATTGTTTACACCATGTAAACAATGGTAATACATTGTTTACACAATGTATACAATCTTAACACATTTAGTAATGTTTATACATTTTTTACATCAAGTAAACAATGTTTATGCATTGTTTACACCAAGTAAACAATGTTAATAAATAGTTTACAGAACGACAAAATTATTATAGCATTGCTCACACTATATAAACAATACTAATGCATTGTTTATACTGTGTATACAATGTAAATATATTGTTTACACCATGTAAACAATAGTTGTGCATTGTTTCCACAATGTACACAATCTTAAGACATTATTTACGCTATGTAAGTAATGTTTATAAATTTTTTACACCAAGTAATGATTATACAAGAAAACAATGATGATACGTTGTTTACACAATGTTAACATTATTAACACATTATTTACACTATGTAACCAAAGTTAAAGCATTGTTTACACTGTGTATACAACGTTACTACATTGTTTACACCAAGTAAGTAAGTGTTAAAACATTGTCCCAAACATCAAAAAACACAAATATAGTGTGTAAACAATGTTATTACATTGTTAACACTTAGTAAATAATGTAAATATGTACATTATTTTTAATATGTAAAAATATTTAAATACATTTTTTACACAATGTAAAAAAGTTTTATTCATTGTTTTACTATGTAAAAAATCTAAATACATTGTTTACACTATGTAAATATTGTAAATACATTATTTAATTATTATAAGGGAGTTGTTTACACATTGTAATTTAAGGGCATTGTTTACAAATTGTAAACAATTGTATTACGTTGTTTACAAAGTGTAAATAATTATAATACGTAGTTTACACTATCTTAACTTAACCAACTTTAAAACGTGATTTTAAAAATGTAATACTTATTTAAATTTTTTCATACTTATTTTTGAATAAATAAAAAATTACAAAAAAAATCAACCCCCGTTTTAGGTTTCTATCGAAATAAAATCTGGCGTCTTAATTATTGATTTTTTTATGCCCACAATACGGTAACTCTTTGTAAAATTGGTGTGTGCATCAAATAAGTAAAAAAAACAAAGAGCATAACAAAAACAAAACGGGAAAAAGAAGAAAACTAAGAATACAATAACAACAAACAAAATATAAACAAAACTAAAACGACAACAACAACAAGAGGAAGAACAAGACAGACGCCAAAATGAAAATTAACTGGACGAAACAAAAACAACAATAATAACAATAACAGAGCAAAGATAGGAGATAGAGAAAGTAAATACAACTTAAATTAACTGTTAGAAGACCAAAGATAAAAAGGGTAGTTGTGAATGAATAGATTGAGTCAGCGTCTTCTTATAAAGGGGGGTATTAATACAATTCATGCTACTTAAAGAACCAGTGGGTGGCTGGGGAGTTTGGAGTAGTTTATGATGTGTTGTTCTTTGCCTTAGCGGTTGCTAAGTAAAAAGCAATAGGAAGCAAAAGAGATACAACTTTAAAAACAAAATAAAACTGCAGCAAAAGCAACAATAAAACAAACAAAAAAACAAGAAACCGAAAGGTATAATAAAAATGAAAGAAAAAAAAAAATTAAAGGGATTTTTATTAAATAAAAAAGAAAACACACTCACTTGCATTCGCAATCAAACACACGCACAAAAGCTTGGTGGCTGCAAAAAAAACGCAGACTCCAGACAGATTCAATTAATGTCTGTCTGCCGGGGATGCTGAAAAATTTAGGTATACTTTTTCACTGGAGTTCAATTTAATTTTTATTTACAGCACATTTTTAATTATTTTAAATTTGTTTGGTATTTCTTTTGTCTTCAAACTTAATTTATTCATCGGCACTAGGAATTTGTTTATTGTAGATTTTTTTTATTTTTTATACTTCACTTTTTTTTGTTGTTTCTATTGTATTTCACCTGTTTATTTTTTCATTCCTGTAAAATATTATCTTTAATTTATAAAAATCCACTTAATTCACAATTATTTTTGTTTATATTTTTTATCAACAAATTTCTATTTAATTAAAACGCGCTAACCATAGAAAATTCTTATTTTCCAACTCTTTTTTTGGCGAGAAAATTTTTTTGTTTTTCCACTTGGCTTGTTTTAATTTTGAAGCTTTGTATTGCCAGATTTCTGACCTCTTTTAGGGGTTGAAAGGTGGGAATTCATTGTTTCAAATACAACTCTGTTATGTTTCATTTCATTGTGTAGCGGCACTGAAATGAAGAGCACTGCCAGCTTGAAATATTGTAAAAGAGCTGTTAAAAGCGTTTTGTTGAAAATATTTTAATATTAAAAAGTTGGATTTAAAATTTTTAGAAGTTCTTTTATAGAAAATAAAAATTGTTTAATATAAATATCGATGTAATTACTGTGAGCGTCAAAATAAAATTGACACATAAATAATTTATGAAAAGTAGTTTAAAAAAATTAACTTTATATTGTTGCGTCAATTTCAAGTCAACACACCTCGATTTTTTACTAGCTTGAACAAAAATTGAATTATTTTTGTCAGGAAGGTCGGAGAATGGATGAAAAATACTTTTGTTTATTCATATGTTGATTTTGTCAAAAAAGTTGAAGTATCGAAATACTTACTAATCTATGGATAACCAGCAAAAGTGCAAGTAGTTCTTAAAAAAATAAACCCAAATTTAGTTACTATAAAGCAATTTTGTAACTATAAAGCTTCCGAATTTTATTCGGATCAAAAAGGGGTTTCTTGTAAAACATAATATTTTGCCTAATAGCCGATTCACACGATACTATTTTTGTTGTTTTCGATGTTGAAAACTCTACCGTTCACACTTCAAATATTTGACAACTATCTCGTTTTCGTATTTTTAAACACTTTCTACAGTAAAAGTGTATAAACTTTTTTTGCATCATTTAACTTAAGATTATTTTTTAATATTTCCTCAATATCTTAATTTATGTTTATGTTTTTATGTTTATATTTATGCTTTTAGTTTTTAATATCATAGTTGTTAAAAACTGTACAGTGTCTCATGTGAAATATATGAGTTTTGAAAACTCGTACATAGGAAATTTAAGTTTTGTATGTTAGAACTTAAGTTTTGATATTGTTTTGGTTCGAAAACTATTTAAACAAGTTTTCGAGCTTAATGGGAGCTTAAAATTAATAAAATGGTTTAAAAACAAACTTTCGGTCAAGCCCGACTATACGATACCCTTCACCACTAAGATCAAAGGTGTTTTTTTTTTCTGTATAAAGACAAATATTAGCTAAATTTTGCCATCATACATTTTCTCAAAACTTATATATTTAAGCTGGTTCCGTCATTTGGACTTATATGAGGGCTAGAGTCAAATGTGACTCGGTTATCTCGAAACTTGGCAAATTGATTACAGTTGCTACAAAAATTATGTATGCAAAAAATAAACTTAAAATTCTCATTATCTTCATTTACGAGCGTTTTAGTGATTTTTGTATCATTTAGTGTGTTTTTAAAGAAGAGAGCTATGGACCGATTTTGTCGAATTTCAATAGCCATGTCAAAAAAGTTGTCTTTTTTTACATGCTTATATTTTATTATTGAATCTTTCTAAAAAGAAAATAACAATAAGTAATCAAATCTTAATCTAACGGAATACTATATAGAGGTTGCCAAAGCAACTCTATTGAAAAGTTATTAGAATTAAATTAAAAAATGATCTGTGCCAAATTTCATCAAATTATCTTTAGAATTGCGACCCGTAGTTTGATTAGAATTGCGATCTGTAGTTTGATTACAAAGTTTACATGGGGGTCCAGCCAGCCAGACGGACGGACGGACTGACATCGCTAAATCGACACCGAAAGTGATTCTATTGGTATGCTAAGACAAATATTTCTATGCGTTACATACATCAGCACAAACTTGTAATGCCCTTTCCACCTATGGTGGTGAAGGGTATAAAAAAATGTACATATAACTTTAAAATATCTTCATGAATACACACAAAATGGACATATTGTTTAATATTTTGTTAGATAGCATTGAAGCATTTTATAATGATTTCGTTAGTTTTTGTCTTTGAAATCTCTTCTAGCAGTTGCTCAAATATTTTCAATTGGGTTGAGATTAGGACTATGAGGTCGAATAGAAGTTAAATTTGTTCTAATCTGTTGTAAATAACGACATTTAAACTTACAAGTTTTTCAATGAATTATTTTCATTCATAAATTTGCAATAATATAGAAAACATTTCGTTAAAAAAAAAATTACTAACTATATGGTTCTTTGGGCGGGCTTTTTCGAATCGAATTTTTTAATCAGAGGTGTCATATAAACTAAGTCGATTTTAAAATTTCTCGGTTTTGAAAACCAATATTTGGTTTATTTGGTATCATGAAACCAAGTCGGTTTTGTTATTATTGATTTCAAATCAAACAAAATGTTCGAATCAATTGTTTATATGTAATTTACTTTAAAATTTTTTGAAAACATCAAAAATCGAAAAAAAATAAAATTAAAATTATTAAAGAAAATTGGTTTAAGAAAAATGTTCATAACAAATGTGCGATTTAAGTGGTATAGAGGTATAAAGCAATGGAAGACATTTGGTCAAGTGCAGCTTTTACCCTTTTACAAAGTTTTATCATATTTTCGAAAAGGGACTACACATGGGTCCTTTTATTTTTGTAGCTGATCCAAACTCGATCTAAATTTTTGTTCTGTTGTTTTTTGTTAGGTAGCGTTACGGAATTTTCTTTTTTTTTGACCCCCAGAACATAGAATAAATAAATACCTAGAAAGTCAACGAAATGTCAAAGTACACTTGGGACATGTCAAAAGTACGGATCAGTAATATGGTATCGGTAAGCTTAAAAAGAGCTTTTACTTTTCTTAATGAATATAAACAGTTGTACAAAAAAGTATGATATGATGGGACACAAATTTTCTTCAAGATTTTTTCAGTAATTTTAGGAAATATTCTTAAGAAATTCATCTTTTAAGGTATAGAATGAGTTTTACTTGATTTTAGGATAATTAAAATGTATAAACAATCTTTTATTTTAAATTTCATTCATTTTTTTAATACCAAAAATTGCAGCCCTACTTGCTCAATATAAATTAAGCAAAACAAAAAATAGAATGTCGAAAGAAAACAAAATAAAAAAATTTTCAGTTTGTAAAAAATAAAAAGTGTTTCTACATTAAAATAATGTTAAAATATTAAAAAAAATAACATTTTATGTGTGCAATTTACAACAGTGCGTTTCATTCAAAATTTCGCGGAATTATTCAAACAAAATTTTGAGTGCAAAAAGCTTTTCTGTTTGTTAAAAAAGCTTTTATTTCGTGTTCGTGTGATTTAGTAGAATACTAAATTTTAGTGGATCAGCTGACGACCTTCTATATATTCTTCTATGCCCCAGAAGGCCTAATTTTCAAAAATATCTTGTTAGTGGATCCATAAATTGACAAGCCATCGCTGGCCAATAACACTTAAGTTTTATATACATAGATCAAATTTAAAATTAAATATGTTAACTGTAAGCTAACAGATTTAATCAATAATATTGATTTCTGTCACACATTAAATCAATAGAAATTGTAATTCGAACATATCAGCTATAGTTATTTACACAAAAAGTAAACTGACTGATTCATCGTCTCTCAAAACAGTTAAAGCCTGAGATATATAATTTGGATAATTTATACCTTTAGTAATTTGTGATCTTCAAAAGAATTTAAGTTTTTTTGGAAATTCTTTCGTTTAAATATGTATTAATAAGTACAAATTTTGCCTTTATGGAAAATAAAAAAAACATTCCCATTACTGAAATAAGCACTAGCATTAATAATATGGCGTTTTTTTTTAAGTCTACATCGTCAACACTATTTCCATTTGACTTTAGTTTCTCTCTAGAATTGTTCGTGGCGGGTCGTGTTCTTTTTGGTACAGAAGAAAAGAAAAAAATATAGAAAAAACAACAAAAGCTATTTTGCGTATATAGAAAAAATTAATTGACCATTGGAAATTAAGTAAAGAATTTTTCGCTAAAAAACAAAGGAATTTCAATAACCGGCTTATTTTTATATTAATTATAAAAGGAAATTTGTGATTATAAAATGGTCGTAGTCGAGCATGATAATGTTTTTCTTTTCATACCAAATATAATTGGTGAGTAATTAAAGGAAAAGTTTGATACCTAAATATATAATTGAAACTTTTTAAACAAAAAACCACAAGATTTTATTTGTATAAAAATGGACAACATATGGAAAATGTCAATTAATACAAAGGTGGTGGTGGTGATTGTTTAAAAATCAAATAATGTTTTATGATTTGGATTTTAGTTGAGATGCTAATTCAATTAGTGGCGTCCGGACACAACTGAAAACATTGAGGGGTTGTTTCTTGTATACGTTCTCTGTATACCCTTAAATCTTATTGATTTATTTGGTTTTCGTTCATAGAATTTGCAATTTATTTGTCTTGTATATCATATTGATTTATGTTTCTTTGACTTTTTAGGTTATTGCCGCATTTTCTTGGCTTTAATTGCGTTTTGGTTTATGTCCACCAATTATCTGGTGGCCGGTTGGTGTTATGCAATAAGCGCCCTATTAGATGCCGTGGACGGACATGCTGCCCGCGCCTTTAATCAGAGTAAGTATTACCTACCTTTGCTAAGTACTTAGATAGGTATAAGTATAAAAAGTTTTCTTATCTTCCGAACTGAATTATATATTGCTTTTAAAAGGCCGGCAGGTAATCAGTCAGAAAGCGCCTTTATACTTTCATAGCAGTTATCATGTTTATGGATTTGTTTGTTGTTAAATTAATTGCTAAAAAGTTATTTTAAGGTCTACAAATTTTGATAATTATATGCTAATAAACATTGTAATAATAAATGTAAAAGTTATGTATATGAAAGCATATACCAGTATGTTTTACAAATTCGTGTTGATACAATAACCTTTATAGGCCATGATAGAAAGTTATATTGTTATAAAGCGAGCAATTTCATAATTGGAATGTTCAATTTTAGAAGAGTTCTTGCTAAGTTCAAGGTTCAGTTCTAGGTACAGGTTTTTGGTTCAGTTCTAGTTCAGATCTAGTAGTTACAGTTAGCTCTAATTCAGTTCTAGTTAAGTTCTAGTTCTGTTCTAGTTCAGTTCTAGTTCAGTTCTAGCTAAGTTCTAGTTCTGTTCTAGTTCAGTTCTAGTTCAGTTCTAGTTCAGTTCTAGTTCAGTTCTAGTTCAGTTCTAGTTCAGTTCTAGTTCAGTTCTAGTTCAGTTCTAGTTCAGTTCTAGTTCAGTTCTAGTTCAGTTCTAGTTCAGTTCTAGTTCAGTTCTAGTTCAGTTCTAGTTCAGTTCTAGTTCAGTTCTAGTTCAGTTCTAGTTCAGTTCTAGTTCAGTTCTAGTTCAGTTCTAGTTCAGTTCTAGTTCAGTTCTAGTTCAGTTCTAGTTCAGTTCTAGTTCAGTTCTAGTTCAGTTCTAGTTCAGTTCTAGTTCAGTTCTAGTTCAGTTCTAGTTCAGTTCTAGTTCAGTTCTAGTTCAGTTCTAGTTCAGTTCTAGTTCAGTTCTAGTTCAGTTCTAGTTCAGTTCTAGTTCAGTTCTAGTTCAGTTCTAGTTCAGTTCTAGTTCAGTTCTAGTTCAGTTCTAGTTCAGTTCTAGTACAGTTCTAGTTCAGTTCTAGTTCAGTTCTAGTTCAGTTCTAGTTCAGTTCTAGTTCAGTTCTAGTTCAGTTCTAGTTCAGTTCTAGTTCAGTTCTAGTTCAGTTCTAGTTCAGTTCTAGTTCAGTTCTAGTTCAGTTCTAGTTCAGTTCTAGTTCAGTTCTAGTTCAGTTCTAGTTCAGTTCCAGTTCAGATCTAGTTCAGCTCTAGTTCAGTTCTAGTTCAGTTCTAGTTCAGTTCTAGTTCAGTTTTAGTTCAGTTCTAGTTCAGTTCTAATTCAGTTCTAGTATAGTTTTTAGTTTAGTATTTTAAGCTTCAAGTCAAGTTCAATATGCATTTCTGAATGAGTTCCATTTAACGTCAATTACGAACAAATTCTAATAAATTAAATTCTTTTCCCATAACTTCTTACCTCGTTATGATAATTGTTTCTTTGTATTCTGTCATAACATTTTTATTTCAATTATTTATTTAAATTCTTATTATAGCTATTCATTTGTTTACATTTTATTTTTTGCTAATTGACGTCATTTCTTTTTATTCATTTTATAAGCTTTTCTATTATTATTGTTGTCTATTTTCTTTCTTCGCTCAGTGTTTTCTTAACACTTTTTGTTTTTGTTTTCTTTTCCCATAGTAATCAAACAAGTGAAAAAACAGTTGTTTTTATTAGATACTTATGTTTTGTTTTTACTTTGGCAAATACAAATGCACTCTCATGTCACAGAGATGTGACTTTACTATTTAGTGCAATTGCACTCTTGCAGTGTTACCATATTTTATACAGATGAAATTTCTTAAAGAAATGTCTAGAGGATAAATAAAATTGAATTAATAAAATTGTTAAATTGTGTAGATATTTTCGTGCATTTTCATATTTAAGAACAAATTTTTATAAGCTCGAATATAGTTTGATTTACTGAAACCCAAGACCTGAAAATGTTGGTTTCATGAGTCGGTAAAATTAAAACCGAAACGTTGACAAATAGTCGTTATTTACCATTTTTCTAAAATGTTCTCCATTTATTGATTGTGTTTTTCTTTCTTTTAGGTACACGCTTTGGCGCTATGTTGGATCAGTTAACTGATCGCTGTGGTACAATGGGACTTTTGGTTACCTTAAGCTACTTTTATCCCTCTTATATGTTTTGGTTCCAGCTCTCAATGGCCATAGATGTAGCCTGCCATTGGCTGTACATGCAAACGTAAGTTAAAAAGCTAAAATATAAAATATTAGCTGCTGAATCAACTTATTTTAATACTAAACTTGGCGCCCACTACACCAGGGGGAATTTGTCAGGTATCTTTAAGCCCTGTCAGATAGGATTTACTAGATACTAATAGGATTTACTGGGGTTTTTAACTAGGATGCTATAGACTTGTCAATGAGTGTAATGTCTTCCTCACAGAAATTTTTGCAACCAATTAATCTCAAATTGCATAGCTAGTGGGATAGTGAGGTTTCTTGCTTGAACGAGATATCAGGAGGTCGTATAGACTTGCTGATGTGCATAGCGTTTTCCAGGCAGAAATTTTAGCAACAGAGTTAATCTTAAATAGCATACATATATCGACAGCCAGACAGCACTTAGTGCTTTACAAGGACATATTATTTCATCTAAACTATCTAAGGATTGTAAATTATCTTAAATGGACCTATCGGCCAAGTACAGTAATAGACTCTTCTGGTTTCCTGGCTATTGAGGCATCAGTGTTCAATCCAAACCTAATTGGATCAATATTGAAATCTCAAAAGCCTGGTCAACATGGCCAAAATTAGATATGTGTAGGGCTAATCTTAGAAGATACCTACGTTGACTGGTAGTTGTTGTAAGCTTCATTGTGGAGCTCTGTTTTTTTATTACTAATAAGTTACTATTTTAGTACCAATTTTATTATTTTTCCTATTACTATTTTTTCCTACCTTTAATTTTGGGTGGATCATAATACCCCATTATATCTACTAGCTAATGTGACAATCTTTCTGATCTTATACTAAAGTTTAGTGATTGAAAGTGTTTTGAAAACTTTGTATATTCAAAATATTTATAATAATTTGATTTACCTTTTTTTATCAAAATAGGAGCGTTGTTGTTGGCAAAACATCCCACAAAGCCACAGATTTAAGTGAAAATATTGTAATGCGTTTGTATTATCAAAAGGATATCTTAACATTCATGTGCTGTGTCAATGAAGCATTTTATATCAGTCTTTATGTATTGCATTTCACCTCGGGACCAATACGTAAGTGCGAGTATTGTTTTCAAATTTAAATATTTTTTTTAATTTTAAATTTTTTAATACATTTTTCAGTCTTTGGTGCATCACTTTTCAAAATGGTTGCCGTAATGACAGCACCATTTGCTATTTTGAAGTCCTTAATCAGCTGCATGCATGCCTATGTGGCCAGCATTGATTTGGCCAATGTTGATAAGCGTGAACGTTTGGAAAAACAAGCCAAAGAGGCCAGCAAACGTTCGGAATAATTCAACAACAAAAAGAAATATTCCTTATTATATAGCCAGTAAGTTAAACTAAATGAAAACAAAACAAGAAAAATATGTGGCTTGGATTCCACATAATATCACGAAAAATTCCAATTAATTAATTTATTTATTGTGTGTATAAAAAAGAAATGAAATTTTTTATAAACCTAATTCTTCTTTCCTTTAGCTGTGTATGTAAAAGATCAATTGCGAATCAAAGTTCTTGGGAAACAGATTTAAAACAAGCTTTAGACAAATATATTGTTGCCATAATTTATAGTGGAAAAGTTTCCCGAGATATTTTGTTTAATAATAGATCTTTTTCTATATTGTTATTTTTCTTTCTTTTTTTATTATACAAATTTAATTTTGTAGTTATTTCTTTGTAAAACTTTTTTTTATTATTTCTAATCTCTAATTTATTTTAATTGTAAAAATTATTTTAGTTTTAATCATTATTTTAATTTTAAACATTTATTTTAATTACTAAGTAGTGAAAACAAATCAACAAATTATAATGAATTTGTATTTTATTTAAACTGAAGGATGATTTTTTTTTACATAATTTTGAAAATTTTTTAAAGAAAAGGTTTTAAAATTGTCGTCTAGTCTTGTAGCTAAAACAAATTAAGAAAGAGCTAAAAAAAGTATTGTGCAAAGAAAATATCTTAACTAATTGTTAAAAACTTAAATTATTTTATTATAAAGAAATTTTTAAGCGTTTTTAAGCCTAAAAACTGAACGAAAAAAATGTATACAGAAATAAATATACTCTATGTGCAAAAACTAAATAAATGTCTACCAAAATTCGAAACAATTATATTTTTTAATTATTTATATTGAATAATATCCTTTACACTGATTTTCATTTCAAACTGAAACGAGAAGGAAACAGATACATGTGGAATTACCAACTTTCCTTTCACTTAACTGAAAATTTTATGGGATCAATCTGTTCACACTGCCGATGGTTTCGTATACCTTCTCGCCTGACCTTGGCACAGTGCAATAAGTAAATCGAGTGGAATAATTTCGTTGAGTCCCTTTGTTCCTTGTAGGAATAAGATAAATGTACCTTTTAGCTATAAATAGTTCACATATTTATTGTTTATTTAACTACTGACTTTGTTTCATATCATGGTGGTTGTGCCATGTTTAATATAATTTGGGTATAATTTATTTATATTTTACTTTTAAACGATTTTATATTTCATCTGCTTTAAGAACTGTAACGGTTTGTTAGTTCTTTTATATATGAAACACCCTGTTGCCGGAAAACTCTTCTTTCACTAAACATACACCCTCATTTGACAATTTTTTCCTAAACAGCTGTTATTGTTTTCATTTCTTTCGCAATTTTTTTTTCGTCTCATTGTATTATAACATTTCTTGCAGAATTTACACAAAAGTTTTTAAAATATCAATTAAAATAAGTTATTATTGCAATATATTCGATTTCAACAGTCTGTGGTCGTTAACTATTTTATAAAAATGCTTTCACATTTTAAGGATATACTGAAATACAGTATACAATACGCCTGTGTGACCCACTGCTTTTTTGAATATATTGGAGACTTTGTAGTGGTAAGTAACTACTTTTGTTGACCCATATAAATAAATTAAAAATATTTTTAGTGTATAAAGTAAAATAACAAAAAATTTATAAAAAAAATATTTCATTGCAAGAAATTTGTTTAAAGAACATAAACATTGCAGCAGAGTTGTATAAAAGAGTACTCAAATCCTAAACCTACTGCTTAGAACTAACGTAACGAACTTTACTATCGTGACAATAACAATCCCCATATAATATTTTCTGTTATATTACACTCAAACCTAATATATTCTTAATCTCTCTTTCAGTGCAGCGGTCCCTCTATGGAACCCACACTCTACTCCAACAACATTTTACTCACCGAAAGAATATCAGCCCGATTCCACAAACCCAATCGTGGCGATATCATCATAGCCGTTTCTCCCACCAATCCCGAGCAGTATATCTGCAAGCGTATTGTTGGCTTGCCCGGTGATAAAGTTACATTTGATGAACCACTACCAACAACACCAAAAGTACAAGAAATCAAAAATGTTGAAGTTACTAAACCAAATACTGCCTTCGTACAACCTCTTGTCAAAGATTATATACCCAGGGGTTTTGTATGGATCGAGGGAGATAATGAAGCTAATAGTACTGATTCAAGATATTACGGGCCAATACCTTTGGGACTAATCAAGAGCAGGGCTGTGTGTAGAATATGGCCTTTAAGTGAAATAAAGTTTTTATGAGATACGGAGAAAGGGAAGGAGAGAGAGAAGGAAAAGAAAGGGATTTAAGCAAGATGTTGCTCGTAAATGATGAATTGTCGAAATAATGCAAAAAATAAATGATTACAAGTTTGTCGTTATAAAGAAAAAAAAATTGTTTTTGTATTAAAGAACTATTTACATAATGTAAAATAAATCATTTAAATAATGTAGAAAATGTATCAGAACCTCTTGATATTCTGAACAACTACCAAAGAATATTTAAATTCCTTTCACTTAGCCTACTTGTACATTAGTCAGGTTTTGCTTATCAAGTATTGAATTTGTATGAGAAAAAACTGAAAGAATTAAAATTGAGCAAACCTGACCGTACTATCAAGTTCACGAAAATTTTGAAAATTTGTATGAAATTTAAGGAAAATAAAATGAAAACTGATGAAGAAAATGTTTATGTGTGAAATGCAGGTTCAACAGAAATTTAAAGAAAAACTGATCAAGTAAACCTGATTCGTGTGAAACGGGACTTACAAAATTTGTTTCAGTAATTTGTCAATAATAGCTCATTCGCATTAAGCTCGACAACGAAACAATAAGTAGTTTCGGCTTAAAACAATATAGAGAACTTAAGTTTTCACATACAAAATGAAAACTCCTTGTGTGTAAGTTTTCAAAGAAAACTTATTTGAAAACGTTTTAAATGCCAATACAATACTGAGTTGATTCCTTTTATTACAACTCTAATGTAGAAAAATAAGGAAATAACATAAAATAAATGTCAATTTAAAATAAAAAATGTAAAAACGAACATTTTATTTATTTATTTATTTATTTATTTCATTTTTGTAATATTCAAAGCCACATTTGGCCAATTATGAAAAATTTCAAAAATAGTTTTATTATTGTAATAAAAAATGTATTATTTTAATGTAATTAATAAATAATTAAGTGTTTGTCTCTTGTTTTCGAAAGAAAAGCGCGAGTGAAAAATTCATTTCTGCCGAAAACGTAATAAGTGTCAAATTTGGAAAATGTGAACTGTAGAGTTTTCGATGGTGTTTTCATAGGCCTTTCTAATTATAAGACCTAATTCTGTCATTATACAAACCAAAGACTCTATAATATTAAGATGTTGCACTTCCATACAATGACTTGCCGTATGGTCGTTTTGAAAACTCCATAAAAAAAGGCGATTATCCAATGAGAGAAAACTAATGCGCACACACATGCTCATGAAATGTATATTTGTTTGTGCGTTTATGTGTTTTTCATTGTTCTTCATCCACTTAATTTCACATTTGACAGAAAAAAATGTATGGAGTTCAATATATTTATATTATATTGTCTTTATACAAACGTTTTCTGAAATATATTTAAGATGTGTCTGTCATTTGGCGTTAAATGGGAGCTTGGGTCATATGTGCACCGATTAACTTAACAATTTGATTAGAGTTTATACAAAAATTATGTGTGAATAAATATAAACATAAAACAATTATTACTTTAGATTTACAAGCGATTTTGTGATGTTCGTTAAATTTAAGTAGGTTTTGTATTGAAGCTATGGTCAAATATGAACCGATTTTGTATAAGCTACATCTTTCATAAAATTTATCAAAATCTACATTCATCACCATAAACTTATGACACACCGATAGCGGTGTAGAATATTAATTCTACAAAAAAAAATATATTAAATATTTTTGTACGAAACAACATTTCTCTAAAAGTTTTCCCTTACTTTTCCCAAAATTTGCAACTAAGTAGGAAAAATAAACAAAGATCTACTCTGAACATACCTTCAAGTAAATATACATATACTGAACATACTCTTTATTTCATTTTTCATGGTAATCAATTTTGACATCTGCACATTTTCTTCGTTCTTGCAGCAAAAAACAGTGAGACGTTCCTACAAACTCTGGAATTTTCTTAAGAAATTGTGTTGAAATAATAATTAAATTAACTTAACTGAAATAAAACCATTTAATAATGGCATCCATAAGTTTGTTGAATCCAAAAGCTGAATTTGCTCGGGCCGCCCAGGCTTTGGCCATTAATATTTCTGCTGCCAAAGGCTTGCAGGATGTGATGCGTACCAATTTGGGACCCAAAGGAACAATGAAAATGTAAGTTATTTACGAATTTTTTGTGTAAGTAATATAAGGAAGAGTGTTTATAAGAGCTAGGAAGCGGTTTTGTTTTATTATATGGAAGTATTTGGAGCATCTGGTGTTTGAGACATCACGGGGTGTCGGCATTTGTTAAAAGTGAGGTTAGATTGACAATTGTATGTGTCATCAGTGGTTGCATTGTATAGACAGTGTTGTAAAGTGATAATATATTGATTTAAGCTTAAAGTGGCTTAAAGTTTGTTTTTGTTAATTTGGAATTTAGACAACAGATGGTAAATCTGTAAGCAACATTTGGTGATCAAGATCATTTATGTAGTATATTTTATATAAAAATTTATAAAAATAAAATATTGATATTTTATTTTTATAAATTTTCATCTAAAAAAGGTTCACAATCGTAAATTTTTTACGCGTTTTATTTTTTTATGAGCAGTAATCCCCCATCCCCGGATTTATCCTAAAACCTGATGGTTCTTGGACTGAATCTAGCCCTGAGGACTATTGACTATCGATTCTTCATAGTATTTTTGCTAGCTGCCTCCATGGGGGCTTCACTCCTAGTGGGTGGAGGGAGGTAAGAGTGATTTTCATTCCTAAAGCAGGGAAGGCTAGTCACTCTAAACATAAAGATTTTAGACTCAAATTCTTAGGCAGCAGATTCCTTGCTGACCTACAGGATCTACAACAGTGCATGTTGATTGATATTGTAGGGTTCATCACGGGTCTCAACTGGCCTAGATAGGGTAGTCTTCTCTACAACTTTCTGCTATCTTTTCTCTTTCTCTATCTTCATTCTTTCTTTTCTCCTTCTCTAGTAAAGGATCACAATGGACCCCTGGGGTCTCCCAGAAATTTAAAACTCTGTCTCTCAAACTAGAACTTTCTTGCTAGAAATTTTGATATTTTTCACTTGATCTTGACATAAGACAAAAATTTGTTATCACGAAAATTTTTTAAATAGGAAAACTTTTATGTTTTTAGAGTATTTATATGTTTTTTCTAAGTCTGCTACATTTGCAGGATTACAGGTTTGCAAATCGCTTTTTATCTTAAAATTGTGCATTTTGTATTTTTTTTTTTAAAATTGTGGTTCTATATTAGCGCAAATATCCTGTAAATTATCTTAAACTCTTAATAATTTATTATATATTGAGCGCTATAGAAATATTGGTTAATTTAATTTAAATATGGTAGTTAAACGATTCACCAATATTTGGAACCATTTACCAACAATTTTAGATAACTCAATCTGTTTTATATTTGAATATACAATAAGTAAATTCCTTCAAAGTTACAAATCATGTTATTTTAGTTGCACTGTAGCCTATAAATTGCTGTAAACTTTTAGCAGTTTATTATAAATATTGTGCTATACAAAAAGATTAATTTAATTTGAATGCGGCTTAATCAATGGGTCATTATTCGGAACCATTAATCGATAAATGCAAAACTTTGAAATCAAATGATTTTTTTCTCATAGTTACTTTTCAATTGCACTATAGCCTGTAAATTGCTGTAAAACTTTAGCAAGTTATTATAAATATTGTGCGAGATTAAAAAGATTAATATAATTTGAATGTGGCTTAATCAATATGTCACTATTCGGAACCATTAATCGATAAATTTTAAAAATTTCATAATTCAATAATCTGTAACATAAACTTTATCATTACAATATTTTTGAAACTGCTCGTTTTTCTGCAATTAATTTACCTCTTAAACAGACTTTAACATATTACTTTGTTACGTATATAACCTAAAAATTGCTTAGAATCATTAACCTTTTTTTATAAATGTTGCGCCATATTAAAAAGTTTAATATAATTTGAATATGTCCTTAGTGAATTAGGACATTGTTCGGAACCATTAAACAATAAATTTATTAATATATATTTCATACTATTATTCGCTCAATAAAGATTTATTGGTCGTTAGAATATATTTTTGCATTCCTATGAATTTCGAATCGTTCCTTCATTCCCCTGGCTGACTTTTTTTTTATCTTATTTTCATGATTGTACATTGTTCAACGATATTAATAAAACTAAATTCATTCAGTCATTTTTTTATTAAAATTGATCATTCCCCTGTGTATGTTTATAATGATCATTTCAATTTAGAAGGTGCTTTACAAGTTTTTGAATTAAAATTTAAACATGTTTTGAATGTTTCCTCATTCCTCTTTTCTTCTGGAAAAATTACACCTAGAAAACGACCTCTTCTTAAAATGTTTATAATTTTGATATGCTCTAATTTAATATTTTCAAAGTTCTATGCCAATTTTTAAGATATTATAACTTTTATGCCGTATAAAAATGCTAACTTTATTTTTAAACTACTCCCTATTTTCAGGTTGGTCTCCGGTGCTGGCGATATTAAAATCACCAAGGACGGTAATGTTTTGTTGCATGAAATGCAAATTCAACATCCCACTGCCTCTATGATTGCTCGTGCCAGTACTGCTCAAGATGATTCAACTGGTGATGGTACCACCTCTACTGTTCTCCTAATCGGCGAGCTTCTTAAACAGGCCGATATCTTTTTGGCTGAAGGTTTACATCCACGCATTGTCACCGAAGGCTTTGAAAAGGCTCGTGAACAAGCATTGGCTGTTTTGGAGACCATGAAGGTACCAATTGAAGTTAATAAGAAGAGCTTGGCTGAAGTAGCCAACACCAGCTTGAAAACCAAAGTCCATGTTAGTTTAGCCGATCTTCTTACCGATGTCTGTGTTGATGCTGTCTTGGCTATTCGCAAGGATGATAAGCCCGCCGATTTGCATATGGTTGAAATCATGGAAATGCAACACAAAACTGCCACTGATACTTCTTTGATTAAGGGTTTGGTTATGGATCATGGTGCCAGACATCCCGATATGCCTAAGCGTTTGGAAAATGCTTACATTTTGACTTGCAATGTCTCTTTGGAATATGAGAAATCTGAAGTTAACTCTGGTTTCTTCTACAAGACCGCCGAAGAACGTGAGAATTTTGTTAAGGCTGAACGTGAATTCATTGATCAGAGAGTAAAGAAAATCATTGAATTAAAGAAAAAGGTATGCGATGGTACCGAAAAATCATTCGTGGTCATTAACCAAAAGGGTATCGACCCCATGTCTTTGGATGCTTTGGCCAAGGAGGGTATTATGGCTTTGCGTCGTGCCAAGCGCCGTAATATGGAACGTTTGGCTTTGGCTTGCGGTGGTATTGCCATGAACTCTTTTGATGATATGGATGAATCTCATTTGGGCTATGCTGGTGTTGTCTATGAACACACCTTGGGCGAAAACAAATACACCTTTGTGGAGGAATGCAAAAATCCCCAATCGGTCACCATACTCATCAAGGGCCCCAACAAACACACTATTGTCCAAATTAAGGATGCCATCAGAGATGGTTTAAGAGCTATTAACAATGCTATTAATGATAAGGCTGTTGTTCCTGGTGCTGGTGCCTTTGAAGTTAGAGCCTTCAATCAATTGATGAAATACAAAGACACTGTCAAGGGTAAAGTACGCTTGGGTATTCAAGCTTTCGCCGAAGCCTTGTTGGTTATTCCCAAAAACTTGGCCATTAACAGTGGCTATGATGCTCAAGATACTATTGTTAAGTTGACGGAGGAGGATCGTCTCAATCCCGATCCCGTAGGTTTAGATTTGTCCACCGGTGAAGCCATGAAACCTGCAGACTTGGGTGTTTATGATAACTACAATGTTAAGAAACAAATCTTGAATTCCTGCTCTGTAATTGCCAGCAATTTGTTGCTGGTCGATGAAGTTATGCGTGCTGGTATGACCAGTCTTAAGGGTTAGTTTTCTTTCCCTAACAGGGAGAAAACTTCTACAAGTATTGAATTGAAATAAAAAAAACACCCGCTTATCTAACATTTTACTTTATTTTCTTTCCTTTTTTTCATTTCTTTGTTTTAACAAACTTTGTCTCACATTTTGTTGCTAATTCGTTTTATAGTCATTTAAGACATTTTCTATGTTGATTTATTTAATTCACTTTCAAAAGTCTAGGGTTTAAAAATAACACTCATTTCTAAAACATTAATCCTTTTTATGGAAATTTATCTTGAAAAATAAAAAAATATCAAGCATTTAAAAAATAATGATGTGTGGAATTGATAGCAGTGGGTGGGATGATTGGAATAAAAATTTAAAAATTGTGCAAGAAATCAATTTTTGAATTTTTTAATTAACGAAAATTTTTAAATATTATTAAACTTAAATTTTAATGAATTTATCTTCAGTTTGCAATTAAAAAAAAATCAAACATTGTATCTTGTTTTCACCGAAAAAGCGAAATATTCATTTTAAATTCGTTGTAGATTTCCCTCCACTTCTAGGAATTATGAAAGAAAAGCATCTGGTAACACTGATAACAGCTGATTTCTTTGTTCTCATTATGTATTACTATGAAACACCCTGTTATAAATGTAAACAAACAAAAACTTCAGCTGAAAAATATTTTTACCGTAAACTTGGTCGAAAATGGATAGTTATCCGAAAAATTTAGTTGATCAGTATTTAAAAGCCTCTACCAAACTCAAGAAAATCGAAAAAGCTGTTTTCAAGTATGTAGTCAATCTTTTTAAAATAGTTTGATCAAGATAAATCAAATCTTTCTTTTGATAGACGTTTTGGGCCCAATGTCTCGGAGGTGCTGGATGACTACAGCCGTTTGGCCATAAAGTTTGAGGAGGCTGGCATTTATCAGTATGCCGCCATGTGCCAACTAGGAGTAGCAAAATGTGAAAACTATTTACAAAATTCTATGGCCGAATGTCAGGCCCTACTTAAAGCTGCCCGTTTATTTCTGAAGGCTTACCAAGAAATGGAGGGATTATTGTTAAGATCTAATCGCCCGGAGTACAAAGAAACGGCATTGCATTGCTTTACCCAGGCGGTAGAAAAATGTCCTGATGATAGTGTCATGAAGGCAGCCATTATACGTGAAATGACTCCCTTGCAACCTCACTATGAAGTTACTAGTACTTTTAATTCCCCAGCTCATCGTATCTATGAATTAGAACTCGCCACAGAGCAAAGTTTGAAAAATCATGACTATCTCAAAGCTCTACAGCAGTTAGATGATATTGTGGACAATATTTATGAGCGCAAAAAGCAACATCTCTATCAAGAGGTTTTGGCTAGAGTAGAAATATTAAGAGTTCTACTTTTGGTAGCTTTAACATTGCCACCAGCTAGGCAAACTCCAGCTCATATAAAACTTATAGAGTTCTATAGCCAATTGGCTGAATTTCAAATGGAGGATGGACTCCATACCAGCCCCAATCATTCACCCGCTCATGGTGTACATACGTTTGTCTCTTGGCGTCCCGGTTCTTATTTAACGGAGTTTCAAAAATTTGCTTTAGCTGAAATCATTTTGGCCTGGCATCAAAATAAGCCGCGTGAATTAAAGGTGGCCTTAGAGGAATTTCGTCATAATTTTATTTCCTTGTCGGAGACTCAAAGGTTTTTGATAAATTGTATTATTAAGAAAGTCGATAAGAAGTGTTAAGAAGGATATAGAGTAATTTGCAAGCAAAAAGGATAAAAAACATTTAAATATTATTTACAGAGTAAAATAAATAAATTTTCATTCCATTTGATATCTTTCATTAGGTTTACAGTCAAGCATCATAAAATTTTAGCAAGACAAATAAAGCATTTTCAAAAAAAATACCAGGATATTAATGGACTGGTCATTTGATATTGGTTTCATATTCAAGCTATCCTAGTCTAATTTCGATTAAAAATAGTTTAGTTAACGAACTTTTAGTAAATCTCCCAATGCATTACAAAATAAAAACATTCAAATCTTACAAGAATTTATTGAGAACAAAATTTAATTTCCTCATTAAATTTAAAGAATTTCACAACTTTTTGTAAAATTATTCACGATTATGTATTTTAAAAAATGTTAATTTTTATAATTTAAAATTATCTTAATTAAAAAAATTTCACGATATCATTAGTTCACTTTAAATTTCACTACCGTAGATTTAAAAATTCTTAAAAATATCTAATGTTGATCTAAATGATTGAATTTCTTACGCAATTTTTCACGTCTCTCCTTTTTTACATTACGCCAAGGTTTATCTGTAGCCTCTGACTGCACAATGGAACCATCGGCCTGTACTCTAACAAAAGGGAAATGTGTGCGTCCTTTAACATGGGCAGCACCAGTTTGGTGAACGAAAAATTGACTATCCAAATCTTTGGAGGTAGTATTTTTGTTGATCTAATTTATATTTGAAAGGATTTACTAATTATTTAACTTTTCCTTAATACTTTTTTGACAACTTACCCTCATGGCCCTTTGCTGTTGATCAGGTAAAGATTTTTCTTCTATAATTTTACGTGATCTTTCGGGAAATTGATGAAATTCAGCTTGATCCATTGTGGGAGGTGCGACAGGATATAAGAGTTTACCATTGACATAATCCTTTAGAACATAACGGGCCGAACGTGATTGATCTGGCTGTCCATTGGAGGTCATAAAACCACGATTATCTATGAGAAAGGAAAGTTTTAGAATGTCCCTAATGTTACATGTTTAAAACTTACAGCCATAAGCTAGCAAAAGTTCTTCTGAATGAGGACATCTATTGGGATCTTCACCCTCTATGGGCTTGGCTATTATAATACCATATTTATCTTCTAAAATGTGTCGAGGTATGCGAGTACATAAAAGATTTACGGGAGGGACATGGTCACGCATCTGAAATTTTTTTAATGTAATTAATTTTTTTTAATGATTTTTGGCAATTTATAAAACCTACCTGATCTATGGGCAATATACCATTCAATATCATGTCTGCCTTGGTTAAAACAAAACTAGGCATTACCAAACCAGGACAATCACACAACAATAGATCCTGATCTAAATACAAAGTCTGGAAATGTTTAGTTTTACCGGGTGTTGCCGATACTGAAACCTTTTTCTCTGTCATTAAAGCATTAATGGTACTACTCTTGCCCACATTGGGATAACCTACTAAACCTATGGTGGTAACCTTTTCTGTGTAAGTAGGGCCGTGATATACGGTCTTAAAAAGAGTAATAAGTTCTTCTCGGGATAATAATTTTGAGCTGTTTTTAAGGAATAGGGCTTCGGCTTTTTCTTCCTGAGGTGTGGGCAGTTTCTTTTCGATTTGCTTTAATTTATCTTCTAAATGATCCAAGGTATTGTTGATTTCAAGGGCTGCCTTTTTTAGATCATTAAGGGAAATATCTTCAGGTTGTTCCTCTGCTTCTTCCTCCTCGGTTCCACTATCTGTGGCATTTTCTCTTTCTTTCTCTTGATCCTCATTTTCCTGCTGCTTTTTGAGTTTAATTTCAGTTTTGGCCAACTTTTCCTCTCTTTCTTCCGCTTCTTTTAGTTCTTCTGTGGCCAGGGCGGCGGAGAAAAAGGCGGTCCTTATTCCCTGTTCATCAAAATACTCAGCCCAATGTTGTCTTTGTTGATCCGTTAACAGATCAGATTTGTTTACCAAAATCATATTCATTTTATTGGGATTAACTTCCTTAACATATTTTTCCAAATCTTCACTTCTAAATAGAAGAGGATTACGTGCATCTACGATTTGTACGACCACATCGGATCTTTCCACCACACGCCACAATTGACGCCAAAACTCCAAGTTCTTTTCGTAAGGCGTCATTATGATCTCCTCATCTTCCTGCAGCAAAGCCAAATTACGTCTCCAGTCCAAGAAACTTTCTCTTTCTGTTCTTTGCAATTCATCGGCTGAAGTCTCAGCCGTCCATTTGGGACGACGGGGAATTTTCAATAATTCCTTATTGTCCTGATGTTTCTTTTCAATTTGTATTTGTTCTTTGCGTGATAATAGACCAACACCTTGCTTGGGATTGATAAAAGCAATATTGAGCTTCTCAGCCTGAAACTCGGTGCCAGCTAATTCCGCAGTTCTCAAGAATTCCTGGAAGGAGGATTCTTCTGTTACAGAACTCAAGTTTAGACGACCCCAATCGTAACCATCTTGGATTTCAGTTGTGTGTAGCTATTGATAATAATATTTTATTAAAAAATATGTTACACCTATTGTTTTCTACTTACCATGGAATCATTGTCCACTTTCCTTCGAGGCGTATGACCAAAACGATCTTTAATCAAAGTCCTACCCAAACTACTGCCCCCTTTACCTTTTTTACTCATTTTTATTTGTTATTTTTAAGATTTTCTTTACTTTTTCTGGGATTTTTTAATAAATTCTTGCAATTTCAACACGTGCAATGCAATGAAGAAAAATAAACATCAAAACAATGACCAGCTGTCAAAAATAATCATTCACAATAGTGTTTAGTTAAAGAGGTGCCATATTTTTATAGAGCTGCCAGACGTAATTTGTTAGTAAAAGTGGTTACTTTGGGACTAACGAAAAAGATTTGACTAACTTTCCATTATTTTAAATATTTGAGAGAATTAAAGAAATTTTAAAGTTAAAAATTATTTGTTGGAAAGATATTCAGAGGTAAAATGTTAAAAATTGTATTTTTATTTAAAATTTGATAAGAATTTAAGAAAAATGTATGTTTTGTTAATGTAATGTAAATGCTAAATTTATAATTTGAAATGCAATTCAACCAATTTTCACGTCTCCATTATGTTTGCGCATTGTTTTTTGGAAAAAAATTTCAACAAATCCTAAGCGTAAATTATTTTATTTCGTTTAGTCGGGATAATATACTAAATTTTGTAATCGAAAATAATGACAGTTATTCGAAATATATCCGATACTTACCTTAAAAATTGTAATAAAGGCTATGAGCTAATGTCCATTGTTAGGGATAAACAAGACATACTGGATGTCACTCTTGTCTCTGGGGATCTAACAGATATAATTATTAAATTAATAATTCTTGAAAAATATAGATCACCGTTTATCAGTTTTTGTTTGAATGAGGTAAAAATACAGTCTTCTTCCTTACCTAATATTCGAAAAATATTTTTTTAAAGGGTATCAAAAATTGTCTAGCATAAAGAGTATATTTATCGTTCTCCAAACAGAACATAAGTACCTTGAATGATTCATTACAAGCTTCATGTCTCAGATCTAAAGGGAATTAAGCAGCAGCAAGTAAGAAATACGTTTCCACGGCAGTCGGTTCTTCGAACCGGAACGACTCGGAAATCTTAGGATTCCGACCAAGGACTGCCACTTTAATAATATCGAAGTTACAACAACAACAAAGAATCAATAGAGTTGCGCTTCTGAATGCTCAAGAGACATGTCAACTGAATATAAAATGTCAGGAACATTTAGTAGCTTTAAACCTTTTAGATCACATGGACCAGTCATATTTCCACTGGTTTACTGTGTATACAGATGGCTCAGCAAACCTTAAGACATTCTTCAGAGTATCTTTTATTCTCAGCAAACCTTGAGACACTCTTCAGAGGTCTTTTTGTATTATCAACGATAACGGTCTTGTAGTAAATCCAAACAAGACTGAATTAGTTGAATTAGTTGGGGGACTGAAATCCCGTTTGCGGAATGCGATTATAAGATTATTAATGGACAGCATGCTGAATTTCAGGCTCAACATCATAAAGAGGGCACAGTTGTACTATTTTCTAAAAAATACAATATTCCTAAGTTTTTTCTTCCGAAGCTAGACGAGGTTGAACTTGTGCTCACTGACCATGCCAAATATTTCGGGTTCATTCTGGACTTTAAGCTGTCCTGGAGCCTAAATACCCAATCTAGGCAGCTCTTTCCCCTGCAAATACTGCCTGGCTCTTTGAGATGCTTGTAAAGCCTATACGCATGTAATGTGCTCTTGTTTGGTGGCCTGATCTATATAAGGCTAATCAACAAGGCTCTAATGATTGCTGGTGTTATCAGGACTACGCCTTCAAAGGCACTCTTTATTATGCTTAACACTGAGCTTATGGCCCTTAACACAGCTATTAGGTTAAGTACCACTGAAATTTGGTCTCCTTCACCTATAGGCCACTCCACAATTTTGGATAAACTCTTAACCATCCCTAATAGCATTGACTACTGTATTCCCACACCATTTTTCAGCCGTTCCTTTACTGTGGACATCTCTGTAACTCCAATCGATCGGATGGATCTAAATCGAAAAAAGTGGGGGCTTTTTAATTCCCCTATAAGGGACGAAAATTTCAACAAGCTGAAATTGTAGCCATTTATATAGCGAGCAAATGGCTAAGGTACCACAGAATATACTAAAGACATATTCGTTTTTGTATTGATAGTCAAGCCGCCATTCATTTCTTATCTACCGTCTTTACGACATCTGTTCTCACTCATGAATGCCGGATTTCACTAAATGAGATGGTGAGACATTCCAATACAGAACTCTTTTGCCAGGTAATAATCTAGCAAAGCTCGGTACTCTCCTCAGTCAGGACAACCTATGTATATAGATTTGCTTATTATTCAATTTTCGTATAGGTCCGCTCAGAATAACTGGTTCACAGAAATAACTTGACGATAAGCGGTCTCCAGTCTTGGTATCCTTACCACGCCACATACTACACATTCTAATATCAATGATCACAGGACACTGCATAATAGGATAACATGCTAGAAGACTCAATCTCCAAAGCATTGACTATTGTAGATGCTGTCTTAAGGAGGAAGAAAATACCACTCACTTCCTCTGTTGCTGTCCTTGCTGATCTTAGGGCATACCATCTGGGCTTCTCGTTTCTGCACGATCTATCTGAGGTCTCAAATATTCATTTTCGTAAAATAGGATTATCATTGCATCTGCCAGGCTCTAACTGAGCCTTTGTTATTTTGGTAGTCAAGAATTAAATCTTCTTTTCCACATGAAGGTAACATAAAGGGACCACTCTCCAGCACCCAAGTGACGCGGACTATATTGTCAGCCACCTGCTTAGCCTAGTCAGTTAGACTTCTTCCAATACCGAGCAATATACTAAGTCGAGTAATTTTGAACCTAATATTCGATGCAGTTTCCTTTACACCGTTGTCTATTGTGTTGTCCTAATCAACACAATAGTACTATAGCAATGTAATAAATTCCGCACCACCATTTACCTAGCGTTTATTGAATTTATTACTCTTTATTACTCTATTACGAGGTGTTAGGCATACATCATTCTATGAATAGTTTGCTGCTTGTAACTCCGCATCAATTGACCTTCTCCACGTTCTAGCAGGTGCACCAACACGACGGCCGCTTCCTTGTGGATTCCAACGGAGCGCTTGTCAAGCAATGTTGGTATTTGGCCTTCGAAATGTGTGGCATATCCATCGCCATTTCCGTTGACATACCTCTATAGAAGAAGGGATTTGGTTTGTAGAGTTTAGTAGATCTTCATTTCTTATGCGATTTGGCCACCATATATTAAGAATTTGCCGCAAGCATTTGTTTGCAAAGGTTTGTAGGCGCTTATCGATGGCATTTGTGCGTTTCCAAGTTTCGCAGCCGTAATACAAGATAGACTTGACATTCGAGTTATATATTCGTAACTTAGTTGTTGTTGATATTTGCCGAGATTTCCATATAGTTCGGAGAATGCCGAATGCAGATTTTGCCTTATTAATACGCGATTCAATATCCTCGTCGGCGCCACCTTTTGTAGATACCAAACTACCAAGATAATTAAAGGTACCTACACATCCAATACCCTCGTTATCCACATTGATGTGGGGCGACGGGTTTGCACCATAGACTCCAGGCTTAATCTTGGTCTTGGAAATATTGATTTCCAGCCCAGCTGCCCGAGATTCAGCAGTAATAGCGCATGTGTTTTCTTGAAGGTGACATACATCATCGGCGTATTCCAAGTCCTCGAATTGTTTAAAGGGTGTCCATTGGATACCACGTCTACCATTCAGTGCCGTGCGCATTATATTGTCGATGACAAGGATAAAAAGTATAGGTGATAAGATACATCCTTGTCTTACTCCAGTAGTAACTTCGAACGGATTAGACAATTTACCTTTATGTAAAACCCGACATTTAAAGTCCACGTACATTGCCCGAATTAAGTTCAGAATTTTCCACATAGTGGGGGTAGAATTTATTTGTTGTTATCACGTCTGCATTTTAATATATTTTACTGAAAAATACAATCCTAAAAGTATTGCATACTTAGTCCCGTTTCAGACGAATCAGGTTTAATTGATCAGTTTTTCTCTAAATTTCTTTTAAGCCTGAATTCACGTTCATTCACACGAACATTTTCTACATCAGTTTTCATTTTATTTTCCTTAAATTTCATAGAAATTTTCAAAATTTTCGTAAACTTGATAGTACGGTCAGGTTTGCTCAATTTTAATTCTGTCAGTCTTTTCTCATACAAATTCAAGACTTGATAAGCCAAACCTGGCTAATGTAAAAGTAGACTTACTTTTGGCTATCGAGTACTCAAAAATTTACCCGTTGTGGAGTACTCAGTACCCAAATACTCAATGCTTTTACAACTCTAGATTGTAGAGCTAAAAGATGAAGATGACCTAACCTAAAAGTATTTTTCTACAAATTTAAACAACATTTTTTATTTTTTAATAATATATTTTTTTTCTTTATTACGGTCTTTTTTGTCCTTAATAATTGTGTATAATTTCTTTTATACGTTTTTCTTTGTTTTTGCCTACAAAATAAGAAAAAAAGTTGTAAATTAAAAATTAAATATGGCGTTGTTAAATAGTGTTCAATTTTTATAATTTTCATATAATAATTTTCTTTCATATTCTAGATGTATGAGTTTTTTCTTTTTCTGGGATGATTATATAGTTCAAATGTATATAAACCTGACATATAAATAAATATCTTAATTATTTCTTTATATAATAGATAGAGAGAGAGAGATAGAGAAAAAGATAGTTAGAGTGAAAGAGACACATACAACATTTATATCACTAGGATTATTAAGATTAAATTTAAATATAAATAATATTATAAAAAAAAATATAAAAAAGAAAATAAAAATTTATAAATCTTTAAGATTTTATAAAATTTATAATAAAAAATTTTTTGTAATGAAAAAAAAAATTTTTATTTGAAATAAAAAAATTTTTATAAATGTTTTAACAATAAATATAGTTTAATTTGAAAATAAAGTAATTTTTTTAGTTTTCTTAAATATTTCTTAAGATTTTCTTTTGAGAGTTTTTCTTTCTTTTTTTGTTTAATATTAAGCCAAGTTTCTTTTTCTTCTTTTTTTGTTATAAATGTAATTATTGTTTTAAATAAATAGGAATCTTAAAGTGATTGTTTTAAAAGGTTTTTTGTTTTATTTTAAATCTTTTAATTTTATTTTTTGTGAAATGAAATTTTTGGTTTTTAATTTTTTTTTTCAATCTTTGGATTTTTGTATTATTTTCTTTTTTTATTTCTATAAATTTGATTTTAGTTTTATTTTCTTTATTCTACCTGATATTTTTTTTGTTTGTCTAAATTCAGCATTTTTTTAATTACTTTTTATAATCGAGATATATATTTTTCTTAATAATTTTGTAAATTTATCAAAAAATTTTGTTTTTTTTTTGTATTAAATATTACTAATAATAATTTTTAAAATTATATTATTGTTAGAAAATCGTTTTTATATATTTTTTCATAATCAAAATAATTTCGTTCTGTGCGTTGTTGTTTTTTAATTTTTTTAATATCGATTTTTTGTTTATAAAAAAATTTTTTAAATATTCTTTTTTGTAATTTTCTCAAAATCCAATTTATTTTTAAATAAAAAACCATAAATCATAATTATTTTTCTTAATTTACTCTTATTACAATCTTCATTTCCTTTTCCTTCATTACTTTTACCTATTCTTTAAAAAAAAAAACAAAAACTAAAGCCTACTTTTTGGTGCTTTGCCTTGGTTCTAGTTTTTTTCAGTTTTCATTATAAACTTTTCTATTTTCTTAAGCTTTAAGCTATAAATTATATAACATTCCATTTTTTTTTAATAATAGATATGAGTTTTTCTAAATTTTATACAAAATGAGCCCTTTGAAAACCTACTAGACTATTTAAATATTTAAACTTAAAATAAAACATATATTTATGCTTTTAAATGTAAAAAATACAAATTTCAAAAGGAAACTTAACATTTTATAAAAAATAATTTAGAATTTTAAATTTATTAAAAAATATTTTTACAATTTTAAAATTTTGTGAAGTAAGAATGTGCTACAGCTTTTTAAGACCGACTATTTAATACTCATTATCAACAAGGTCAATTATGGATCAATATTCAAGGATTTTAATTAAATTAGTTCATATATTATTTTGTTAAAAATTTTGCAAAAAAACTTATGTGGGGTTTATATAACTCAAGCGGCTGACGATTAAGTGAACTTTACATGTGTTTTGTTATTGTAACAAAAACAAAATACATGTAAATTTCACTCAATCGTCAGCCGCTTGAGTTATATAAACCCCACATTAAATTATCTATACATTTTTGGGATTTTAGTTGTATTTAAGTGACTTCTGAAAACTTTTAAAAAACGAATAAATAAGATACTGGAAAGGGCCAAAACTCTATTACTTTATTTTTTAAATGGCTGTAAAATAGATGGCTGATGTAGGGGATGTAAGTCCAGACTTATCGTGGTTATTCTTCATCTTAACTGTGGATGCTGACCTCCTTGTTTGCTAACATATGCCGCAAGTTCTCCCATAAGAACTATCAAAATATGGGTTAGGACTAGCCCATACTCCTGGAAAACACAAATACTAATGTTAGAAGATGACATCCGAAACATCGGTGGAAAGACCAAGTAAAGGAAAATCTTTTAAAGCTTGGCTTACGAATTTGAAGAATATGAATATAATATAAGAATATTTACCCCTTTTTAGCAAATATTTTGTAGCCTACTTTAGGGATAATAAAAATTATTTCTATGGCAAAAACTCGAATAAAATTTGTTATCTAAATATGTCCTTTTTTTAGTAAAATAACAAAGTTTCAATGAAACTCTTTCACTATAGGACATCTTTTGACAAAATTATATAAAATGTAGTGACTCCCAGTGGAGCATAGGACCTCAACCATCCTTTTATATCGGACTCTATTGTGAGATGCATGCCTAACGTCATTCCATGAATAGTTTGCTGCTTGCAACTCCGCATCAATTGACCTTCTCCAAGTTCTAGCAGGTGCACCAACACGACGGCCTCTCCCCTGTGAGTTCCAACGGAGCGCTTGTCAAGCAATGTTGGTATTTGCCCTATCCATCTTCATTTCCGTTGACATAGCTCTGTGGAAGCAGGGATTTGATTTGTCGCATTAAGTAGATCTACATTTTTTATGCGGTTCGGCCACCATATATGTATATTGCCTTAAGTATTTGTTTGCAAAGGTTTGTAGGAGCTCATCGATGGCATTTGAGCGTTTCCAAGTTTCGCAGCCATAATACAGGATGGACTTGACATTCGAGTTGTATATTCTTAACTTGGTTGTTGTTGATATTTGCCGAGATTTCCAAATAGCTCGGAGAATGCCGATTGCAGATTTTGATTTGTTAAAGCACTATTCTATATCCTCGTCGGCGCCACCTTTTGTAGATACCAAACTTCCAAGAAAATTAAAGGTACCTACACATAGATGTGTGCGCCATAACCTCCAGGCATAATCTTTGTCTTGGAAATATTGATTTCCAGCCCAGATCACGAGATTCAACAGTAATAGCGTAAGTGTTTTCTTGAAGGTGACCTGAGCTTTGGCTTAGAAGACATACAGAGCCGTCATTTAAAATCCCGACATTTAAAATCCACGTACATTGCCCGAATTAAGTTCAGAATTTTCGTTGGCATGTAACGATTTTCTTAAATTCTTCATGGATTGCTCCTATTGACACTCTCGAAGGAATTCATAAAGTCGATAAACGCTAGGTAAATAGGGCTGCGGAATTTATTACATTACTCTAGTACTATTCTTACTGCGTGGATTAGGTCAACACAAGATCGATTCTTTCTATGCCCAAACTGATTTTCGAGGAGTTTAGAGGAAACTGCTTCGGATCGTCTGTTCGAAATTACTCGACTTAGTATTTTCCTCGGTATTGGAAGAAGTGTTATGCCCCTGTAGTTATTTCCTTCATTTCAGGAGGTTGGCAGAGTTTCTTCTTCCCACAAACGCCACAGTCTCGCCGATCCTTCAATATCATATTAAAGTATCTCCGCTAAAATATTGTCATTGTCCGGAGCCTTGATGCGTTTAAGGCTTTTAATGGCATTATTCGCCTCTTGTATTGTTGGTGGATTGCCTGAAATTCCATTGAATATACTGTCATGGGTGGCTTCATTATGCACTTCCGTCAGTGGTGCTAATCCAATAGGATTGTTTAATGTTGACTTGAAGTGTTTTATCCAGCGTATTAATTGTTCATATGAGAAGTGTACCGCTACTACTCAAGATAGGACTGTCTTCTGCTTATTTCACCATAGTGAGAAGTGCGCTCTGACTTTTATTGCGTAGCTAGTGAGATAGAACAGCGACTTTTGATGATACACTTCCAAGAAATCCGACGACATTATAATATCTTTGTAGGAAGATCGTATATATTTGTAGGAAGATCGTATATATTTGTAGGAAGATCGTATATCTTTGTAGGAAGATCGTATACAAGCTTTCTAATTCTTATAGAGATTTAGCTATAGTATCAGAGATATACATGCTACCATGATAGCAGGTAAATCTTGAATGAATACCAGCAATCATGTTATCAATTTTAGTTATCTAAGCATTCCGGATGTTTGATGCAGCTTCCGGTCAATATTTTTCCTAGATACTTATCAGTTAGACTCTTCAAAGTCTTCGGAAGTAACAAATACAGGTTAAATGGAATAAACTTTAATCTAGTCTCCCTACACACAGTAGGAAGTTCGACACTGCGGATGTATAGTTCGCTGAGCCAAGACCTGCAATAGCAGGTTGTTGACTTGGTTCAGTTACTACCAGAAATTTTAAAGCCAGGTTGTTGTCAAATCCCCGCTCAATATAGTCTATATTTATGAATTTATATTGTCAAAAGTCTGCTTTCCGAAAATAAGAGAATACGATTTATTATATAACGCCGAACTGACATGCTATGTTTGTTAAGATATTTCCACTCCACAACCCAATCTATTAGATCCTTAGAGACATCCACTACCTCTTTTTGAATTAGTATTCGGAATATCAATGCGTAATTTTGATACCTATTATTTATTAACCAGTTAAAGCAAGTCTCGTGTGAAGTAGTTTTAGGAAGTGATCAAAAAGTTCTGTTATAAAACTACAGTTACTGATTTGCTACGCAAAAAGTTGAGATCTACGTGTGCCAAGGTACTTAGTCATTAAAAATCTCTATACTAGCAGCGTCTTCGTACCAAAGTTCTTACTGTCCCCAAGGGAAGCAAAAGCATAATGCTAGTTCAGCAATTCCAATTCTTTCATTCCAACGAGCCATTCACTAACCCGATTGATAAAGTAAACCTTATGGCTAAATTATTTGCAAGTAATTCACACTTCCAGAAAAGTAATCAACCTCTGCTCGTGCTTGAAAGAGTATCAGTATGCCTAGCATATTCTTTGGAGATCGTTTTGGCGAAAGTAAAGTTATAGCACTCGATATTTCTTAAGGTACAAGGCCAATGCACGCGGCATGCGGCTGCGGGCGATCGTAGTATTGCCAGTACATAAAATGTGCGTTTGTTTACAAAAATATTCATATACAAATATATATGAGTAGGTTATAATTAAATCTGGGAGCACTGAAAAAATCTGCCGCGCGGAAAAGTAGAACAAAGTTCTACTTTTTTCCATTGCCGCTTCAAATTTGACAAATCAAAAAACAGCTGATTGCCGCCCGCAGCCGCTTGCCGCGTGCATTGGCTTTCTACCTTTAGGCGTTCGATAGATTGTGGCATGGAGCACTCCTACGAAAAATTATTGCTTTTGGTGTAGGTAACAATTTCTTTCGGTTTATATCCAGCTTTCTCAGAGATCGCACTATAAGATTTGTTATAGATGCGATACTGTCCGACGAGTTCGAGATTAATTCGTTCAAAATGACCTTCTATGTCAAACTTCCAATCCTATCTAGTCTTTTGCAGATGATAGCAGTATTTGTCGCTCTACGCTTTAACGCCAGCTCCGAACGGCAAATGCATTAGTTAGAGAAGTTTAACATTGCCTAATACTCAATAACCAGTGGCTAGCTGAGTTATGAGGTGAACCGCTTTTTTGAAAATTTATTTTTTTCAAGTGAGTCTGGCCGGGGATCGAACTTGGGACCTCTGGTATGCTAGGCGGATGACTAACCTGCTATATCACGTCGGTTCACAATATCTAATTGGGGTCGTTTAAATAGGTTCGATTTCAACGCTCAAAAGACCCAATGTTGTGTGTTAAAACACAAACGAGTTACGGACCATGTTGCTTTATCTCTAATTATGGGTGCTATAAATATGGAGGAATCGGAAACATTTGATGTTCTTGGAATGAAAATTCAGTGTGATGCGCGTTAACCTAACACGTTTTTCAAGTGTCGAAAGAAGCATTCAACCGTCTCGGCTTTCTAAAGCGGTGTAAGACTTCACTCCAAATGATTTACTAAAAATGTATATCCGACCGAAAATGGAATACAACTCTCATGTATGGGCCAGTGCTTAAAAGTCTATTTTGGAGCTTCTCGACAAAAAAGGGGTGCAGGTGCTTATCGGTGACAGTATGGTAGCCAGCTCCATTGACTCATTGGAGCATTGCCGTAATGTCAATTGCGTTTCAATGTTCTATCGCTACTTTAATGGCAAGTGCTCAAACGAAATTAGGGATCTTGTTCCTGAAACTCGTATATTTCTTCGCAATTCAACAAGGGGTCATCCCTTTGCAGTCGATTTCCCAGTGGATCGCATGATTTACTTTAGACTAGCTAGTTTTTCAGCCACACAGCAGGAATGTGGAATAAACTTCCTGTATCAGTCTTCCTCTCTAATTATGATATCCAAAGGTTCAAATCGAACATCTATAAACTCTATCCTCCTTCCCACAAGTCGTCATCTAAGCAGTCAAAACATCGAATTGATGACTAATCCTCGGTGGGTGATGTAGGGGATGTTGGATACCAAGCAACAAGATCTTGTAAGCCCAGACTTATCTTGGTTATCCTTTATCTCAACCTTTTCGTGATATCACCCGTTAACACCCGTTAAAGTAGTTAGCTAACATGTGCCGCGAGTTCTGCCATAAGAACGATAAAAAATATGGGTTTGGACGTCGGGCTAGTAACCCACTCCTGGAAAAAAAACAATTACTATGAAAAAGCTAAATTTTTAATAAAAACTGCCCCCCTAATGTTAAAAGAGGACGTCGGAAACTTCGATGGAAAGACCAAGTAGAGGAAAATCTTTCAAATCTTGGTCTGACTTGGCACCCAATAACATCTTCTTGTTCTCGAATTTTTAAGGTAAACTGTATGGTCAACGATTTACGAAAGCCAAAAAGCAGTTGAAGCTTTCAACGACCAGGTTTTGGAGATATCACAAGAAGAATGGAACAACTGTTGTGATCATCAAGAGGAATATTTCGAAAAAAAAAACAATGAAGCCATTTCTATTTGCTATTCCCGAAACATAAATACTAACTCTCGTATCTTCTCAATTTCCTAATTTTACGACATGTAGAAGATTATTTTGTATTGAAATTTAACATATTATTAAAATTTTTGAAAATCTATTAAGAATAAGTAAATTTTGTGAGATAAATTGTTAAAGAGTATTATTTATTAGTTAAAACCTCGATGTGTTTAGTTTTTGATTTAAATTACAATTTTTACGAAACATTCACAATAGAGATAATAATATTCACTTTTACGAAACATTCACAATAGAGTTTATTACTTTCACTTCTATGAAACATTCACAATATCATTTAAAGACGTGGGATAAAAAAATAATTTTAGGTTAAAACTTAAGGATAAATTCAAAAAAATTAATAAAATATTATATGAAAATTAACAATAATTTTGAGTATTAATGAAGTTTTTTTTTGGTAATTCTCAATATTTTTAGAAATACTAAAATAACTTATATATATAAAATTTAGATAATTTTGTAAAATGTTGAAAAATTTAAATTTCTAAAAATATTTTATAAAATTTGAAAGTATATGAAAATGTTTGTTATATTTAAAAAAAATTGAAAGCAAATTTTTGAAAATTTTTAAACTAAATTATTGAGTATTAAAAAAAATTTAAATAAATAGATTTTAGTTTTAATTTTTAGAAATAATTTTTAAATGCTACCATTTTTTAGTACTTATTAATCTAAATTTTGTTAATCACTGGTTTTTAGTCTAAGATATTTACATTACACTTAAAATATTTTTGGTTTTTATATAAAAAAAGTTATTACCGATTTTAGCCTATTTTATTTATATATAATTAAATATTTTGTGCCTATTTTTAGGCATTTTTTTTGCTGTAGGTATTACTTTTTAAAGTCTCTTTAAATTTCCTATTAAATTATATACAATTTCTATTTTGACTTAAATTTAAAAATTTCTTTCGGTGTATCATTAGCCTATTTTATTCTTTGATGGTCTGGAGTACTTTTCAAAATATCGGGTTGATGTGGATGATGAAGATGATGACTTTGTGAATGCATCGAGTTCATGGTACCCTGATGTGAACCGGCCTGGGATCTTGAAGTGCCCATGGTACCCATTCTTTCATGATCACCGGTACTATAGTGTGAGGAACTTAGTGTATGAGAATGATTTGAATTGAGCGTGTGTGTGGCATGAGAATTTAGGGTATTATGAGCCGTAGTTGTGGCATTAGTGGACATGCCCGGCATTGTATTGCCACACAAGGTTCCACCGACTGTGGTATTGCCGGTTCCTAACGCTGGTCGGGTTCTTAGAGATCTATGCGAGCCATTACGTGTTAAAGAGTTCATATGAGGTGTACCGGGCACTGTATGACCCAGGGCATTCATATAGTCTGCAATTAACAAGGTAATTTCCAAAATCTTGGGCTTGGACATGGCAAAGAGTAATTTTTGCTCTTGCGATACACAGGAGGCCAAGGTATCCTCGTTTGAAACCACCAGCATAAAATCATCCTGGCAACCGCCAAAAGTCATTACCGTAGTATAGGGATAACGGGCTATGGGAGCCATTGATGATAATTCCAAAACATTTAAAGCATCTTCGGCCACTGCTAACCAGGTCATGGCCTGATCTGAGTGACGAGGCTTGGCCTGGAAAAGACTAGCCCCGAAGTAGGGCCATTTTCGACAGCAGGTCAAATAAATACGCACACAGTCCAAAGTACTGCGTCCCTTTAGTAAAATCCATTTCGTTATCAATAATTCTTGGATCTCTTTTAGTTGTTCCGGATTTAAGGCATCTCTATAGCGATAGGGATAGAACTTATCCAAGGCTTTAATGCCCACATTAGTAGTAGCACTTTTGGATTTCTCATGAGAATAATCACCCATATCGATTTGAGCCATTAGAGAAGCCAATTCTAAAGCCAAATCCCTTGACAAAGGAAAACGGCCCTGAACAATTTGATTGTTAGTTTGATAGCACAAGAGTAATCTTTCCTTATCGGTTTCAAATTTAACGGTATGCTTCCAATACAAACGATTTTTATAGGTCAGCTGTATGACACGGGTATTTTCAAATTTACCCGAACCCTTTTCCCTTAAGGCCGTCTCCCATTTTGAGATAACATCACACAATTTAGCCAAGGGATCCAGATAATGTTCCAGATCCTTTTCTATAGGATCATCACTGAATAGGCAAAAGCCATTGGAAGAGTCTCGGGTGCCAATTTCCTGGGCCAAAGTACTTTGGAATTCCTCGATAGTGGTAGAACCATCAAAGGAAACCACCTGGAAAAGGTTAAAAAAAAAATAAATTAGTATAAAATCTATAAGATATTAAGCCAAATTTATATTCACCTGATAAGTTGTATTCATCATATGCACCGGTATGGCATGGGGCAGTGAATGGTGATAGGGATTTTTGAGCAATATCGATAGAACCTCCATGCGTGAGGGTTTAGTTTCGCGTCCCCCATTCTTAAGAGTCCTCTCCAAAGCTCTTTCACAATATGCGGCATATTTTCCGGTCTCCGTTTTGGAATCAGCGTTACGCGATAAATGCAATTTTAAATACCATAACAAACGGCTGGATTTCGGTACAAAGAGGGACACGGCCAATGATAAGAGTTGCCAACCTTGAACAAAGGAGTAGGCAGGGGGATTGGATTTGCAGTCTATTATAGGAGGAGGTACAGGAGCCTAAAAGATATAGAAGATTTTAGAGGTTTAAAAAAGGTAGACAATATTTTTGTTAAATAAAAATTTAAGACAAAAAACATGCTAATACAACACTTTAAATAAAGAGAAACTGATTTTAAAAAAGGTGGCAACACTTCTCTATATTTAATTACAACTAAATTAAAACTGAACCTATAACTGGACCTAAAACTTAACTAGAACTGAACTAGAACTAAACTAGAAATGAACTTAGAACTGAACCTAGAACTGAACCTAGAACTAAACCTAGAACTGAACCTATAACTGAACCTATAACTTAACCTAGAACTGAATCTAGAACTGAACCTAAAACTGAACCTAGAACTGAACCAAGAACTGAACCTTGAACTGAACCTAAAACTGAACCTAGAACTGAATCTGGAACTGAACTAGAATTATACTAGAACTGAACCTAGAACTGAACTTAGAACTGAACCTAGAACTGAACCTAGAGCTGAACCTAGAACTGAACCTAGAACTGAACCTAGAACTGAACCTAGAACTGAACCTAGAACTGAACCTAGAACTGAACCTAGAACTGAACTAGAACTGAACTCGAACTGAACTAGAACTGAACTAGAACTGAACTAAAACTGACCTAGAACCGAACCTAAAATTGAACCTAGAACTGAATCTAGAACTGAACCTAGAACTGAATCTGGAACTTAAAACTAAACCTGGAACTGTTTTATATTAAATATTTGTTGAGTTTGTAATGAGAGCGTTTGTATTTTGCTTTCATTTTGTGGAGTCCATATTAAAGAAGTGTTGACATCTTTTTGAAATCTTTTAATCTCCTCTGGAATACCTGTAAGGATGTGGGTGAACTGCCATTGGCTTGAGCGTTACCACTTTGTTGAGTATCACAGGCAAATAAACTTTGCGTGGCACATAATAGTAGTTGCTGTAAATTTTGCATATATTTCCCGATTTCACATGATTTTAAGAAATTTTCAAATTTCAAACATTTCAATATTTTCGAACGATTTTTTTCGGTTGGTAAGTATAAGAAAAAAGATACAAAAAATAGGCCAAAGTAAAGAAAAAAGGGTAAAAAGTGCATTAAATTTTTTGCTAAAATTTAAAATTCAAAGATTTTTGTTTCAAAATTTTGAGTTTATGAGAATTTTTTACAGTGTAGTTATTTCTATTAATTTTGTAATGAAACATATATATTTTTCTTGGGCAGTAACTGGACGTATAAACAAACTCATATTTTTTTTTAATTTTTTATATAAAAAGCGCCAAAATTTAAAATCACAAAAATCAAAATTAATTAAAAAACGAAAAAATTAAAAGAAAAAAAAAAATCAGACGAAATAAATGAAAAATTTTTAAAAATTTAAACTCAATAATTATTTTCAATACAATGCAAAAAGTTTATAATTATTTTATATAAAATATACACATAAATTTATGCAAATATCGGTTATATTCAAGTTTTATATATATTTTTTATATAGATTTGATTATAAAAACGTTATAAGAGTTTTATTAAATTGAACTAAATAGAAAAAAGTTTTGAAATTTACAGCAATTACATGTATGTACGTGTGTTTTGAATTTTTTCATTTTTTATAAAAAATGGTTTGAAAATGTTTTCAAAGTTTTATGATGTTGAGATAAAACAAATAGTGGTAAAGACAAGTATTAAACAGCAAGAAATTTGTTTCAGTGTATTTATAAAATATATTTAAAAAACTAGTAAGATTAGATATACAATTAAAAATTCTAAAATAATTGAAAAAGTTCAAAATTCTTAAAGATTTTAAAGAAATATTGCAGTGATATGACAAATTAAATAATTCATAATAGTCTAACATAATAATTCACAATAGGCCAATTCAACAATTCTCAATTATTGAAATTTGATCAGTCTTATTTTAAGTTCAGTTCTAGTTGAGTTCTAGTTCAGTTCTAGTTCTGTCCTGGTTGAGTTCTAGTTGAGTTCTAGTTCAGTTCTAGGTTCAGTTCTAGGTTCAGTTTTAGGTTCAGTTCTAGGTACAGTTCTAGATTCAGTTCCAGGTTCAGTTTTAGGTTCAGTTCTAGGTTCAGTTCCAGGTTCAGTTCTAGGTTCAGTCCTAGGTTCAATTCTAGGTTCAGTTCTAGGTTCAGTTCTGGTTAAGTTTTAGGTTCAGTTCTAGTTCAGTTCTAGTTCAGTTCTAGTTCAGTTCTAGTTCAGTTCTAGTTCAGTTCTAGTTCAGTTCTAGTTCAGTTCTAGTTCAGTTCTAGTTCAGTTCTAGTTCAGTTCTAGTTCAGTTCTAGTTCAGTTCTAGTTCAGTTCTAGTTCAGTTCTAGTTCAGTTCTAGTTCAGTTCTAGTTCAGTTCTAGTTCAGTTCTAGTTCAGTTCTAGTTCAGTTCTAGTTCAGTTCTAGTTCAGTTCTAGTTCAGTTCTAGTTCAGTTCTAGTTCAGTTCTAGTTCAGTTCTAGTTCAGTTCTAGTTCAGTTCTAGTTCAGTTCTAGTTCAGTTCTAGTTCAGTTCTAGTTCAGTTCTAGTTCAGTTCTAGTTCAGTTCTAGTTCAGTTCTAGTTCAGTTCTAGTTCAGTTCTAGTTCAGTTCTAGTTCAGTTCTAGTTCAGTTCTAGTTCAGTTCTAGTTCAGTTCTAGTTCAGTTCTAGTTCAGTTCTAGTTCAGTTCTAGTTCAGTTCTAGTTCAGTTCTAGTTCAGTTCTAGTTCAGTTCTAGTTCAGTTCTAGTTCAGTTCTAGTTCAGTTCTAGTTCAGTTCTAGTTCAGTTCAGTTCTAGTTCAGTTCTAGTTCAGTTCTAGTTCAGTTCTAGTTCAGTTCTAGTTCAGTTCTAGTTCAGTTCTAGTTCAGTTCTAGTTCAGTTCTAGTTCAGTTCTAGTTCAGTTCTAGTTCAGTTCTAGTTCAGTTCTAGTTCAGTTCTAGTTCAGTTCTAGTTCAGTTCTAGTTCAGTTCTAGTTCAGTTCTAGTTCAGTTCTAGTTCAGTTCTAGTTCAGTTCTAGTTCAGTTCTAGTTCAGTTCTAGTTCAGTTCTAGTTCAGTTCTAGTTCAGTTCTAGTTCAGTTCTAGTTCAGTTCTAGTTCAGTTCTAGTTCAGTTCTAGTTCAGTTCTAGTTCAGTTCTAGTTCAGTTCTAGTTCAGTTCTAGTTCAGTTCTAGTTCAGTTCTAGTTCAGTTCTAGTTCAGTTCTAGTTCAGTTCTAGTTCAGTTCTAGTTCAGTTCTAGTTCAGTTCTAGTTCAGTTCTAGTTCAGTTCTAGTTCAGTTCTAGTTCAGTTCTAGTTCAGTTCTAGTTCAGTTCTAGTTCAGTTCTAGTTCAGTTCTAGTTCAGTTCTAGTTCAGTTCTAGTTCAGTTCTAGTTCAGTTCTAGTTCAGTTCTAGTTCAGTTCTAGTTCAGTTCTAGTTCAGTTCTAGTTCAGTTCTAGTTCAGTTCTAGTTCAGTTCTAGTTCAGTTCTAGTTCAGTTCTAGTTCAGTTCTAGTTCAGTTCTAGTTCAGTTCTAGTTCAGTTCTAGTTCAGTTCTAGTTCAGTTCTAGTTCAGTTCTAGTTCAGTTCTAGTTCAGTTCTAGTTCAGTTCTAGTTCAGTTCTAGTTCAGTTCTAGTTCAGTTCTAGTTCAGTTCTAGTTCAGTTCTAGTTCAGTTCTAGTTCAGTTCTAGTTCAGTTCTAGTTCAGTTCTAGTTCAGTTCTAGTTCAGTTCTAGTTCAGTTCTAGTTCAGTTCTAGTTCAGTTCTAGTTCAGTTCTAGTTCAGTTCTAGTTCAGTTCTAGTTCAGTTCTAGTTCAGTTCTAGTTCAGTTCTAGTTCAGTTCTAGTTCAGTTCTAGTTCAGTTCTAGTTCAGTTCTAGTTCAGTTCTAGTTCAGTTCTAGTTCAGTTCTAGTTCAGTTCTAGTTCAGTTCTAGTTCAGTTCTAGTTCAGTTCTAGTTCAGTTCTAGTTCAGTTCTAGTTCAGTTCTAGTTCAGTTCTAGTTCAGTTCTAGTTCAGTTCTAGTTCAGTTCTAGTTCAGTTCTAGTTCAGTTCTAGTTCAGTTCTAGTTCAGTTCTAGTTCAGTTCTAGTTCAGTTCTAGTTCAGTTCTAGTTCAGTTCTAGTTCAGTTCTAGTTCAGTTCTAGTTCAGTTCTAGTTCAGTTCTAGTTCAGTTCTAGTTCAGTTCTAGTTCAGTTCTAGTTCAGTTCTAGTTCAGTTCTAGTTCAGTTCTAGTTCAGTTCTAGTTCAGTTCTAGTTCAGTTCTAGTTCAGCTCTGGGTTCAGTTCTAGCTGATTTTTAGTTTCAGTTCTAGGTTTAGTTTTAGGTTCAGATTCGTAAACAGTATATCTCTGCAGTATTCCCGGGAAGTTTTATATGGATATTTTATATTAAGTTTATCAAATATTATGAACATGCATATTCAAAGCTACTTTCTACTGATATATATTTAAATTAAATAAAAAAGAAACTTAATAAAATAGACAATAGACAATTTTAAAAGCCATAGAAAAGCTCGTTCAAATAAAAGCAAGGCCAGTATAGAATAAATTTAAGGAAGATTTCGATATTTTATAGACTTTGAGACCATATAAATTAATTTTGCTCAAATTAAAGAAGTCTAGAGCAAAGAAATCCCATTGAAATGAAAAAAAAAATCATTAAAATATTAAGAAGTAATAATAAATGGTCCTTCGAACCAGGTTATCGTAGTATTCAAGAAGATTTTTGCTGAGATTTTTGAAGATTTTTGCTGAGATGAGGCATAAAGTATTTATATTATCTCTTTACAGAGACGAGAGTTTTTAACACTTAAGACTTCTCATAATATTAAAGGGAGAGTGAGAGAGTTTGCTTATATCTTGTTCTCTACTTTAATGGTACTTCGAACCAGATTTTAATAGTATTAAAGGAAATGTTTATTGGGAGGTAAAGTATAAAGTATATATACGCTCTTCTTTACAAAAAATAAAGTTTCCAAAACTTAGAACTTTTTGACAATATTAAAGAGAAAGAGAGTCTTTGCCATATGTATATCTTGCTCTCTTTGAAAACTCTAAAACTAAAAAAAAAATTATTAGGGTGTTAATTTTGTAAGAAATTCAAACTAAAAATCAATAATTTTCAAAACTAAAACTCAAAAACTTTAAAACTAAATGAAAACTAAAAAAAAATCTAAAAACTAAAGAAAAAGAAACAAGAAGCCGTTTGCAACTTAAAAAACTTACGCGCGTTTGCTTGCCCAGTTTCTTGTTTACCTGGACGCCAACACTGAGTTTTTGGCCCGTGTGCCTAGAGGTTTGTTTGATCAAAATACAAATCATTTCCGTTTGCAATTCGGGCATATCCAAGCAATGCTGCAGAGCATTTTGGGCCAGGACCACATGATAATCGATGCCGGGTTGATTGACGGCGACAGACATGAAAAGTTGGATGCTCTAAAAGGGGAAAAAAGTTTGGATTAGTAAATTTTTTCTAAAAATTAAAGATTTGTTATAGCATTATAAAGTGTTATAATACACTATAAAAGCATTATAATGAGTATTAAGGCATTATAAATGGGTTATAATGAGTTATAATACATTAACTGATTTATGATGCGGTTTAATAAATTATAAAGTCATTATATTGCATTATGATACATAATAACCGCATTATAATGCGTTATAATACATTATAACCTCATTATAATGCTTGATAATGCATTATAACCATGATATAAGGTGGTATCAATCGATTTAATAACATTCTTATGAGTTATAAAACATTATAACCGCATTATAATGCGCTATAATACATTATAATTGTATTATAATACATTATAATCGAACTATAATGTTTTATAATACATTATAATCGCATTGTAATGCATTGTAATCGCTTTATATTGAGTTATAATCGCATTATAATGCGTTATTATACATTATAATTGCATTATAATGCGTGATCATATATTATAATAGCATTTTAATGCATTATAATACTTTGTAATCAAATTATAATGCGTTATAATTGCATTATAATGAGTTTTAATACATTATAATTGCATTATAATTTGTTATAATTGCACTATAATGCGTTATAACATATTATAATAGCATTATAGTGCGTTATAATACACTATAATCACATTATAATGAGTTATAATACATTTTAATGCATTATAATTGCACTTTAATGCGTTATAACACATTATAGTGCGTTATAATACATTATAATCGCATTATAATGAGTTATAATACATTATAATCGCATTATAATAAGTTACAATACATTATTTTAGCATTATAATGAGTTTTAATAAATTATAATTGCATTATAACGCGTTATAATTCATTAAAATGCGTTATAATACATTATAATGGCATTGTAATGAGTTTTAATACATAATAATTGCATTTTAATGAGTTATAATACATTATAATCGCATTTTAAAGCATTATAATTCTTTGTAATCCCATTATAATACATTATAATTGGATTATAATGCATTATAATTTATTATAATTGCACTATAATCCGTTATAACACATTATAATAGCATTATAGTGCTTTATAATACATTATAATCACATTATGATGAGTTATAATACATTTTAAAATGCGTTATAATACATAATAATGGCATTATAATGAGTTTTAATACATAATAATTGCATTTTAATGCGTTATAATAAATTATAATCGCATTGTAATACATTAAAATGCGATTATAATGTATTATTACGCATTATAATGCGATTATAATGTATTATAACGCATTAAAATGCAATTATTATGTATTAAAACTCATTATAATGCCATTATAGTGTATTATAACGCATTTTAATGAATTATAACGCATTATAATGCAATTATAATTTATTAAAACTCATTATAATGCTAAAATAATGTATTATAACTCATTATAATGGGATTATAATGTATTATAACTCATTATAATGCGATTATAATGTATTATAACGCACTATAATGTATTAAAACGCATTATAATGCAATTATAATGCATTAAAATGTATTATAACTCATTATAATGTGATTATAATGTATTATAACGCACTATAGTGCTATTATAATGCATTATAATTTATTATAATTGCACTGCAATGCGTTATAACACATTATAATAGCATTATAGTGCTTTATAATACATTATAATCACATTATGATGAGTTATAATACATTTTAAAATGCGTTATAATACATAATAATGGCATTATAATGAGTTTTAATGCATAATAATTGCATTTTAATGCGTTATAATACATTATAATCGCATTATAATGCGTTATAATACGTTATAAAAAAAATTATAGTTGCTTTATAGTGCGTTTTAAGACATTATAATCTTACATTATAAATATTATAAATCGAAAATATATATACCTTAAACAATTTAATGGCTTCCGGCTGCATGGGCTCGGTGTGCAGGGTAGTCAGGGGCGCGGAAATCGTGTCTTTGGTATGCAATAAAATAGGATGACGCCAGATGACACAGTCTACAATTAAAAAAGATTTTAAAAGTATAATTATAACTTATGTATAACTATGTATATAATTTTCAAAACTTACTAGGATCTCCATCGGTTTCCATTAGTTTCTGCACCAATTGCTCGTATTGGGACCCGGCACTGGGTCCACCACCCGAAACCACAGTCAAATGATACAGCCAATTATCGCGTTCAGCCTTGCCGGGCAAAATCAAATAGGTAGGACCCTGATGTGCCGGATAAATGGCCACAGTCAAATGGGCCTGACTTTGGGGATCTTCACGCTCCTCGGAATCGGAATCTGAAACATGCTCGACCTCCTCAACGCGAGCATCACGCATATTAATCTGACCCAAAGGATTCTGCTTTAATTTGGAAAAGAACAAAAAAAGAAGCTACAGTTTCTTTTCTTTTGATAAAAACTTTAGAATCTAATGTAATTACAGTTTCATTGGGGGCCTTGAAGTACAAAAACATTTTGCCCAGTAGAACACACCAGCATTTTTTGGCATGACCATTCTTAACCTTGGTAACCCAGCCCTGTAAAGTAGGCTTTTGATCATCCCGGCTCAAAAGCAATTTAGTGGCATTTCTTCTTTGAACATTTTGCAAAACCCGGATCCAATCGTCCATAGTGGCATTTGAGTCTGCAGTCAAATAGTAAACCTTTTTACCGGTATCAATTTCAAAAGTGGAAGCTCCCTCGGCCTTATTAATGCGTACAGCTTCATCTAGTAAAATCTGGCCCTGAGGCTTGCGGTTGACATCATGCTGGCTCTTCCAATAGGTCAGGGAACCGTTCTTCAAGACAAACCATCTTTTGCGCCAGGTTTTCAATTTACCACCCAGTTTGGCTAAATGTCCGGCCTATAAAAAGGAATTTAAATAAATAATTTTGAATCACTTCAGACCTATTTTTCGACAAATTATTACCTTTTCCAAAGACTCCAATTTCTTGCTGGGCGAATCCACATACGATTGCCTCATCAGCAAAGAGGGCATGCTAGCATCCATGGGACAGGTTGACTCCGAAACGGCATCTGGCGGCAGAGCATAATCATCGGAGAGGCCTGATTCAAATGAAATATCTGAAATTACTGTGCCACGCATAGGATGATGAGGGACACGTAGTAGTTGATGATTGTTGGCAGTCGCGGAAAGTCTATGATATTGTGCTGGATTGATTTGTGATGGTGATTTATGAAGACTTGGATTAGAGTTAGTGTGTAAATGTGTTTGATAGTGTCTAAAGGGCAGGGGCATGGTGTTATGTTGGTGATGACTGTAATCGTGCGTTTTTTGAACGGGATTACGTAATTGGTGTTGTTTTACTATATATTTAGTGCCGACATTTAGACGTTTTTTGAATGGTTTAAGAGGGTGAGTTTTTAGTAGGGATTAGTGATGACATTGATTTTTGAATTAGGTGTTAAGGTATTAAAGTGCATTTGGGGTAGTTGTTTTATGGTGATTTTAATGTGAGAATTTTAAATAGTTTTTATTTAGTATTTGAGTTTTATTTTTGGTTTAAATTGTTATTAACTTTATTGGGAAATTGTAGGGATAAAATGAAAATTTAAGGAGGAACTAAAAAACATCATGCTTTTAAAATAGTGGGAAAATTATAACCGGTTTCATCATGTGATTCACTAAAAACCGGTTACTCTAACTAAAATTTACAAAAAAAAAAAAATAAATAACAATTTTCTTTGAAAGTTTCAGACTAAGCCCTTTATTCATAAACGAAAAATAGACTTATGACAAACTTATAAAACTAGTTTTCCACACAAAATTCCTTCTATAAGTCTTTAATAATTTTATTATTCGTGTATGAATTAGAAAGTAACCCCCTAATTTATAAACGAAAAATATAGCTATGGCAAGCTTTAATTCAAATTCCCATACAAAATTCCTATTACAAGACTTTGATAATTTTATAATTCGTTTTTGAATTAGGGGTTAAGTACTTTGCTGTGATAGCAGAAAATTATAGCAATTGATAGTAAAATTTATATGTTTTAAAACAATTCAAAAACTATTGCATATATAGAGGAGTAAGATATAAAGCATACTTTTAGGAAAAATACAAAAATTTAAATTAAAAGCAATTAGATTATGAAAATTTAATGAAAAAAAAGAAACGCAAGACTAGAAAAAAAAAATTGTTTCAAATAAAATAAATATTTAAAACCAAATATCAAGAAAATTAAAATTTTTAGCCTGCTTTAGGGATTCTAATAAAAATAATAAAAAACTAATTATAAAAATTATTTAAATTATGGTTAAGGGAAAGGGATTAAAGGGATTCTCATACAATTTTAAACATCTAAGGGATATTCAGTGTCTATTAGTGTTTCTTTGTTTGTTAAATTTTGTCCAATACCATTTTCAAATTTCGGAGGGGGTTAACATACATTTATCCAAAAAGGAAGACTTGTTTTTTTTTTGTTGTTAATCTACCAACAAATCATTAACTACGCATTCCAAGAAAGAGAGATAAGGAGTAGGGTGGAGACAGACATTTTCATACACAAAGAAAAGGGGCGGGACTTTTTCTTTTAAAAAAGGCTTTTAAACTTAACATACCTCTAGGCTTAGTATTTTTAGGACTTTCGGAACCGCTACGCTTAGCAGGACTCAGGGATGAAGAAGTTTTGCAACTTTTCGAAGGACTGGAAGCACTGCCGGAAGTTGAGGTTTCCGTGTTATCGGTACTCGAAGAGTTGTGTGAATTGTGGGTAAGCATGACGGCATGATCCTCGCCGTCGCTGGAGTCATCGCTAGAGTCACCGGTAAAGGGCATGGAACGTATTTGAGAGGCGCGCTGGAAGGAAAGAAATATTTGGAATTAGTTATAAAAATAAGGTATAATTATAGGCGCTTTTTAATAATAACTTGAAATAATAATAAAAATAAAGCATAAAGTTAGGCTCTTTTTTAATTATTATAAAAATAGGACATAATTATAGGCTCTTTTAAATAATATTTTTAAATAATAACAAAAAATAGAGCATATATTTAGGCTCTTTTTTAATTATACAAACAAAGCACACTAAAAGGCTCTTTTAAATAATATTTTTAAATAAAATTAACATTGAAGCATAATTATAGGCTCTCCTTTAAAGCAAAATATAAGGCCTATTTTTAGCTTGTATGACACTTACTAAACACAAACCAATTTTACTTATATTTAGTTCTTTATTTCCCACTTATTTAAGGCTGTGTATTTCTAATTTAGAAATTTTCAAAATGTGTAGCATATTTTAAGGCTCTTAAATAATTTATTTTCTTTTATTTTAATGCTTTTTTAAATTTGTTTTATTTATAAATAACTCTCAACCTAAAAATCATTTTTATTGCAGCATATTTTTAGTAGCTGAAGCTTTTTCGTAGAAAAAAAAATATAACATGACAGCGAAACGTGCTGTTTTGTTTAACTGCTAAATTTATAAAGTATACTTGAGGGGGTTAAAAAAAAAAACAACAACAATGAGAAGAAGACTACTTAAGGAAAAGTTTAAATGACGTTGTTTTGTTTTCCTAATATTTAGAAAAAAGAAAAATTTTCAATTAAAGAATTTTTGGGCAAAGAAATTTTTAGGAAAAAAATTTTATTAAAAAAAAATTTTTTTTTATAAAAAGTTTTTTGTTAAATTAATTACTTTTGAATATAAGTTTAAACGAAATTATTTCTATTAATTTTCTTATTACAATATATCCCTTATTTGATTGCTTTAAAATTTTTAACTGATTTCCTCTTTTCTCAAAATTAATTGCCTACTTTAAGGCTTACTCAATTATATTCTCCTTTTTTCAAATTTATGGGAGTACAACTGTTGAATTTATTACTTTAGCCTAACAATTTTTTGTTTAAGCTAATAATATTTGAAAATATACTTAATGAAGTTTTCGAAACTTTTCCCATAAGCTTTTATTAGCATATTTGCTAATGCTTTATAAATATATTAAGTGCTGCCGGTTTTTAGGCGCTATTATACATAGGAAAACTTTGTTTGCATTAAATTCGGCAAATAACAAATGAGAAGACTTTACTAATGTCTGAAGCACACTTTAGGTGTGAATTAAAATAATGGAATAAAAAGATGCAAAATTTTAGGAGTTAAAGTCTAGTTCCAAAAAGATATGATCTAAAGTTTTGGTTTTATCAAAAATTTTCTATAGAAATTTTTATATCAACAATTTGTTATCAAAAATTCTTCTATAGAACATTTCTTTATAGAAATCTTTTTTATCAAAAATTTTTCTATAGAAATTTTTTTTATCAAAAATTTTTATTTAGAAATTTATTTTATCAAAAATTTTTCTAAAGAATAAAAAAATTTTAACACAAATTTTTCTATAGAAAATATTATTTTCTAAAGAAAAATTTTTGTTAAAAAATTTTCAATAGAAAATTTTTTTTTATCAAAAATGTTTCTATAGAAAATTTTTTTATAAAAAAATTTTCAATAGAAAATTTTTTTATCTAAAATTTTTCTGTAGATTTTTTTTTATCAAAAATTTTTCTATAGAAATTTTTTTTTATCAAAAATTTTTCTATAGAAAATTTTTTTATCAAAACTTTTTCTATAGAAATTTTTTTTATCAAAAATTTTTATAGAAAGTTTTTTATCAAAAATTTTTCTATAGAAATTTTTTTTATCAAAAATTTTTATAGAAAATTTTTTATCAAAAATTTTTCTATCGATTTTTTTATCAAAAATTTTCCCATAGGAAATTTTGCTATCAAAAATTTTTTTATGGAAAATTTTTTTATTAAAAATTTTTCTATAGAAAATTTTTTTTATCTAAAATTTTTCTGTAGAAAATTTTTTATCAAAAATTTTTCTTTAGAAAATTTTTCTTTAGAAAATTTTACAATCAAAAATTTTTCTATGGAAAATTTTTTACCAAAAATTTTTCAATGGAAAATTTTTTACCAAAAATTTTTTTATCAAAAATTTTTCTATAGAATATTTTAAATCAAAAATTTTTCTGTAGAATATTTTTTTCAAAAACTTTTCAAAAGAATTTTTTTTTATGAAAAATTTTTCTACAGAAATTTTTTTATCCAAAATTTTTCTATAGAAAATTTTATTATCAAAAATTTTTCTATAGAAATTTTTTTTATCAAAAATTTTTCTATAGAATTTTTTTTAATAAAAATTTTCGATGGATTTTTTTTTTTTAATTTTTGTATAAAAAATTCTTCAATGGAAAATTTCTTTAAAAGAATTTTTCTCACGGAAATTTTTTTATAAAAGTTTTTGTATAAAAAATTTTTTTTTTTTTAAATCTATAGAAAAATTTTTTATAGAATTTTTAATCAAAAATTTTTTCTGTAGAAAAATTTCAATAGAAATTTTTTTTTTATCAAAAATGTTTCTATAGAAATTTTTTTACCAAAAATTTTTTTTAGCAAATTTTTCTATAGAAAATTTTAATATAAAAAAATTTTCTATATAAAATTTTTTTATCAAAAATTTTATATATTTTAATTTTTCTATAGAATTTTTTTTATCAAAAATTTTTCTGTGGAAATTTTTTATCAAATATTTTTTCTATAGAATTTTTTTTCAATAGAATTCTATAGAATTTTTTTTCAAAAGTTTTTGTATCAAAAATTCTTCTATAGAAAATTTTTTGTTGAAAATTTTGTTTAAAAAAATTTTTCTGAAGAAAATTTTTTATAAAAAGTTTTTCTAAAGAAAATTTTATAATTTTTCATTTTTATAATAATTTTCTATAGAATTTTTTTTATCAAAAATTTTTCTATAGAAAATTTTTTATCAAAAATTTTTCTATAGAAAATTTTTCATCAAAAATTTTTCTATAGAAAATTTATTTATCAAACATTTTTCTATAGAAAATCTTTTATCAAAAATTTTTCTATAGAAAATTTTACTATCAAAAATTTTTCTAGAGAAAATTTTTTATGAAACATTTTTGTAGAGAAAATTTTTTTGGATAGAAAATTTTTTCCAAAAATTTTTCTATAGATTTTTTTTTTAATTTTTCTAAAGAAATTTTTTTTTCAATTTTCTGTAGAAGATTTTTTTAACAAAAATTTTTTTATCTAAAATTTTTCTATAGAAAATTTTACTATCACAAATTTTTCTATTTAAATTTTTTTTATCAAAAATTTTTCTATAGAAACATTTTTTAATAAAAAATTTTTCTGTAAAAAATTTTAATATCAAAAATTTTTCTAAATAAAATTGTATTATCAAAAATTTTTCTATAGAAAATGTTTCTACAGAAAAATATTTCTATACAGAAAAATATTTCTATAGAAATTTTTCTATCGAAAAATATTTCGATTGAAATTTTTCTACAGAAAAATATTTTTATAGAAATTTTTCTACAGAAAAATATTTCTATCAAAAGTTTTTCTATAGAAAAAAAATTTTATCGAAAATTTTTCTATAAAAAAATATTTTTTTTGAATATTTTATTGAAAAATTTTCCAAAGAAAAATATTTTAATTTTTCTATAAAAAAAAGAAAATATTCCCAATTCGGTAATGTTCGAGAATATACCAACCGAATTTGCTAATAATCAAATCCCAATTAAATGCTTCTCATACTCATTTTCACGAGTTTCATTAATGATCGTGATATTTATGAAAGTTATAAAAAGTCTTCGGCTTCTGGTGTTATGGGTTGCCTACACCTGTCTATAACCTTTGACCTAGTCTGAATTTTCAACTTAAATATAATCTGAAGTCTAGTTCAACATCTAGTTCAAATTCTCTTCTAAAACCAAATCCAAAGTTAGTATCTTAGATCCCTAGTTAGTCTGAAAAAAATATGTACACATTTTTAAATTAAAAATTCTAACTTACCCCCTTAACAGTCGCATAAACGGGCACAGATATATCACAGAAACCTCCACTGGCCGTTTGCTGTTGCCTTGTGGGTAATTGGGGTGTGCCGGGCCTAGTGCCCTCCTGCAGTGAAGCGGGTGTATGACGACCCTGATGACCAGCATTATTTAAGGTATTTGAGTGACTATTGGCAGCACTAGTAGTAGACTCCTGAATGTCAGGTGGAGGAGGAGCAGGATGATGGCCATGACTATCTAAAGTACCGCCACCACCAGCACCCCCACTACCGGCACCACCATTTTCTGCACCCGCACCCGCCAAACCATCATTAGCCACCTGATAGATTTTGGCCTCCCAAGAGGGAAAACGATGTAGGGGAGGTGTAGGGGGTCGGGGTACACCACCCATTTCGCTGGTTGTTGTTGTAGTACTCGAATTACCACCACTTGCCATTAAGGCGGGATTATTCTTCATCCAAGCCGGCATTTTCTCACATGAGGGTGTATAGATTTCGGCATAATCGTGAGCGGTATCGGTATCAGAACTATCGGGTCGCCCATTTTTCGACGCCGAAGCGGCCTGTTTTGATATGCTAGCTAGGGGAGCCAATTGTAGACCATCTACGGCCGCCACTAGATTACGTTCCAGTTCCGTGGGCTCCATGGAGAGATTTCTTCTGTGCTGATGATGTGGATAGGAGGCAGTAAGGGGACGATTTATTATTTCTTGAGTATCTAAACTTTCGCTACGTCTACGATTCTCTTTGGAGGCGGCAAAATCTTGCACGTCCAAACTTAGACTATTCCTTACGGGACCTATAACACTATGACGATTCGATTGATTGGCTATATAGTTTTTCAGTAACTCCAATTGTTGATTGCACTTTTGATTTTGTTCACGCAGCAGCTGATTTTGTTCTTCGAGATCGCGTAATTTATTATTGACCCACTCTTTGATTTTGGCTGCTTTCGCTTCGATTTGTTTGGCGTCCTGCAAACGCAATTGACGTTGTTCCTCGACTTGGATTTCTAGACAGTTAATGGTTTTTTCAGCATCTGGAAGACTTGAGGATAATTGTTGTTGTTGCTGACTGGCAGTTAAGTTTGTTGAATTGGCTGGACTTTGTTGTGGCTGCGTTGGCTGTTGTGAGGTTGACTGCTGATGTTGCTGCTGGCCGGTTTGATTCGATGTTGAGCTGTTGTTGGTGTTGGCTGTGGTTGGTGGAGGTTTCGGCCATTCACTCAACCTTTGTTCCATAGCCCGCACCTAGAAATGAATGGAAAAAAGGGAAACATAAATGAGAAATTGATTTGTAAGAAATTTAGTTATGTAAAGCCTAAAAGTAGTCTATAAATAGTAGTATTTTTTAAATAACATTTTTTCATAATTACAATTAATTTAGATGTGATACCCTAAGTACGATTTCTTCAAAATTTTTAGGTTTTTACTAAGAATTGGTTCCATTAACATGTTGCTAAAAAGATGTTGCTAAACAAAAACTAACCAAATGCAACATTTTTTATTTACATTTGATACCCAAAATAGCAAAATAGCAGCTTTTTATCAAGAATTTCTTCCTGCAACATGTTGCTTAATACACATAACATGTTGGTAAACACACATAAGAAATTGTTAAACAAAAACCTAGGCATATGCATCAGTTTTTTGTTATTAAGATTAATAAAGATTTGATATCCAAAACAAGTACAATTTCTTTAAAATTTCTTTAAGAATTTGTTTAATAAACATATTTCTAGACACACATATTATGTTGCTAAACACATATAAGATGTTGCTGGACATATATGAGATGTTTCTAAACAAAAATCTGGACATATGCAACAGTTTTTCATTATTAAGATTGTTTTAGATTAAATAACTGAGATAATGATACGATTTCTTTAAAATTTCCAGCTTTTTTCTAGACATATGCAATAGTTTTTTTTAATTAAGATTTAATAATCAAAATAAGCACTAAGCTTTTTACTAGAAATTTGTTTCAGCAACATGTTGCTAAATATTCATAACATGTTGCTAAACACAAGTTATAAAGAGTCTATTTCGTAAGAAATGCAAAAATATTTAAATTGTTGCTTGAACAATAAAATTTTAACTTAGAATGTTTAGAAACATGTTGGTTAAAAATATTTTTTTGATATTTATCTTAAGTACACCTACTCCTAAAATATGACGAAATTGTTTAGCAACATATTGATGTTATCTTTATAAAAGAATAATAGAGGCTCATGCTTAACAACATTTTGATAAGAAATTTATTCAACTAAAGAAATATGCTAAAATAAAGCTAATCAGATATACTTTATATACAATGTTTCTCAACATGTTGCTGTAAAATATTCTTTTAAAATTTCAAGTTTTAGTAGATAATGAAGCTAGTAAGAGGATTTTTGTAATAATTTAAACCCTTATATACATAATTAATAGAGTTTGCTGTGACAAAAAATGGAGAACAAGAATGTTAGGCAACATGTTGATAACAAACTTTAAAGTTTTAAATCGAGTTAATTGGTAAAAATAAAACAAATATGTATAAAAAAATAGCAATTAATATTGTTGATATGACTAAAAATCTTATTCAACAAAGTTTTGAAACAACTTAAAATAATGTTTAGCAACATGTTTCTAGAAAATGTACTTTTAAAAATTGTCCAATTTAGTGTATACTTAAACGAGTAAGAGAAAGTTCGTAATAATTTTAATTTCAATAGAATTATAGGCTTTGGAACAACAAAAAATGTTAGACAAGAATGTAACCGAAATGTTTAGCTACCATTTATAACAATGTTTAGCAACATTTTATTCGAAATGTTCTTTTTCAAATTTTCTAGTTTCAGTTGATAATGAAAAGGGGTCTTTAAATTTATACTACTTTTAACATTAATAGAATTAAAAAAGTTTCTAAAAAAAAAAAAAATTTAGTCGAGAATGTTTGGCAACATGTTGATGACAAAATTTTTAAAATTTAAATGTTCTATTATGCAAAATTTCATCGTATGTAAATGGCAGGAAAACATATGTTGGCAAGCCCAAAAAATCCTAAGCAACAACTTCATACAATGTTTAGCAACAGTCCATAATAATTTTAACTCTAAAAGGGTTATACATAGAAGTTGCTAAAACGATAAATGTTAAGCGAGTATGGTTAGCAACATGTTTATAAACAAATTTGCAAGTTCAAAAGAGGATTATTAAAAAAAATTGCACCAAATTTAAATACATAGATATAAATATGTTAACCGGCTAAAAAATCATAAACAACAGTGTTTATCAACATGTTGCTAGAAAGTTTAATTTAAAAATATTCCAATTTGAGCAGATAATAAGATGGATACAAAGGTTTTCATCATACTTTTATCCCTAAAAGAAAAAATACAATTTGTTCCTATCAAAAGGCTTCATTTGTGTTTAGCAACATGTTGATAACAACTTTTTAAATATTCCTTTAACAAACTTGAAATGAGATGTCTAACACATTAAATGTTAGACAAAATTTGCCGTTCTCAAAAAGTGTATAATAACAAAGTTTAGCAACATGTTGATAAGAAAATTTTCGAAGTAATTTCGAGGATTTTTTTTTGGCAACATTGCTACGAGTACTATTTGTACTCGTAGCAATGTTGCCTGGTTTAAATATGTTAAGATATATAGTTTTTTAACCTTCATTCCTGTTCCTGTGATTTATAATTAAAAATTCCTGTGATTTATAATTAAAAAATCATTAGCAATAATGTTTAGCTTCATGTTGCCAGAAACAAAATATTAAGAAAAAATATTTTTGTATCAAAAATTTTATGATAACAATGACTAGCAGCATGTTGATAGAAAAATGTTTCATGTCTTTTTTTAAGGATTTTTTGAAAATGTTTAGCAACATGTCAATAGAAAAATTGTGCATGGCTTTTAAGATTTTCTTATATGAAATGCTTGTTTGAAGAAATTTTGTTAAAAATGTTTAGCAAAATGTTGATTGAAGTTTTTCTAAAGGAATTTTAAATACGTTTAGCAACATGTTAATAGAAAAATTTGCCATGGTTTTTTAAGGACTTTTTTTTAATGAAATACTTCAGCATAAATTGCTTATCTGAAGAAATTTTGTTTTAGAAATGTTTAGCAACATGTTGATTGAAGTTTTTCTAAAGGAATTTTAAATACGTTTAGCAACATGTTAATAGAAAAATTTGCCATGATTTTTTAAGGACTGTTTTTATGAAATACTTCAGCATAAATTGCATATCTGTTTTAGAAATGTTTAGCAACATGTTGCTAAAAGTTTTTTAAGGACTTCTTATATGAAATACTTCAATAAAAATTGCTTTTCTGGAGAAATGTTGCTTTAAAAATCTTTAGCAACATGTTGATTTCAATTTTCCTAATGGATGTTTAACAATGTTTAGCAACATGTTAACAAAAAAACGTTTTTTTAAGAACTTCTTATGTGAAATACTTCAGGATAAATTGTCTTTTTGGAGAAATTTTGCTTTAGAAATGTTAAGAAACATGTTGGTTGAAATGTTGCTATAAAAATGTTTAGCATCATTTTTATTGAAGTTTTCCAAAGGATTTTAAACAATGTTTAGAACCATGTTAATAAAAAAATTTGATATGGTCTGTTTTCTTAAATGAAATACATTAGGATAAATAGCAATGTTTAGCAACATGATAATAGAAAAGTTGTCATGGCTTTTAAGGAAGTCTTATTTGAAATACTTTAGTATAAGTTGCTTGTCTGGGGAAACCTTATTTTAAAATGTTTAGCAACATGTTGATTGAAGCTCTCCTAACGAATTTTTAACAATGTTTAGCAATATGTTGATATTGAAATTTGCTATGTTGTTTTGTATGAAATCTTAAGAAATGTTGCTTTGAAATTATGAATTTTTGAAAAGTTCTTATGGGAAATCTCCAAAAAATCAGATAATGTTTCTTTGATATTGCTTGGAGAAAAGATGATTCGATACATGTTGATAGAATATTTAGCAACATGTTGATAAAAATATTTCAAAAATCCAAATGCAATATAATTTAATAACAAAATCATAAAAAAAAACTAAATTTAATTAATTTAGATATCATAAAGCCTAAAAGTAGGCTTTAAATACATAATTTAAAAAAATGCCTGGACTTATGCTATACTTTTTGAAATTTCTATTAAATTAAATTTCACATATCTTTTAATAATCTTACAAATCTTTTAAAATTCCTTTATTACTCCCTCACGTGACTACCGGGGCAAAAATTATACATGCATTTTAAAACACGCTCCTGTACTAATGTCTCCATTTAAGCAGAAAACCTCCATTTTATTTCCGTTTCCACTTGCCGGAAAGTAATACACAGCTGCTTAACTTAACTCCCTGCCAGACGATTGCGACAAAAATTAAGTTTTTGAAAAGATTTTACTCACTTACTACATTACTTTTTTAACAAAACAAAAAGTAATGCATACTTCTAGGCATTGGGGAACTTAAGTGTCTAAAGAAGTAATTAAACAATTCGCGTGTTAAGTTAAGACTCTGCGTGTAAAGTTAAGACTCTGCGTGTAAAACGTAAATATATTTTATTTATAATTTGAATGCAGCTGTTTTAGGAAAAGTTTTGAAAGAAGAGCCAGACAATAAAGTAACCAAAAGTTTTTTTTTTGTTTTTGGCTTGATATTTGAAGTTTTCAAATACTTTTCTGGAAAACATGTTCATTATAGAATTTTTTTTTCTTTAACTAATTCCTTTGTTAGCTCTATACGATAAGTAATTATTGTCTAGATCCTTTCAGTTGGTTTGTTAAGAGTCTTTTATGAAGACTTTAGGAAAAAAAAAACAAGAAATTTGAGAGCAATATTGAGTTAATTGTGAAGATAAGAAACTTCTGAAGGGGAATAGATTTGAGCATTTTAATAATTTTGGCACGTAGTAATAGAAATATTAAAAGTTAATAACACCAAGAACTCAATGAAACCAACTTAAAGACATTGATTTCTTCAAATTTTCCAGAAACCTTTCATTTCCAAGAATTCCCAAAAAAAAGTTTAAAAATTTCTTTATGATTTATTCATATGAAATTGTATTCCCTTCCAATGAATTTTAGTTATATTTATCCTTAAAGTAGTCTATTTATATAGCTTTTGTATAAAGCCTGATCATATCCCTAATTTTTAGTTTTATTTGAAATTTTAGAGTTCGCCTAAAAGTAGACTTTGAATATTGAATTAATATTAAGCCTATATTTATGCAACACTTATTAGTTGTACTTTAAACTCAAAATCTACAAGAGTAAACCAATTAAAGACTACCTTTAAAATAGTCTTCATTTTACAAATTTTAAAAGAAGAGACCTAAATAACTTGTTAAAGGAAATTCACATAAAGCCTAAAGATATGCAATAGATTTTAATATTTTTCTTAGAAAATATAGAATTCCGAAATTGGGCACTAAAAACACCATACTGGGTTTTCAGTTTTATTCCCATTCCTATTTCTAGATTTTTAGCCAAAAACAAAAACGTTTAAACATTTTCTCTTTTTTGTCTGCCCAAAACATTAATTATGACCAAATTAACCATGAATAATTCTTGGCATGTTTAGAAAAAAAAAACAGAAGCAAAGCCACCAGTCTTAATTACAAGCCCTAACTTATGCAATACAATTTGTTGAGAAGTTTCCTTTGTGCTAAAAGTATGCAGTAATTCTAGTAATTTACCAGTAGCACCACAAAACAGGCAACATAAAAACAATTTAACACTTTTTTTAGAAACACCAGAAACATTTTGCAGTAAAATTTTTGAACTCAAGGAAAATATAACAAAAAGATAACAAATTATACAACTTTTGAGACCCTTAAAATAGGCAACAAAATTTAAATTTGCTCAAGAAAGATTTTCACTTATAAAGGAAAAGCAATTTTCAATGAATATTTAGGTCTCAATTAAATAACACAAAAAGAAAAAATATGATAATATATAACAAAATTAAAAGCCTTCAAATAGGCAACAAAATTTAATTTTTTTAAAATAATTATTTCCAATTAATATGAAAATTTTAATAATTTTTCAAAGAATATTTAAACTCTCAACAAATTTATTTTAAGAAAATCTAATGAATTTTAAAATCTTTTGAATTACAATTTTACATATTTTTCAGCGCCTTATTTTAGGCTATAAAAATGTCTTTTCTCAAATTTAATTTATGGTTTCCCTTGTTTCCTTTTTACCAAAACCAATTTTCTTATTAAGTCATATGAACATTTTTTTCTGCTTTTGGATTTTTCATGCCATAAATTTTCGTTTTATACAACAGCATTGCAGCCTTTGTGTATGCTATATTTCTTTCAAACTTAAAATGCAATTTCTTTCTATAAAAAAAAATAACTAAAAATAAAACTTGTTCATGCCTGAATTTCATACATAAAATGTCAAATTTTTTCTTAGCTAAATTCTGAGTCAAACATAAAGTTTGATTTTAACATGTTTTACATTGCAGCCTGTCAGTTAGGCAATAAAATTTGTTTTAAATTCAGAGATTTTATGGCAGTGCAAGAAAATGAAGTGAAATAGGGTCAGTATGGCGTTAATATTATAGTAAATGAATAATTTAGGTGGTTAAAATGAACTGAACTGCTTTAAACAAGAAATACAAATATTGTGGCATACTTTGGGGTGTTAAAAAATATTTATATATGATTTTGATAAAAAATAAAACAAACTACATCTGTTTCCTCCAAAAAGTAAAAGTTTAAACAAAATTAAAAACATTTAAAGATTTTTAAAAAGTATATTAAATAAAAAAAATGTATTGCCTGCTTTTAAGAAACAATAGTGTGTATATTTTAAATTTTAATATTGTCTTTAAAAAGGGATAAACATTTTTAAAGGGATAAATAAAGCCCTTTTGTAAAGCTTATAGGTATAATAGTTTATTTTATAATGATGCATTTTAAGGCCTTTGGCCTAAAAGTAGTCTTTACTTTTTATGTTATTTACTTAGGACTTATTACATGGAGAATATTATACAAAATTATTATGTTTTTATCATAATTTATTCTTATTAATTAACTTTATCTTTCATGTTTTGAACCCTTAAGGCTAAGACAAACTTTGAAATTTTATTTCCTGTTTTTTTTTAACGCCTAAAGGAAGACTTTGATTTTTTTGTTTATAATGAAACATGTAAGGAAGCACGATGACCAAATAGAGGAAAAGGAAATTAACAGTGGGAGGAGAAATCATAGAAATCCAGATAGTGGGAAGTATATTTTATAGAAATAATGACGAGAAAAAACTCTTTCCATTGACAACTTTTTTATAGAAACCGAAGACCAACTTTTCTAAAAAACACTAGTCCCAGCCACAATTTTTCTAAAGCAAACTAGTTCCAGCGATAACATTTCTAAAGAAAACTAGTCCCAGCGACAACTTTTCTGAAGAAAACTGGTCCCAGCGATAACTTTTCTAAAGAAAACTACTCCCAGCGAGAACTTTTCTAAGGAAAACTAGTCCTAGCGACAACTTTTATAAAGAACACTAGTCCCGACGAGAACTTTTCTAAAGAAAAGTAGTTCCAGCGACAACTTTTCTGAAGAAAACTAGTCTCAGCAACAACTTTTCAAAATAAAACTAGTTCCAGCTTAACTTTTCTGAAGAAAACTAGTCCCAGCGACAACTTTTCTAAAGAAAACTAGTCCCAGCGACAACTTTTCTAAAGAAAACTAGTCCCAGCGACAACTTTACTAAAGAAAACTAGTCTCAGCGGCAACTTTCTTAAAGAAAACTAGTCACAGCGACAACTTTTCTAAAGAAAACTAGTCCCAGTGACAACTTTTCTAAAGAAAACTAGTCCCAGCGACAACTTTTCGAAAGAAAACTAGTCACGGCGACAACTTTTCTATACAAAACTAGTCCCAGCGACAACTTTTCTAAAAAAAACTAGTCCCAGCGACAACTTCTCTAAAGAAAACTAGTCACGGCGACAACTTTTCTATAGAAAACTAGTCCCAGAGACAACTTTTCTAAAAAAAACTAGTCCCAGCGACAACTTTTCTATAGAAAACTAGTCACGGCGACAGCTTTTCTAAAGAAAACTAGTCTCAGCGACAACTTTTCTAAAGAAAACTAGTTCCAGCGACAACTTTTCTAAAGAAAACTACAATGTACAATTTTTGTATATCTTTAAAATTGTTTCAAGTGTTAAATAAACTTTTAATTGAATATTTTACTTCAGTATACATTTTTATGTCTGTGCTGCTAACATGACTTAGCTTAAGCTTTAAATAGTATATTTTCAGGCTGCGCCATCATTTATTTTTATCTGCATACTTTTCCCATCATTAAACTTTAGACTTTTTCATTTAACTTTTTTTGTACATTTCGAATTTAATGTGTTTAAACATAAAATTTATTTATGGTTTTCAATATTTTTTTTCTTTTATCTGACATTTCTCTTATTTTATCGTTAAAGTACATGTTAAGTCATATTGTGCGTTTAATGCCAAGTTAGAAGGTATGAAAATATTGTTGAATATGTAGACGGATTTCCGTTGGTATCGTAAGAATTTAAAGAAAATATTAATCCTTGTAAAGGCGGAGAGATAGTCTGGGAATCCAGACGAAATATTTTTAACACTAATTTTTCTCAAATCTAAATCGGTAAATTTTCTCAATATAAAGGTAATTTTGTTCTTTCGTATTCTTAAGTTTTTCTTTTAATACAATACAATGTTAGACATTTCTCCAAATGTATTCCACATATCCTCCATAAAATTATCCTTAAACAGGAGCATAGACACAAAACATTTATTCAATATTCATTAGATTGTTTCTTGTTAGGAAAAACAGCTGAGCTCAGGATTTCTTTAACTGAAATGTTCAGCAGTTAAAATATAATGGCCAGTATGTGATTGGAAAATATTAGAAATATGACTAGGACTAAAAAGGGATGAGACAGCACTTAAATAAAGCAGGAAATAAGGAAATATAATCATTTTTTTGTTATACAAAAAAAAAAATGTATACGCAAGAAAGATTCAATTTTCTTAAAAAATAAAAAATTCAACACACCCCAAACTACGCTAACATTTTTGAAAAAATAACACTCCTAAAACTATGCACGAAATTTTGATAAAATTTGGTTTTGAGCAATTTCTAGATTGCTCTTAAAATTGCCCTAACTTTATGGTTAATATCTTCATTGTGCCCTAAAAGTATGCTAAAGTCTTAACGGAAATTGTATTATGTACTCCAAAAAGTATGCTATAAAATTTTATCGGCTGCTGGCGATAGGAAGAGCCTTCTATAAAAAACTTGACTAGAGGAAGAGTTTTCTATAGAAAGTTAACGATAGGAAGACATTTCTAAAGAAAAGTTGACGATAGGTAGACATTTCTATAGAAAAGTTGACGATAGGAAGACATTTCTATAGAAAAGTTTACGATAGGAAAACATTTCTATAGAAAAGTTGACGATAGGAAAACATTTCTATAGAAAAGTTGACGATGGGAAGACATTTCTATAGAATAGTTGACGATAGGAAGACATTTTTATAGAAAAGTTGACGATAGGAAGACATTTCTATAGAAAAGTTGACGATAGGAAGACATTTCTATAGAAAAGTTGACGATAGGAAGACATTTCTATAGAAAAGTTGACGATAGGAAGACATTTCTATAGAAAAGTTGACGATAGGAAGACATTTCTATAGAAAAGTTGACGATAGGAAGACATTTCTATAGAAAAGTTGACGATAGGAAGACATTTCTATAGAAAAGTTGACGATAGGAAGACATTTCTATAGAAAAGTTGACGATAGGAAGACATTTCTATAGAAAAGTTGACGATAGGAAGACATTTCTATAGAAAAGTTGACGATAGGAAGACATTTCTATAGAAAAGTTGACGATAGGAAGACATTTCTATAGAAAAGTTGACGATAGGAAGACATTTCTAAAGAAAAGTTGACGATAGGAAGACATTTCTAAAGAAAAGTTGACGATTGGAAGACATTTCTATAGAAAAGTTGACGATAGGAAGACATTTCTATAGAAAAGTTGACGATAGGAAGACATTTCTATAGAAAAGTTGACGATAGGAAGACATTTCTATAGAAAAGTTGACGATAGGAAGACATTTCTATAGAAAAGTTGACGATAGGAAGACATTTCTATAGAAAAGTTGACGATAGGAAGACATTTCTATAGAAAAGTTGACGATAGGAAGACATTTCTATAGAAAAGTTGACGATAGGAAGACATTTCTATAGAAAAGTTGACGATAGGAAGACATTTCTATAGAAAAGTTGACGATAGGAAGACATTTCTATAGAAAAGTTGACGATAGGAAGACATTTCTATAGAAAAGTTGACGATAGGAAGACATTTCTATAGAAAAGTTGACGATAGGAAGACATTTCTATAGAAAAGTTGACGATAGGAAGACATTTCTATAGAAAAGTTGACGATAGGAAGACATTTCTATAGAAAAGTTGACGATAGGAAGACATTTCTATAGAAAAGTTGACGATAGGAAGACATTTCTATAGAAAAGTTGACGATAGGAAGACATTTCTATAGAAAACTTGACGATAAGAAGAGTTTTTTATAGAAATAGGTTGACAATATGAAGAGATTTTAAGATTTTTTACTCTATTAATATAGGATAACAATGAAAATTGTGTAGCACACTTTGGGGCGTTCAAGAAACTACTTTTTTAACTACATACAAAAAATTTACTAAATTTCTTTCTGCCTTTATCTGTTCAAACATTTTCTTAACAAACGAATTGCTATTACTAACAAACTTTTATCTTCCTCCTTTTAATTTCCAATTTTGTGACTTGCCACTTCAACGCCTTTTACCCTGCACTAAAAACTCTTGAGAGTTTAGAAATGCACAAAATATGCATTAGTTTTTTTTTTCTCACTTAACTTCATTAGGTAAGACAACACCCCCTTTTCAACTAAAGTTTTTTAACAATTCGTTCAAAAAAAGTAAAGACTATTAGAAAAAGATGGCTTAGAACTGAAAAGTTTTTCTGTAAAATAAATTTCATTCTAAGATATCGAAAGAAAATTGTTAACGAAATTTTAAACCAAAATCTCTTTAAGTGGTTTTTGTCTTTGCTGGCAGCCTAATAGGTATGCTATTAATTTCTTATTATTGTGCATATATTAAAAAACTTTGTTAAACTTATTTTAATGTGGTAAAAGTTTTTATATTAATACGCTTTTATGTAATAAAATAAAGAACCAGCTATAAACTAAGAAAAACTCTCATAAAAAACATTTATGCATATATAATTTTCAACACAAAAAAGGAGCATACTTTTTAGGGGGACGAGATTTAAATCAAGACGCCAAACCAACCAATGTTTAAACTCTTAGTCTAATGTTCTATTGTATTAACCGTCTAGCCAATTTTATGGAGTGTTGCAATTGCATGGAATTATAACACAAAACTCTTGGCAAAATGTCTTTTATTTTTATAGCATAGTTTTGAGCCAACCATAAAACTACTTCTCCATTACCCTTAACTTTTCGAAATACTTATAATTGTAATTTCTTTTTATTGCGTTAAAGAAAATGTATAGAAAATAGTTTGCCATTGAACGATGTCAGCAAAATAGAAAGATTTTAAAATTTATTATGTCTGTGGAGATTAAATGGCAGGAAACTATAGCATACTTTCATGATGACAACTAAGACTTAGCAAAGGATTTTGTAAGGAAATGTATTTTGAAGAATTAAAAGGATTTTATATGATTAAAAACTATTGTAAAGGCGAAAATGTTAAATACGAGTAAGTCTAGGGTAATATAGAAATTATGTAAATTTTTTAATGAATATTAAAAGTAAAGCATACCTTAGGGGGTTTGAAAAATAGTTTCACAAAAGTTTAAATAAGAAAAAACAAGAAAGAGTTTTCTATAGAAAAGTTAACAGTTGTCACTCTGGGTCTAGTTTTTTTAGAAAAGTTGGGTCTAGTTTTCTATAGAAAAGTTGTAGCTGGTATTATTTTTCTATAGAAAATTTGTCGTCGGGACTAGTTTTCTATAGAAAAGTTGTCGCTGGGACTAGTTTTCTATAGAAAAGTTGTTGCTGGGACTAGTTTTCTATAGAAAAGTTGTCGCTGGGACTAGTTTTCTTTAGAAAAGTTGTCGCTGGGACTAGTTTTCTTTAGAAAAGTTGTCGCTGGGACTAGTTTTCTTTAGAAGAGTTGTCGCTGGGACTAGTTTTCTTTAGAAAAGTTGTCGCTGGGACTAGTTTTCCTTAGAAAAGTTGTCGCTGGGACTAGTTTTCTATAGAAAAGTTGTCTCTGGGACTAGTTTTCTATAGAAAAGTTGTCGCTGGGACTAGTTTTCTTTAGAAAAGTTGTCGCTAGGTTTATTATTTTTTAGAAAAGTTGTCGCTGGGACTAGTTTTCTGTAGAGAAGTTATCGCTGGGACTAGTTTTCTTTAGAAAAGATGTCGCTGGGACTAGTTTTCTTTAGAAAAGTTGTCGCTGGGATTATTTTTCTTTAGAAAAGTTGTGTTAAAACTAGGTTTTTTCGTTGTATAAAGAAAAATCAATATAATATTTATCTTGTTTTATGTATTGAAAGGGGGTGTTCCCCTCCCCTTCCTTTCCTTTAAGGCACGCGTTGTTGTCAGTTGAAAATATTTGACATGAGGAAACAAAACTTCCACATGTCAAATATTTTCAAGAGTTTTTATCTGATTGAAATATGTGAGTATCTGTAAGAAAACAATTTACTTCTAGATTCTAAATATTTAATTTTATGCAGACACATAATAAATTTATGCCTAAAAGTATACCACACACGCCATTAGCCCCAATTTCTAGAACTTAGGTATTTTTATTTTTTGTGGTTAAATGAATTATGAAAATGGGAGTTTTAAATCCCAATTTGGGAATTCATATACAGACTTAAAGAATTTAAAGAAAAATTGAAGTTATATAAAAATTTCATTAAAAACTTTTAAAAAATTTCTTGAAATTTCGAAAATTTTTTATGAATTTTCTTTGAACTCAATTTGTGAATTTAGATTTTAAAGAACTTTGTTTTTTTTTTTAGAAAAACGTATTGACTATTTTAGTTTTAATAAATTTTATATGTATTCTATTTTTTTTACCATAAATCACTCACTTTTCCCTCACTTTACTGTAATTTAGATAATGCATACTTTTGAGCTTGAGGAAAAACTAAAGCATATGTTAAGGAGTTTTTTTTTCTCCAAAAGCATTTGACTATGTTAAATGAGCTCAATCACTGTTTTAATATATGCATTATTCATTGAGGTTTTATGTTACGATGTGGTGATAAGAAATGAAGGTAAAAAGAAGATTTATTACCTGTTGGATAGATAAATTATAAAAGAACATTCGAATAATGAATGATAAAACTTAACATGAAGATTAAATAATAGAGGAAGACTAAAGTTTTAAGGAAATATTTTGAAATAAGGAATATTTCTCAAAGTGTCTAAAAGTATGCAACATAATTTTATGAAATAAGTTAAGAAATAAGAGAAGTTTTGTATAGAAAAGTTGTCGTTAGGATAAGTTTTCCATAGAAAACTCTTGCCATCAGTAACTTTTTTGTATAAAACTTTGTTCAACTGCAACTTTTCTACAAAAAACTCTACATTTCTATCGAAAACTCTTCATATCATCAACTTTTCTATGGATAAATCTTTCACCTGCTACTTTTCTATAGAAAACTTTCCCTTTAGTAAATTTTGTATAGAAAACTCTTAATACTAGTAATTTTTCTATAGTAAACTTTGTGAGTATGTTTGTTTGTTTGTTAGTAAACCCCCCCCTGTTATTCACACTCTCATCCACTCTGTAATAACAGAGATCCCAGCTAGCAATTTGGTAATTCTTGACGATAATATCAGCAACATGAGTCTTTTGAGATTCGTTTAGATGATCAAAAACTGATTAATCAGCTTGGTGATCTAAAAAAGATTCCAAAAAGACTCCTTAAAACGCTTAGAAAACGACTAGTTTACAAAAGCACAAACAATTCTTGCAGAATGTGTGCAATCAAACAATTCTTGCAGAATGTGTGCAGTCAAAATCTGATCGTGAAAACGATCCTAATACGACTGTTTTTTTTTTATGTTATTTAAATCAGTTTGGTGATCAAAAAAGACTACAAAAAGACTCATAAAATATCTTGAAAGCGACCATTTGATAGCAGAATGTGTGCAATTAGTATGATTTTCTATAGAAAACTTTCCCTTTAGTAAATTTTGTATAGAAAACTCTTAATACTAGTAATTTTTCTATAGTAAACAATATGAGTATGTTTGTTTGTTTGTTAGTAACCCCCCCTGAGGCCCTAGGCTCCACTGGGAGTCAAGGATAACAGAAGTACCCCCCTGTTATACACACTCTCATCCACTCTGTAATAACAGAGATCTCAGCTAGCAATTTGGTGATTGTTGACGATAATATCAGCAAAATGAGTCTTTAGGGACTCGTATAGATGATCAAAAACTGATTAATCAGCTTGGTGATCTAAAAAAGATTCCAAAAAGATTCCAAAAAGACTCCTTAAAACGCTTAGAAAACGACTAGTTTACAAAAGCACAAACAATTCTTGCAGAATGTGTGCAGTCAAAATCTAATCGTGAAAACGATCCTAATACGACTGTTTTTTATGTCATTTAAATCAGTTTGGTGATCAAAAAAGACCACAAAAAGACTCATAAAATACCTTGAAAGCGACTATTTGATAGCAGAATGTGTGCAATCAGTATGGTGATCAAAGAAGTGTACAAAAAGACTCATAGACGCTTAGCCAGCGACTAGTTAAAAATAGCACAACAAATTTTGTAAAATGTGCTTAATATAACTATTTTTAGGCAATAAAAAAAGTCCACAAAAAGACTAGTATCTTATTATGGGTGATGTGGCTTGGTTGGTTAGCATGTCGACTACTAAGCATAACATATCATATTTAGCAGCCTAGGTTCGATCCTTGGTCTCGGCTACATCAATTTCTGTAATTATTAACGCAACTTCACTGTTCTTAAAATAGATATGACGTGTTCTAAAAATAGATATTCTGTGTTGAGTAATAAAAAGCTTTATTCTTTTTTTTTACAAATCTAGCAAATGTGTGCAGTCATATTATAATCAGCAAAGCGAGTCATTAAAGACTTGTTTTAAAGAGTCGCATGAAGGGTACCATTTTCTCACACAAAAAGATCATTTTTGGCTCATGAGTGATATCATTAACGATCATTTTAATCGTGCAGTGAAGTCAAAAGACTCATATTTAATTAAAATCTTCCAAAAATGCTAGCCGGGATGGCTGTTAACCTAACAGTGTATTTCACATAAGTATGTAAGTGTGTGTATATATTGCATGTCTAGAAAAGTATGAGCATTTGTATTAGTATTAGCTTTTTCTTTATTTACTTAATAAATTATACACTTAAAATAATTTATTTGATTCAAATGTTTACAATGTTATTCTTTTCTGTCTTCTGTCTTGTATTTATTCAATTTTCCAAAGAGCTTAAGAAAAATTTCTAAGAATTTTCTTAATGACAAAGAAAACACACACACACATAAGGATTTAACCATTGAATTTATTTGATTAACATTTGCTTTCATTAATGTCTAAAATTTCTTCTGAATTTTGGATTTTCATTTTCTTATAAAATAAATTTAATTATTTGTGCCATGATACAAATTGCTAGTGACAACAAATTAATGTTTAATATTAGTATTAATTTAATTGGAAATGTTTAATAAGTTACAAAATTGACAAATCCTTGAGTCGTTTTAATGAATAATTGGGGATAATAAATTTAAATTTGTTCCAAGAAATGGTTCAAATGTCATGGAAGATGATACTTTTTCAAGAATTTTTGTAATAAATGTCAATTATATAAATTAATTAGATTTTTAATTGTTCTGTTTTGAGAGGTTTGAGGGAAGAGAAAAACAAAGAAAAGATGAAGAATTTCAAAGAGAACTTTATCGGAACTAGTACAACAAATAAAATCGGTAAACTTGTATTAGTCGGGATAACAAGAATCAGACTTAGATTATGAACTAGAATAAAAAACTCAACTAATATAAAACAGAATCAAGAGTATAATAGATCCATAAATAGTATGGCAACAAGATCTAGAAAGAGCATTGGAAATGGGAAATGGCATTTCTGATGCTAGAGAAAGTGGAATAAGAACTAGATCAAAAATAAGTATCAAAACTGGAGTCATAATTTTAAATAGAAATTGAAACAAAACGATAATAGATCTTATCTAGAATTGAAATTCGAAATATTAACGGATCTTAATATAAATGAGTTTCCTGGACCGGATGGCATACCAGCACTGGTCACTGCTTCAAGTGCTCTTCGACGTTAGCTCGTTCATTAGCCAACCTTTTTAGCACTTTATGTCATACCGGTTAATTAATTCTATGTGTTGGAAGGTTGATAATGTAACACCAATCCCCAAAAAGGTAAGGATAGCAACCCCGACCAATAGCATTTTGTACCGCGCATTCCAAAGTGATGGAAAGCATGGTAAACTATCATCTAGTCAAATATTTGTAGTCTAATAACCTATTAAACGATCGGTAGTATGTATTTCGTAGGGGCCGCTCTACGAGTGATTTATTAGTATTTTTATCGGAAAAATGGTGCCGTTTTATTCACCGTTTATGTGAAAGTAAAGTTATAGCACTCGGTATTTCCAAGTCGTTCTGCGTCTCATCTTAAAACGTTTTTTTTTTATCGATAAGTATAATTTGCTAAGAATAATGCCAGGATCGGGGAAAGCGAAGTTCCATCTCCTATCAGAAAACAATTCTGGAACAAAATCTGACGGGATAGGAAATGTGGAACCTGGTCCCTCATGCAATATTATATTTTTTATTTTCACGTATCCTCCGAAATACTTATGGTGGACTATTTAATCTTTAAATACCACCTATTTTTACTGGTATAGTCGGAGTATTTAAACTTTATAAAACTGGTTTTTAGCAGAGCGGGCATCGGGAAAAGGAGGAAGTTGACTATTTGAGACTATTTATAACACAGTACGACAAAATCAAATTTTTTTGAGTGCACATGAGTAATGTTAACAGAATATGAAAATAGGCTTAAAATAAAGAAATAGGTGTCTCGGCGTTTTGCTGTAGCACGTCAGAATTTTAAGAAAATCTGTTTTAAAGATTCGAAGGATTGTGGAGGTTCACTTGTAACGTAATACTATTATAAAAAGTTCTATAAAAATAGAATGGGTGAACCGATTCAAATACTTGAGTCAGTTTTGAACAGGGAATTTAATTTGGATTTGTTTTTATTTTGATTTGTTTTCATTTTTCCGCTAGAGGACGCTTTAATTTTCATGTAAAATTAAAAAATATCCAAAAAATGTACGAAATTCATTAAAACGATCGACCGCCATATGGTTCGAATCCCAGACGACTTGTTATAATTTTTTATAATTGCAGAATTGTATTTTTAATGAAAAAAATATACGAATTTTGGAATTTTGGATATTTTTAAATTTTACATGAAAATTAAAGCGTCATCTAGCGGAAAAATAAAAACAAAGCAAAATAAAAACAAATCCAAATTTAATTACCTTTTCAAAACCGGCTCAAGCATTTAAATCGGTTCACCCATTCTATTTTTATAGAACTTTTTATAATAGTAATACGTTACAAGTGAACCTCCACGGTCCTTCGAATCTTTAAAATCGATTTTCTTAAAATTCTGACGTGCTACAGCAAAACGCCGAGACACGTATTTCTTTATTTTAAGCCTATTTTCATATTCTGTTAACATTATTCATGTGTACCAACCACTGTCGTACTGTGTAATCTGTCTAAGTCCATTGTTAGACTATTTAAACTTTAAATACCTCCTATTTTTGCTTTTAAGTATTCCGACTATACTTAAAAGCCAGAAAAAAGATTCGAAGGGAACTTAAGCAGAATCGGCAAAAGGTGAGCTACGTCTCCCAAGGGAAGAATATTGTTCTAAAACCTTGTCCATTTTTAAGGAAAATTGTACAGGATAGGGGTAGGGGAATCTTATCCCTCATATATTTATTATATTTATTTATTATTATAATATTAATGATAAAGGATTTAAACTGTATAAAACTGGCTTTTAGCAGAGTGGGCATCGGGGAAAGAGATGCCCACAGTCGGAGTCAGAAGAGAGATAAGAAGGGAACTTAAGAGGGATTGCCAAAAGGTGAGCTCCATCTCCCAAGGAAGGAACATTTTTATTGTTTTGTATCTTCTAAACTATTAAAGATATTGTCCTAAAACAAAAAAAGGATAGGAGTATGGGAACCTTATCCCTCATATAATATTATAATATTTATTTTCAAGTGCCCTCTTAAATATTAATGCTGGAGTATTTAAACTTTATAAATTGGTTTTTAGCAGAGCTTGCATCGGAGAATGAAGGAGTGAGACTATGATCTGTCTGTGTTCATTGTTGGACTATATGTGACAGCGCATAGAGAAGGGGACCTAA